>JAJJWX010000291.1:0-344865 GCA_023529315.1 Papaver bracteatum | reverse complement strand
AATGGTATTAGAGTCAACCACGGGTTATGCGTCGAGAGAAAGAGGCATGCTTGATTGATTGAACATATCTTGTCTCATGAGTGAGAAAATTTTAGGTCTAATTGAAGATGTCTATGATTTGTGAGGACGACTCCAAATTGCTTTGAATTGTAGGAATATTTGTCATTTACACACTCAGACCTTTTCATATAATTGGCTTGTGAGGTTGGCTAAAAATATTTATAGCTAAGCATGCTCGTATTAATAACCTGGGGATGGGTTACTTCTTAAGAAGTCACACAATGGAATCATAATGTTGTTTGATGAAAACTTCAAGATTATCGGACGGAACAGTTGGTTTTTAGGTAAGGACATTATCTATAAGTGCCATTACATTCTACTTACATTTATGCCTCCAAATGCGAGGTTACATGTTGCACAAAAATAATGAAAATCGATGCTAGTTACAGGTCAACTCATTAAGTAACTAACTCCTAATAACAATAAGTAAGCTTCTACTAAAAAATAAACTCTGCATATCCATCATCATTGAATTAAAAAATAACGTTGCAAACCATTATCATCAAGAAATATGTGAGGCGATGTGATAATTACTAACGGGCACCAATATCTGCCAACCGGCTAATATGGTCCACTTATATAATTGTTAGCCAATTTAACTAAGTTTAAGCTGCTTTTTTTTTCTTTCAATCAAAAGTATTTTGAAGCATACTTGATAGCACAATATTTTTCTCTATCTCAGTGTTTATTAAAAGATTAATCTATAAAGTGCACATCCAGAACTTATCAATTGTAAAGTGGGGAGTATGAAACTTTAAAAGATTCAAAAGCAAAGCTAAAGTTCACCTTAGTTTCTCATATTTTATTTTCCAATTATTCTATTTTATATAACTCATAACAATTATCCTTTAATCTATATATAATCACCAATTTTATTTTTTATATTTTATATTCTTTAAAGATATCATTTTTTATTTTCAAATCTGTTATTTTATGTTATATCAGATCACTAAAATATACTTTTATTTTCAACTATAAATATTAAGAGATTTTGATTTCTAAAAAGTGTTTAGAAAAATAATACATTTTAGTAATAATACTAATTATAAATTTTAATATTACATAAACATCAATAGGTAGAAAATTCTACTTTTACACACTATAAATATTTACAATATTAGATAATTTTCTAAATATGTCTCGCTTTTTGTCATTTTCACTAACTATAGTTGAACATGATATTTTCAAGATATGTGTTTTTTAAAAAGAGTTTTAGCTTTAGTTTATAATCCAGAACTGCTCAATTATTTCTTATAAACTCGGCATAAGAGAACTCACATCTAATCAATCGCTTTTTTACATAGCTCCAGCAGACAATAAGCCCCATAACGGAAGACTTTTGTAAAACTCGCATAATACCAACTACTCCTGGCGACATACAAAAAATACTTTTATTATCATCATTGTAGAATAATTTATATATTATGTTTTTTAGCTGATATTTAATTAATAGACTATTTATTATGAAGAATTAGTAACCTTTAATGACATGATAACTTTGTCCATTATACTTTAACCTCAATCACAACCATCACCTATATTTAAACGGTCATCACTCAGATTTATCTCTTCGTGAGGAAAATTTGAACTGGCTGATCATACAAAGTTTATCCAAACTATGCTTATATTCTATTGATAATAATAAGAAGTGAATAAATGCATTATAGTTGATTTGCTTAATGGGATTGCATAAACAAAACATAAAGTGTTCTATTATATGAGTTACCTAAGATCCGAAATCTCTTGTAATTTTAGTTCCTTTTGATTAGTGGTTATTTATGTGTTGATAGGGCTTAATCCGTGTCAGAATTCATTATCTACCTATATTACTAGATTAGTATCGATCGACCTTCATGATCATTTCAATAAATTAATTACCTAACTAATATCTATTGATATTTTTCTTTTTTATCAAAAATTATTTATTAATAAAAAGAAAACATAAATTTATTAATTAATTAAGAGAAATTTTATAGTAGAATAAATTAATAAATTATTTATTATGAGCAATTAGTGAACAAACATTAATATGAGCAATTAATAAATCATTTAATATCAATTGGTGTGGAACACTAATTAGTTAGTATTTATTATATTAATCATTTACTATATTTATTATATTAGATTTCATTAATGTCATTAAATGTTAGTTTTATAGACAAATGAGAACCATAGATTTATCAATTGGAATATAAATCTAGTCATCACTAGATTTTATAGATGAGGTGGTCTCCGCATAACCACGACCGTATTTATTTTGCCCATAATAACCAGCTAACACTCAGATAGGTTGTTAGCTACAACCGTATATAAAATGCACGGCACTACATCGCAACCAACGCTTTTTCTTATATAGTCTATTGGTACACCTACATCGGAAAGCACTTTTTGAAAGTTTCGTAGCACACAACTAATTTAGCATATCTTAAAAATATACTTTATTATCATCAGAATAATTACATATTGTGTTTTTTAGCTGACATTTAGTCTAATAATTATTATTATAATAAATGAGAAACCCATCCATATGATAACTTTTGGATCCATTAGATGCATTTTAAATATCAATCAAGAATCATCACCTATGACAAACGTATTACCGCCCTAGATTTATCTCTCAGAGGAAAAATTTGAAACTGACTATGATACAAAGTTATCCAAACCCATTATATTCTTGATGATAATAATTTGTTAACGGGATCAGTATAAACAAAATAAAGTGTTCTATTATATGAGTACCGGAAGATCTATATTTTGTACTTGTTCCTTCGGATTAGTAATAATTATGTATATAGGCGAACCTGGTGTCAGAATTAACTAATACTCCACCGATATTATTAATAGCATTCATCACCTTCGGGCCAACGCTTCCACAACCTACTACTTAACTAATATTTATTGATATTTTTTTTTTTTTTATCAAAATTATTTATTAATAAAAGAAATACAAATTTATTAATTTGATCAAGAGAAATTTTATAGTAGAATAAATAAATAAATTATTTATTATTATAAATTATGCTAACAAACATTAATATGAGCAATTAATAAATCATTTAATAATAATTAAAAATTAATTAGCAGTATTTATTATATTAACTATTTACTAATATTATATTAGATTTATCAATGGGTCATTAAATGTTAGTTTTATGGGACAAATACAACCGAGATTTATCTATTGGAATATGAAATTCAAGCCATCACTTACATCGCAATAGACGGTGGTGTCCGCGACAACCACGACCGTAGATTTATCTTTGCCCAGAATAAATCCTAAATAATTACTCAGATAGGCTAAGTTAGCCAAACTGTGCTTTATATAGATAACATTATATAACGATGTAACTCTCTTGCCTTTTATCGATAAGAAATTCTCTTTCTTCTTCGGTTTAACTACCTCACTTCAAAATAAATAAAATAAAATTGCATCAACTATTTAATATGACAACAATCATACCGTCATATCATGTCATTTGTCTTTAAGCATACAACCCATCTAGCAATACTAGTGGGAATGTTATTTATGCCCCTCCTATCCATGGGCCTTGCACAAACACCCTCAAGGGGTAAAAAATTAGTCCAAAACAAAATCACAATTTGTTGACTTCCTGTTTTAACCTCTTACATCGTTTATTTCTTCTTCTTCATTTGTTCGATGAAACCAATAAATGAAATATACCACCACAGTCTCCTCCTCCGGATTAAATCCGCCACCACCATCTCGATCGCTACTAGCACTTCCAAATCGCACCACCACAACAACTGTGACATCCAATATTGAAATTCATCGCCGCCGGACAGAGAACAAACAGATCTAAAAATGAGATCGATTATCTCTTTAGATCTGTATCTCCGTCGGTTCTAAATTGTTGATAGAGATCAAAGGGGATTTAGGATATTGTATTTCTTCTCTGGTTTCATTTTATGCTCGTAATTAATGGTGGTATTGTGATTATTTGTTTTTTATTATTGTTGATGGTGTTGAGGGTGGATGAGGAAATTGGCAAGGGAGATTGTGGCGGTTCTGGTTTTCTGGGTGGTGGTGGAGATTTGGTGTGACTTTGGTGGTTGGGAGATGGTGATGGTGGCGATTGAAAGAAGAAATGCAAATGATGGTGGTTCCCTACTCCTTTCCCAACTGTACTGACTATGGTGATTTCTATTTAATATTAAATAATATAAGCTCAAAAACTAATTTACTGATGTAGTTTCTGTTTTAATAAGTACGATGTTGTTGATTTCTTACCGATTCTTTAGTATAGTTAGGCTAATTGATTGATGTTTGTTTCAATCTAAGAAATTTAGGGATTCTAGAATTATTTAGATGTGTTAAATTTGGTTTTGTTGTTAGTTTTGTTGTTAATTCTAGTATAGTTAGGCTAATTGATTGACTATACATCTTGATTCCTGAATTACTGATGAAATTATTATGTTTCTATATACGGTTATATGGGTTTGGTTGATATGTAACTTAATGTTAGCCATTAAGAAATTGATTGTTGACTAGAAGTTGATTTCTTATTGAATTAAAATGGATTTCTTATATGCTTAACAGAAGAATTGAAAGGATTCGAAAGCGAAGAGCAGTGATAATGTTCTAATATATGCAGCATTTGCACAGGTTAAGGCAGCATCCTAAGATTCACAATAAAGGTACTTTAGTTATGATTCTTTTATCGTTTTAGTAAATTTATGTTGGGAGTTTAGAGATTCAAATGAATGAGTGTGATAAAAATGGAGAAAGGAGAGAATGGGTTTGTTTTATTTTGTATGAAAATGATGCAAAGTGAGTGAATGAAAGAGAGACAAAACGAATAGTTAGTAAAGTTTATTTTCATCAACTATAGTTGCATTAGTTAATGTTGTTGTTGGCAATATTGGATTACAAGTGACGTAGTGTATTTGAGTAGTGGGTTTTGGATGGGATAATGAACTGACATGTACAGGACATGGTTTGTGTAAAAGCAATTAATATATTACTGTACCAACTCTTGCTTATAAGAGTTGTTTCGTTTTTTTTTTTGCATTTTGATTCAGTAATGTGGCTGACAAATTTCTAGGATCCCTATATCATGGCATATTATTTTAGTTTATTCAAGTTTCTTATAGAATATTTAGTTCATAGTGGTGATGTTGTTTGGAGCTAGTGGTTTGTTTTTAGCATTGGTGGTGTAGCGAGAAGGTGGATTTCTCTTTGTAATTTTAGCCAACTGTTGACACCATTCTGGTTGAATTATTATGAATACAATAGTCTACACATTTTATAAAAATAATTGGACTCGTGTTATCGTTTTGGTTCTTATTGTTTTCAGTGTTTATCGCAGTTATATAAGAGCATCATGGAATTGATAAGGATTGCCAACCAGTTTATATTTGTATTGTAAGATGCAAAAGGTGTTTGAAGCCAGGGAATGAGTGAATGAAATGGAATTGCAGTGATTGGTACTTTTTCTTGCTGCATTTTTAGCTTGCCCTTTTACTACTAAGCTTCAGATTTTTGGAAACAACCTCATCAAGTTGCCTCCAACTTTCAAAACAACTTGACCAAGTTGTCTCCATTGTTGGGGACAACTTGTGCTAGTTGCTTCATTTTCTGGGGACAAGTTGTATCTATTATTTCTGTATTGAATTTTGGTTTTGGATTCTCTTCCATATGCTTGTAGGTAGTTAATGTGTATGCCGTTGTTAGTATCTTTAATAAGGATTGTGTTGGTTTTTACTAGTATAATTATGCTGAGATGCTTTAGTATGTAATAGTAGAAAATTCCATCTGCCATGATTTTCATAGAATTCAAACTATATGTGATGTTGTTCTGGTTGGCACTTGGATCTTTGTGGGGATTAATCAGTTTTGTACTGGTATTGCAGGAGTTGTTACTGTTGATTGCAGAACAAGGGAACTGAAGTTGTTGTCTAAGGTGAAGCCGTTAACTGGTGGCAGTTTGGCACTGGTGGAGATTAGGGAAGGTTGCAATTGAAGCTTGTAATGTTGTTGGTATGTTGTTGATATGCAGGGACTGAAGAAGGATGTACGCTGAGATGATTGAGGCATGAAAGAGCTACAAAAGAAGATGGTGTTTCTTATTGGCTGGACATGGCATGTCACACGAAGAGATAAAGCAAATGCTTCGTATTGGGTGCAAGAGTTGCAGGGTAGATGACCGAGATCATATTGGAATATTTGGCATTGGGTTTCAGGTAGTTGTCATTTTTATTCTATTTTCTACTTTTTGGCAGATGATCGAAAGGCATGGAATTTCAGGCACTAAAAGTATTGAATATGCATAGCTCCTTAATGGCTTAACTATACCATGGCTAATTTATTGCGTCACGGGATCCTACTGTTTTAGTAAAAGCTAAAGGCTTCTGATGTCGACCCCATATGACCTAGTTTGAGGTACAGGTAGAACAAAATATTTGTGAAAATGTATTTTGACTTGGAACCAAACAACATATGGCTTTAGTTGTAGTTGTTGAGCTTATTAAGTACATCAAGATCGCCAATTCAAATCTTTCTATAGTTTGTAGCCCTATCATCTAGGGATTGGATGATGTTATAGTTTATTGAATCACATGTTGGATGGTTATGGTCATGCTGGTGGTTGTATTACTTTGCGGTACTTTGTCGTGAGATGACGGTGGTTGGTGGTGTTGGTGATAGAGGGGGTGACAGTCAGGGCTATGGTAGTTTTCGGTGGCTGATGATAATATTCTAGCTGTGATTTTCATTTTACGTATACTTTTCATACTGGAATCACTATGATTATTTTAATGTGTGCTTGGGAACTGTTGTTTATACTAGTGCTAATAGGTGCAAAATGATATTATCCAACAATGAATTTTGTTGGAGTAAGTGCAAAATGATATTATCTGCAGTGACTTTTTTTTTTTTGAGACAACTTATGATAGTTGCCTCCATATATGAAGACAACTTGTGCTAGTTGTCTCCATATGTGGAGACAACTTGGTCTAGTTGCTTTCATTTTTGAAGAAAACATGTGCTAGTTGCATCCATATTTGGAGACAACTTGGGGTAGTTGCTTTCACTTTTGAAGACAACTTTGTGCTAGTTGCCTTCACTTTTGAGGACAACTTTGTGCTAGTTGCCTCAGATTTGGAGACAACTTGAGCTAGTTGCCTTTTTTTTTTTTTGCAACTTATTCATGTACATTATTTATTGGAGACAACTTAAGCTAGTTGCCTCCACTTTTGGAGACAACTTGAACTAGTTGCCTCCGATATGGGCATTATTTATTGGAGACAACTTTGAGCTAGTTGCCTCCACTTTTGGAGATGGTAGTTGGCGGTGGTGGTGGTTGGTGGTAGCGGTGGATGGCGGTTATTGGCGGCGGCGGTGGACAGTGGTGGTGGTTGGCGGTGGCGGACAGTGGTGGTGGTTGGCGGTGGCGGACAATGGCGGCGGTTTGGCGGCTGTTGTGGTGGTTGGCGGTGTTGGACAGTGGTGGTGTTTGGCGGCGGTGGTGGTGGTTGACAGCGGCGGCGGTGGTGGTGGTTGGCGTCTGTTGTGGTGGTTGGCGGTGGTGGACAGTGGTGGTGGTCGTTGGTGGTGGTGGTCGGCGGCGGTGGTGGTTGGTGGTGGACAGTAGATGTAGTCTCTTTTTTTTTTAAATAGTGGTTAATGGTTTTGTATATACATTACACAAAAGAGGGTATTTTAGTAATGTATTATGCTTAGGGGTATTTGTATAAGTTGATAAGGGTATTTTGGAAGGGGCCCTATAGTAAGGGTATTTAAATAATGTTCCCTTGGTAGAATCAACATAGATTTCTCATACGGACTCGGATTTCGATGGTCCGCCCCTCCATTACGTACCGAAAAAAATTTCATATCTCCTATTGCGGGAATATTTAGGTTTGAAGCTCTTTCGGGAGGTGAAAACAGCCAGAGAGTAAAACTCAGGAAAAATCAAAGGGGCCCGTCCCTTAACATTTTTCCTAATATGATAAAACGAAGGAGTTTTGCTGAAATAAATGAGTTTCCATGAGACGAAAGAAACATCAAAAATCATAAAAAATAAAATAAGGGACGTGTGAGCGTGTGTGACCGGCTTGGAGCATGACTGGCCGACCAAGGCCCGGTCCCGTGCGTTTTCCCTATTTTATGCATTATTTCATGATTCGAAGGAATTTTCATAATTTGAAGGAAATATCATGAAATCAGGGAATTTTCATGGGATTATGAAAACATGAAAAATATGCTAATAAAAGAGTGGGACGTGTGAGTCATCTAGGGTTTGGCCGACCGGCCATGACTCGTGCACACGGGTTTCCTAAGTTTTATTATTTTTCATGGGACGAAGTAAATATCATGAGATTAAGGAGTTTTCATGAAATTAGGGCAATTAATAAAATAATGAGGAAATATGAGGTGTGGGGCCGGCTGGGACCAGGCATGGCCGGTTGGCCAATGGTCACCCCCCCCAATGATCTCCTTGATTTTATATTATTTCCTCCGCGCGGAGGAAGCACCATGAAGTTGAGGAGTTTCCTCAAAACAAAGGATATTTGTTCAAGCGAAAGGTTTTTCATGAACTCAGAGAAAACAACAAAAATATGAGACTGGTGTGGGATTGACCACAACACGATCGGTCGGTCAGTGGGTCCATGCTCCCAGCGCCTTGGTCAATTTTTATTTATTTGTTATTTTCGTCCTATTTTGCATAGGTTCATCGTTTCGTCGTATTTTGAAATACTTGCTCGTGCGGTGGTTGTTAATGTATCATTGTTGAATACAATTGCACCATCTGAGACAGGGATTGCTCAGGCGGTAGCCCTGATGACCGTGCATCCAATATTTATTACTAATCCATGGACTTCTGCTGGGAAGAACCATGGTTTGCATAATGAAATATTTGCGAAAATATTTGAATATTTTCAGCAATTCTGCGGATGAACTCGAGAATTTAAGTTTAAGACAGGGCTTGCTAAGGCGGTAGCCCTGATGCCCGTGCGTCCAATATTTATTACTAATCCATGGACTTATGCTGGGGAGAACCATGGTTTGCGTAATGAAATATTTGCGAAAATATTTGAATATTTTTAGAAATTTAGCGGATGAATCCAAGAATTTAGGTTTGAGACAAGGCTCGCTCAGGCGGTAGCACTGATGCCCGTGCGTCCAATATTACTAATCCATGTACTTCTGCTGGGAAGAACCACGGTTTGCGTAATGAGATATCTGCGAAAATATTTGAATATTTTCAGAAATTCTGCGGATGAATCCAAGAATTTAGGAATGATTAATTTATGACTTTATATTAGCAGAGCAAGTTGTTCGGGAGTTGTTCATCCCGTAATAGAAATTATAACTGAAGTATTCAGTACTCATGAGATATGCCGTTGTCCAACTGTGAGACTACATATCTATATACACTCTGAGATAAAGTATTCTCCGTCAGAGGATTCGATGAGAGACCCATGTCTCCATATTTACGCCTGATTGCTGAGTCAGAGGTTTGTGTAATTATGGGTTTACAATTTTAGCCTTTGTCGAAAATCCACCATCTACAGAGGGAAAGAAGTTCTATGAAATTGACATGGAATCTTGCGAAGAAAGAGCTGCGAGGAATAGAAATTGGAAACATAACATCAAACATAAGCAAAGAAGTGAAAAATTAATGGTTGATACAATAGAACGGCGAGAAGATGAAATGCGGCAAATTCAACACACACTAAAAACAATTGATGGCGAGCGCCTCACAGATTGAGAGAAAATAACAAAGCGCAACAAAAAGGCAGAAGCAGAAAGTAGTAAGTAGAAAGGTAAAATTTCTCAAATCGTGAAATTTAAGAAATGTATGGATGATTTGTTGAAGAAAATGTTTCAAAAGAATATTTTGTTTCAATGAAAAAGATGAAATTGAAAAATCATACAATAGCTGAAATGCAAAAAAGTGATAATCAAAGAATAATGACATATAAGAACGGGACGAACCTTTATGGCGGATACCTTAGTTCGCGGATACAATTTCGCAAGAGGAAAATGTAAGACCTAAAGTACGTCATATGAGGGGGTATCTCTTTGCATGACTCATGGATAAGGTTATACCGCTGCTGGAACCTGAGTCATGGAGATTGGGGTTATTGAAAACCCATCCAGGAGAGATACCTTGGATTTCCAACTATATATATATATATATATTTTTACAGTTGGACGACTGAGGGTCTCTCCTAAGGAATGCAAAATATGATTAAGGCGCTGAGGTACACGGTTGAGCCAAGAGTGCCCGGGGCATACGAAAATACCCTGGCCATTCTTGGCAAGTCTTGACTATAATGCATTCGACCCGAAGAAAACCCCACTTAGGGTGCAGTCTCGTAACCATAAGCCATATAGGAAAAAGGGATAAGAGGCTGCGAAAATAACTGGTTGTCGTTAAGACCGGATGGGAGGAGCTAGTCTTGTATGGCCGATGTCACCTCCTTGAAGGGGCAACCAGGGGGTAGATAAGGGCGGCACCCTCCATTAGGGAGATGATAAGTGTCTAAAGACGACAATATCAAGGGGTTTTACGTTCGCAAGAACATTTAGGCCTGTCATATTGTCGTGTGAAAAATACCTTACAGAGGAAACAAGCCAAGAGAAAAAGTTAAGATGAGATCAATGGGTTTTTACATGAAAGTGTAAAGACGTCATGCGATTTCATCGTAAGACGGCAATGTCATGGGGCTTTATTCTCGCAAGAGAACTTAGGACTGTCATATTGTCGCAATAAATTGAAAAAACAAGGATAAGACAAGATCAATGGGTTTCTACATGCGAATGTAAGGACGTCCTGCGATTTTGTCTCCAAAAATAAAAAGTGTCTAAATAAGACCTTTAACTAGGAAGGCAAAATAAGACCATAAGAGATCATGAGATTATGCAGACATGACCTGCGCCATTTACGCATAGGTTGAGGCAAAATTTATAAAAAGATTTTATTCAACATTAATCTGCTCAATCTTTCATATTGCAGATGAATAACAGAGGAAAGTATGGGAATGAACAGAATGATAAAATTATTATTCATCTTTATATGGCAGATTTACGCAGATAGTTAAAAATTAATAATCATGTTGATTAACCATATTGCAAAAAAGAATTATTTTCTAATTTATACAGATAGAAGCAAAAGAAATATATACATCAAGAAACTTAGAAGCTGGAGAAATTCGCAGCAATATCACAAGAAGAGGGAGATAAATGTACAAATATTACAAGGAGATTAAAAACTAGTTAGACCCATCATCATCCTCGCCAGATTTTTCTCCTTCTTCGTTTTCACCATCATCTTCACTATATCCTTCATCTTCGCCAGATTCTTCGGCTTCACTGTCAGAAATAACAAGGTTTGGAGTATTCGTTGGAACTTCTTCTGTGAGGCAAGGATACAAAGAGTGAGAAATGTTATGATCATCACAGACTCTCTTGATGGGGTCATTGCGAATACCAATAAGGATATTACTAAAATTCGCAGCAGTGATCTTTAATTGGTCTTTCAATCTTGAATAGTTTTCATTGCGATAAGCAAGAGTCTTTGCGAGTTGACCCTTGTCGGCTTCAAGTTCTCCAATTATTTCAGAATATATTTTCTCATCTCCTGCGAGTATATAACAACAAGTTGGAAATTTTGCAAAAACCTATAAAGATAAGAAATTAATGAGGAAGAACAGTTAACAACCTTCTCTTTCAAAAATCATGTCTCTAATTAAGGCCGCTTTTTCAACATGAAGACTAACATCTACACCTAAGTTAGTTCTGGCGTTGTCAAGAATCTTCGCAACCCAGGAAAATTCATCATCATTATTAATAAGAAGATGGGAACGAATTTGGTTTTCCCTTTCAACAAGAACCTTTTTCTCGCAGATAAGTCTATCTCTTTCAATTTGGACTTCAAGAAGGGTTTTATGAAAATCCGCTAAAGTTTGAGCTCCTTGTCTAGATATACGATATTTGTCATCTGAGAGATCACTGTTCTTGGCCCTTAAAGTTTTAATCTCTTCCTTAGAATTGTGGTAAAAGCGTTTGAATTTGTTAGCCATGTCTAAACAAGATCTATGGTCAATTTCTAAGAGGCGAAGCTTAAACTTGAGTTCATCTATGGAAAGAGAATTAATTCTATCATTGGAGGGATTATTCAAAGAGTTATTGAGAAGCTCTAGAAGAGCATCATCATCTATTGGTTCAGGAAAAGAATAAAGGGTTGAAGCCTCATCAGAGAGACCATAAATATCTGCGAGAATGTTAAATCAAATAAGAATGAGTAATGGAGAGTAGAAATATGAAATAAAAGAGGAAAATTCTCATACCTAAGAGTTGTTTATTGGAATTTTCAAGATTGGATACTTTGCGCAGTTGATGAGAAATATCCTTCTCTAGTTGTTTATTCTTCTTTCCAAGATCATCAGAGGCAGATTCTAATTCTTTATTTTTCTTGCGAAGACTAACAAGTTCAGATTCCATCTGTCCGTCCTTCTCACGGAGATTAGCAGAATCAAATTCTAACTCCTCATTCTTCTTGTGAAAGGATGCACGCCTTTTCTCCAAGCTGAGGCAACAACAAAAGAAGCTCTTCCAGCCTGCGAGGGAAAACAAAAAATTATCAAGATAAACATAAATTAAAATCCTGCAAAGAAATGAAATTATACAAATATGGCGAAGAAATGAGAACATACCAAAATGCTTAGTGAATTTAAGAGGCTGGGAGTCACTAATCTTGAAACTCCTTGAAGAGATTCATTATCCACTAATATGGAAGCATCGCAGACCTTTGAGAGAGCTTGGCATGTGTCTCTAAGAGCATCATTCCCCATACCAAGCATAGTATCAGAAAATATGTTGGATAGCTGAGACATAGAAGACTCAGGTTGGGAGGATTCCCTCGCGGAAGGGATATCGGCATCAAAATCATCATCATCATCATTATCAGTATCATCATGAGAACTTTCTTCATTAGATTGAGATGATAAAGGGGAAGTTGATTGGATTTTTCTTTTCTTTGAAATAGGAACAGTGGATTTCTCTTTGAGAAGAACAATAGATTTATCCTTGCGAGAAGAACCTTTGCTTTTCCTCTTATTCTTCGCGATCTTCACAGGTTCTATTTCTTCAATAACCTTCAAACACAGATTAAGGTAAGAAATAGAGGCAACAATATATTGTTAAGAATCATAAAGGAATATTTCTTACCTCATTTGTGAATGATTTGAGAGCTAATAAAGTACTAGGTTTCCCTGACTTCTCGTAATTAGCCTTCAATATGTTAATCAGGAAATATTGGAGTAGTCAGCGAGCGTATACGTAAGAATATGAGGAAAATAGAAATAAGTAAAAATTCGGGAATATACCTCCTTATTCTTTTTAGGCCAGCAGAACACCCATGGTTGGTAATTTGCGAGACTCGCGGGTAAAGTATGAGAACCGGAAATGTATGGAACTTCTAACAATAAGGGAAAAATATATCATTTGTCATCACTGGAATGGAGAGGGGATGTATTGTTGCCTGGATGCCAATCAATGTCCAACATAAGAGCTTTGTCTTCAAAAACATCATCCTTCTTTTGTAAGCGGACACCCCAACAAGTGGTATCCATCCTCATGGGAATTATGTCATAGTTTGCGAAGAAATTCTCTACAGTGTACTTTGCAGGAACAATTGGAACATCTTTGAATTTAGGATTCCTCACGGTATCAGGCTAGCGAGATTCTTTACCAGCACCGCGAGTAGCATACTCAAGCATTAAGCGAATGCAATCCCCACTCAACTGATATACCGCCCATGAGAACTTCTCATGAGAGAGTATTTCATAGAATAAAGGAAGCGCAGGGTCATAGAGATGAATAGGAAGATCATCTTCAAGTTGACCTAGCGATACTATAATTTTCTCGCCATTACATGGATGATCAGAAAATAATTTTACAGAAAGCTCAGCCTTAGGGTTTTGATCAGCAATGGTAGATAAGGTAAAACCTCTGTTCTGAAGTTCTTCTTGAATTTTCTCAAAGGCTTTCAGATATTTACGTCCAGCTGGAGGCATTTTCTTAGTATGAGAATGAAGATTGAAATAGTAAAAGATCGAAAGAAAAAATTGCAACAGTAGCAGATCCGGAATTCACGGAAGAATAGTAAAATTGAAGAGAGAAGAAAGAGGAAGTAAAAAGAAGGAAAGAAAATAATGAAGGAAGTATTTATAGAAGGCAAAGATTCTCGAGAAGATAAATATATTCAATGCGAAGAAAAGATGTGAATGGTTAAAAATGACGTGTCAGGAATTGAATGGGAGAAAAAATACGTGTAAAAAATCTGGCAAAGGATGCAGAAACGTGTCAGAATAGAAGAATGTGAAAAGATGAATAGCTGCGGCATTTTATTTCTCATGATCTTTTCTCCTTCGCAGAAAAGGCATGAGAAGAGGCAAGATGTAGGACCAGAATATCGCCATGATATTATTCTTGCGAGATTTAAAACACTTCTGCGAATTCGTCTGCGAGTTCTTCAACAACATACTGCAAGTGTTGCAGAATGACTCAAATAATGACGTAGCAGATGACGATAGCTGAAACAAGTATGACAATTCTTCGAGGGTTGTATCATCTGCGAGAATTAGCATTATCACTGCTGCGAGAAGATCGCGAGTCAGATCTGAAATTAAAGGATAGCTTAGCTGTCTTCCATTATGTAACTACCCTATATAAAGAGACCTAGTAGATTCAGAAAGGAGAGATGATTTTTTGAGCGTTAAGAAAGTTTTGAAGAGAGAGAAAATCCAAGAAAACGATTGTATTCTTGATTTCTTCCATTTCTTGTAAACATTTATGAGAATCAAATAATAAAGTGTTGTTTTTAATCTTCAAATATGTGTTGATTATTGTGAATTCTTGTGAAGGGTGTAGTGTAGGTTTTCCTACAACTACAACTCATATCTAAATGAAGTCACTTTTCATTTGTGTGTAACAAGCTAAGTTCGTCTAACAGTTTGAAAGATATTATCTTGAGTCTAATCTGGTTTTCATCTAATGGTGAATATTGAAACTTGATTGCAAACTTTGATTTGAAGACTATATAAAAGAGAACACTAGCAACTGGGAAACCTAATCTGCACACCTCATGTGTGATACTAGTCGCGACTAGAGTCGATTCTCCTTTAACCTTAGGTTTTCTCCAAAACCTTATAGGTTGACGACTTAAATACTTCATTTGGATTATGAAGCCATACCCAACTATTTCTCTGTAGTTGCTTGTTCTGATCTTGTTGTTTTATATCGGGATTAAGTATTATCTTCTCTAAGATTTGCTCGAGATTTATTCTCCGATAGGAAAGATAAAAAGTAGTCACAAACATCTTCGTCTCATCGTTTGCGATTCCACAATATCTTGTTTCGCTACCATACAATTAAGATTATTGTGAGGCGATTGATATTACTAGGTTGTTCTTCGGTAATATAAGTCCGGTGTATCAATTGGTTCCTTTTCACCTTGATTTATCAAAAAACGGAACAAAACTCTTAGGTATTTATGTGGGAGACAAATTTATCTATTCAATAGACTTTTCTGTGTGAGACAGATTGGTTTATCAATTCTTCGACTTTGGGTCGTAGAAACTCTTAGTTGTGGGTGAGATCAACTAAGGGGATCAAGTGCGCAGAGTCCTATTGGTATTCAGAGGCGTAAGGAACGCGACTGTACCTTGATCATTGTGAGATTGGTTAGGGCTCAACTACATTCAGTCCAAAGTTAACTTGTAGTAAGCTAGTGTCTATAGTGGCTTAATAAAGTGTGGTGTTCAAATATGGACTAGGTCCCGGGTTTTTTCTACATTTGTGGTTTCCTCGTTAAGAAAATTTCTGGTGTCTGTGTTATTTCTTGTCCGCATTATATTTTCTATATAATTGAAATATCAGAGGTTGTACGTAAGTGCCAAGCTGATTGCATGTTTCAGAAGCCTGATTACTATCCAAGTGTGATGTGCTCGTATTGTTCATTAAAAGGTCATGAACTCTCAAAGTGTTACAAGTTCAAACACAAGCAAAGACACGTCAAAAAACTTCAACGAAAAGCAAATCATATAGCAAGAAAGCTTAAGCTTGCTCAGAAGACCGCAGAGGTATGTAATATTTTATCTTCGTCTAAGAAGTTAGTTTCCAAGGAAAAATCAAGACCATTTGAGAAGAAAGTATGGTCAAACTGTTTTGGTAGACAGAAGCCTGTGGATTCTCCACAAGAGGAAATTGGTGGACAAATTATAGTTCACCACAATGATTGTACCTCTCAGGCTTTAGGAAAAGTTTTTTTCCTTTCTTCTCTTAGAAGTATTTTCCTTTTGTCTATCAAACAGAAAAAAGGGTACTATCGACAATTCTTCTCTTTATAGTGATAAGAGTTGATCGTCCACGAACCTGTTTTAGGTTTCGAACCCTATATTCTTTTTCTTTCTCTAAAACCTCTCTTTATCTTAAGACTACTTGTTGAGCTAATTATGAATTCCTCTCACAAACTCATACGCTTATGGACGCCCTAAGAATGATGTCTTCTGATGAAAAAGAAGGTAATGTGATTGTTAAGCCATCAATCATGAAGGAAAAATAAAAATCTCCATTTCCTCCAACCTTGAAAAGAAAAAGAAGGAATATGAGGAAGCCAAGAGCTGTTCCTTCAAATTCTCAGAAGTTTTCTCATATTCTTGGAGTGTTGAAGGAGTTGAGAAAGTGTAGCACCCCCAAAGATAGCAGCTGACTAATCCAAGAAATTAACTAAAAACAGAGGCACTAAGAATTCAAATTAAAGACTTAAACTTTCAATTAAGAAATCTTCTACAAAAACTTAACCCAAAGCTAACCCCGTTCAGAAATATATATACAAGAACTCCTCTCTAATGATACATATAAAATAGTCATTTGGTTTACAAATAGATTATACAACATAATAAACATATCAGAATATAATTAACTAATAAAGTTAACTTCTCGGAGCTTTCGTTGGCAACTCTGATCTATCACTGAAACTGAAAGTGGGAATAATTAACATTTAACTTCTAAGTAATCAAGGAAAGAGTTGGAAAATAATACATGTTTTTCCGAAACATTAAACAGTGACTAAGTCACTGAAATAATCATACATGTATATGGAACAAACTCCTTCGTCAAACAATGTACTAATATGGTTGTAAATTCCTAACCGGAAATTCACACCTATTTAGCTATGGATGCCACCAAGACCATGGTGACCAACTCTAAACAATAAAAGCTGAATTAAAATAGGTATAAATGTGAAGGAGCGTATATTATATACCACAAGTGGAAATTCTCATTTCCCATAACAATTCATACTGACAACAAACAATACAAGTCCTTTCCAAATCGTGGAAAGATTCATAGAATCAACAGGATTATCATAATGCATTTTAAACAAAGCATGAAATGCACGGACAGACAATGCATGAGTTTGTTAAGCATAAACTTTTATAAAAACAACAATAATGAATACAAAAGAGTAAACTGCATTCCCACCTCTTTTGATGACAAGCCACGCCTATCTACAGATCCACTGGTTCATCCTTTGAATCGATCGTTGTTAATACTAACTGTTAATCACACAAGAAGTCTAAGAATCTAGCCAAAAAGGCTTACACAAGATTCACACAAGTCTATCTAATGGTTGTAAGCCCATTAATCAAGTCTTATGAACAACTACAACTTTGTAGAAGGAACTGAAAGCTAATTCGGACCACAAGGATCCAATTTATCAAAATAGGAAAACTATACCTAAGCCCAAGTCCATTAAACAAGCCCATCACACAAGGCCTGATCCACTAGGGTCAACTAATGGTCTCTAACAGTCAAAGAAGTCAATTAACGGTCCACGTCAAGTCAAAGTCCAGAGTCAAAGGTCAAGTGGTCAATGAGTCAAACTGGAATCGGTCAACAGTCCGACTCAGGTCAAGATCGGGAACTCACTGAGTCACCACGATTCAACTCAGTTAGATAGCTGAGTCAAGAAAGCTAACTCATTCAGACATCTAATTGAACAAGGGAACACTGACCTAAGCCATTACAACTTTAATTCCTATAACATCTTCTTTAACACTCAACTCTATCAGATCATTTACAAATATTGACTTCAACTTAACATTTCAATTATACATTCAATTCATATAAACCTCATAACTTATTCACAACATCAAGTTCAGTTTACCTGCAATAGCAGCTCTTAAGCAACATTCTTTCTACATACATAGTACATCAGTTGTGACCAAAATGTAGACTCTTTAACTGAGTGCAGCTCGACACACCACCACTATAACTCCATTAGACTGTAATGACCACACCAGACTACCAAATACATCCATATTCACCATTCTAGTTATTCTTGTGTGACAACACCTCCAACTCAGGAAACTCATAACTCACATTCCTTTGTTGTTCAACCAACACCATCTCCACCTAACCTAAGCCTTCATCCAACCTACAACCATTAATACCCTTGCCACCAGAATCCAATTCAAACACTTAAAATCTCACATATACAAGCACCCATCTTCAACTGCAAGAGTAATTCCCTAACTGAATTAACATCAGCACAACAAACTCCACTTCTGCAATTTCAATTACACATACAACACCAACAACCATACTCCTAGAACCTCAATACTCAATTGCAGTTCTTTAAATTTCATTCATATTCACTCTCAACTCTAACTGCCATTCAAAACACATCACCATCATCTCTAATTCTAATTCATCTAATGTCTTAGACACAAATCATAATCCTCTACAACGGTTCATCCTTCACCTGATTCATATCTATCTGCCACCAGACTTATCTCAACTCAATAACTCTTTCCATCTATAACCTATACTCTAACGCCAACTCCCTTGTCATGTTCATTATATTGACTTCATAATTAATCACATGAACTCAACAACATCATCTCATACAACTTCAATAAGAACCAAATAACTTTAATTACAGTGAGGAACAATTACCTCAACCATCTAGTCTCCACTAACAACTACAGATACATTCAAAACATCACACATGTCCTGCAGAAATCAACACACACCTTCCACTGATCTCCCAACCAATTCCAACACCTTAACTTCACTATCATTCATTACAACACGGAAACCCATCTCTAATCTATCTTCTAGACTTATAAATTCATCCTTCAATTACATCTTGTTTATCTGAGGTCGAGACTCAAGAACCCTAATTCTCAAATTCACAATTAAACTGAAATTAAAGCTCCAACATCTAATAAACTCCACCCAGTTCCTCAATCAATAAAAACCCAAATTTTAATCCTTCTTAAACATCACTCAATCGAACTTACAGTTCATCTCGAGAAACCCTAATTCATTGATTCTTATTTTCATGTTCAAGACAACTTCACATCATCAATACAACACCAACCCATTCGATCTTCATCTATTATCAACTAGAAATCATCATCAATTGTTTTACATAAGACCAACCTCAAATCCAGAAACCCTAACTTCTTGATTTCTCGATTTAACTTCCTCTTACACTCAAACAGTAACCACACCACCACCATCAACTACTCAATGATCTTCTCCACCTCCTACTGATCATCAAACCTCCACTCGAACTCCCAATCACTCGCTGAAGAGAAAGAACATGGAAGAAAGAAAAAAAATAAAATAAGAAAGAAACGTGAAGAAGAACGAAGAAAAGAAAGAGAGAGAAGAATAAGAAATGAGAGTTATCCTCTCAAATTGGGTTGATAAGGTCAGCCATGTTTTCTAAAGGCACCCTACCAGAACATAAGGGCAGCCAAGTCGGTTTGAGTGTAAAAGGATAATTTCCCCTCCTTACTAATCTGATGACATCTTCTTCGTCCGATGTCCGTTTCGCATAAATTTTCGAATTTTATCTACATGTACTAGTTTTGTATCTAGATCGTTGTTAAATCAATTCCTATTAATTAACGTTCGAGTTACACTAATCGAGTAATTAGAGGCTAAGACATCTCTTGACTAGTCTAATAGCGTTGACGAGCTTGAGGGTCCTTACATTCTCCCCACCTTATATCATTTTCGTCCTCGAAAATCAAACCATCCTTCTGGTCTTCCAAAAATTCCCCACCTTATAGAACAATCCCATCTCTTATCTAAGCGCGCAACCACATAAAACAAAGCACAAACCCAAATGGCTTTCTATAACTAAAGTTTGTGGCTCTAAGTTCAACTACGCTAATTTAATTTCTATCAAATAGGGAAGTCTAAGTTTCCTTGGCAAATTTCTATTTTATAACATATCTGTCTTTAAATACAAGAGAGATTCCTTCGAATTTATTTCTAAGTGAATTTATATGTATAGGTTTCTAAAATAATTACAACATACTAAACTTCTATGATTTGTCATCTCTGAATGTAATTGCCATGTCAAGGTTGGCCAATCCCGACAATGCCTACGAACAGAGAAAACACAACCTTCACTATTCTCCAGTGCTAGATTTATTTATTAAGATTAATTAATTTCTAACTTAACTGGTGTAATTATGATAATTTACTTCGTAAAATATATAAATAGTTTACATCATTTTAAGCAATTTAATTATCAAAATTTATTTTATTTTATTTGTATTTTATTTTATTATTATTTATTTATTTTATCTATATAGCAATCCAATTTCGATTTTATGTTAATTTATAATATCTGATATTTTTAACTTTGCTGTGATATCATATATAATTTTTAGATTCATGAACCATTTACGAATAACTTAATGTTATAACCATTATTCAAATGTTACGTTATTATTTTATTTTCAACATATTATTTCCAATATATCTATTGTTTATTTCATTATGTGACTTGATATAAATAATTAACTGCTAAAAAAATTTCACAGTTGTTTGGTATTAATATTTTATTATTATTATTATTACATTTATTTATTTATCTTTAGTTCTCAGGCCGATAAAATTTAATCGTAATTCCATCATAATTCCAAGTTTGATTTTATTGTCAATGTTGATCTAAATTTATTTCCTTACATTCATATTATTGTTAAGTAATCCTTATGTTGTACTATTAATTTAATAAAATTACATTTTGCTGTTACTATCCAATAATTACTATCCAAATGATATTACAATAACTCTAACTTTACAGTAATTAGTATTATATAATATTATTATTTGCTGATCTTATAAAAAATTATTGTCTTGATTATATTATCATTTTCATTATTCTTAAGTAAGAGTCCATATGGTACACAAAGATTTAATCTTCTAAATGTAACTATATATTCACATAAAGATTTATATAATAGATTTTATTTATTCATATTGAATCGGTAGTATAGTATATCTTGTTACATATTGGCGTTGGTAATTTAATATAATTTAAATTTTGAGTCCGCATAAAATTTCAATATGTCTCAATAGCCTTCAGATTATGGTTATTAATAATAATTATTTTATTCATAGGCAAATTATTTTCCTTTAAGTCTAATTTTGTACTAAGCATTTAAGTACTATAAAATGTGTATAATTTAGCGATTTAGTGAAACATTTATTAGACTAAAGATAATCTAGGTGTAAGATCGTTAACAAGTTTTAATATTTATTTTATGCCTTATATGACCTCATGTTCTAAATCCTATAAAAGAAGTATTTTTTATCTATCTGGTTTAAACGCAAAACACAAAATTCAAATTTGTTATTAGTTAACTTTGCAGGACTTAATTATAAATGAGCGCTAATAATTTTCCACGGATATTTAATCATAATCATTATTTTATCGCTATATATTTGTTAATGAGATTTTAATTTAAGTTATGTTCATTATAATATTAATTTAAATTCTAACAATCTAATTTCGTCATACTAATTTTCCATTTCAAAAGATGATTAAATCAGTTTACGAAGAAGGATCCTAACAATATAAGAATTTATTTTCTTTTAATTCTAATATTACACTAAATATCTAATTGCTATTATTACTATTTCATGTATATGTTTGTTTAATTTTAAAGATTTATTGGATCATTTGTTAAACTAAAGATAATTTAGAAGTAACAATTTGAGTCTTTTCATTTTATACATTATTATATCCTCGTTTTCTTTAGTCTAACGCCTAATAAGCATTACATTAGTTATCTAGTTTAGAAGTAAACTTATATCTCTAATTTGTAATTAGTTTAATTTACAAGACTTAACCGTAAACAAGTGTTATTAAATTGTTCCATAACTATTTAATTAATCATAATTATTATTTTAATTGTTATATATATCTTTAATGAATTTTAGTTAAGTTAAGTGCAACGTGACACTAATTGATAAATGCTAACAAAATTTTATTAAATATTTTCTTTACTTTTATTATCATTTATAGTTACTGTTATAATAATATTTTATTGTTAACATTGATGGTTGAAATATTATTCTAACTACTCTTACAAATATTATTAAGTCCAAAAATATTATTAACATTCATGTGATTATAAATTATAGACCCTACGTATAAGGTAAGATACTAAATAAATTTCTATGTGACTTTCAAGATTTATCAATAAACCTGTTCTCTACATTTTTAGTATTGGTTTGTGTACTTGTTCATACTTTTTAGATCAATTATTCTCAAATTCTTATTAGCTAAAGTACTGGTGTACCCTACAATTATTATTTCATTATACAAACAACCAAACAACCAAGTCAATCAATCAAATAATTATTTTAATTATTGATAGCTTTTAATTATTAAGATTTATCTCACAACCCAACCTAGTTCTAAACTAATCTAGTTCACTAACTGGCACTGGCTATTCCTATTGTCTACCATATAAGATCTAATAATGAGCTCTGATACCAACTTTGTAGCGCCCCCTAAGCTAGCAGCTGACTAATCCAAGAAATTAACTAAAAACAGAGGCACTAAGAATTCAAATTAAAGACTTAAACTTTCAATTACGAAATCTGCTACAAAAACTTAACCAAAAGCTAACCCCGTTCAGAAATATGTATACAAGAACTCCTCTCCAATGATACATATAAAATAGTCATTTGGTTTACAAATAGAATATACAACATAATAAACATATCAGAATATAATCAACTAACGAAGTTAACTTCTCAGAGCTTTCGCTGCGCAACTCTGATCTGTCACTGAAACTGAAAATGGGAATAATTAACATTTAACTTCTAAGTAATCAAGGCAAGAGTTGGAAAACAATACATATTTTTACGAAACATTAAACAGTGACTAAGTCACTGAAATAATCATACATGTATATGGAACAAACTCCTTCATCAAACAATGTACTAATATGGTTGTAAATTCCTAACCGACAATTCACACCTATTTAGCTATGGACGCCACCAAGACCATTGTGACCAACTCTAAACAATACAAGCTGAATTAAAGTAGGTATAAATGTGAAGGAGCGTATCCTATATACCACAAGTGGAAATTCTCATTTCCCATAACAATTCATACTGACAACAAACAATACAAGTCATTTCCAAATCGTGGAAAGATTCATAGAATCAACAGGATTATCATAATGCATTTTAAACAAAGCATGAAATGCACAGACAGACAATGCATGAGTTTGTTAAGCATAAAATTTTATAAAAACAACAATAATGAATACAAAAGAGTCAAATGCATTCCCACCTCTTTTGATGACAAGCCACGCCTATCTCCAGATCCACTGGTTCATCCTTTGAATCGATCGTTGTTAATACTAACTGTTAATCACACAAGATGTCAAAGAATTAAGCCAAAAAGGCTGACACAAGATTCAGACAAGTCTATCTAATGGTTGTAAGCCCATTAATCAAGTCTTATGAATATCTACAACTTTGTAGAAGGAACTGAAAGCTAATTCGGACCACAAGGGTCCAATTTATCAAAATAGGAAAACTATACCTAAGCCCAAGTCCATTAAACAAGACCATCATACAAGGCCTGATCCACTAGGGTCAATTAACTGTCTCTAACAGTCAAATAAGTCAATTAACGGTCCACGTCAAGTCAAAGTCCAGGGTCAAAGGTCAAGTGGTCAATGAGTCAAACTGGAATCGGTCAATAGTCCGACTCAGGTCAAGATCTGGAACTCACTGAGTCACCACGATTCCACTTAGTTAGATAGCTGAGTCAAGAAAACTAACTCATTCAGACATCTAACTGAATAAGGGAACACTGACCTAAGCCATTACAACTTTAATTCCTACAACATCTTCTTTAACACTCAACTCTATCAGATCATTTATAAATATCAACTTCAACTTAACATTTCAATTATACATTCAATTCATATAAACCTCATAACTTATTCACAACAACAAGTTCAGTTTACCTGCAATAGCAGCTCTTAAGCAACATTCTTTCTACATACATAATCCATCAGTTGTGACCAAAATGTTGACTCCTTAACTGAGTGCATCTCGACACACCACCACTATAACTCCATTAGACTGTAATGACCACACCAGACTACCAAATACATCCATATTCACCATTCTAGTTATTCTTGTGTGACAACACCTCCAACTCAGGCAACTCATAACTCACATTCCTTTGTTGTTCAACCAACACCATCTCCACCTAACCTCAGCCTTCATCCAACCTACAACCATTAATACCCTTGCCATCAGAATCCAATTCAAACACTTACAATCTCACATATATAAACACCCATCTTCAAATGCAAGAGTAATTCCCTAATTGAATTAACATCAGCACAACAAACTCCACTTCTGCAATTTCAATTACACATACAACACCAGCAACCATACTCCTAGAACCTCAATACTCAATTGCAGTTCTTTAAATTTTATTCATATTCACTCTCAACTTTAACTGCCATTCAAAACACATCACCATCATCTCTAATTCTAATTCATCTCATGTCTTAGACACAAATCATAATCTTCTACAACTGTTCAACATTCACCTGATTCATATTTATCTGCCACCGGACTTATCTCAACTCAATTACTCTTTCCATCTATAACCTATACTCTAACGCCAACTCCCTTGTCATGTTCATTACATTGACTTCATAATTAATCACATGTACTCAACAACATCATCTCATACAACTTCAATAAGAACCAAATAACTTTAATTACAGTGAAGAACAATTACCTCAACCATCTAGTCTCCACTAACATCTTAAGATGCATTCAAAACATCACACATGTCCTGCAGAAATCAACACACACCTTCCACTGATCTCCCAACCAATTCCAACACCTTAACTTCACTATCATTCATTATAACACGGAAACCCATCTCTAATCTATCTTCTAGACTTCCATATTCATCCTTCAATTACATCTTCTTTATCTGAGGTCGAGACTCAAGAACCCTAATTCTCAAATTCACAATTAAACTGAAATTAAAGCTCCAACATCTAATAAACTCCACCCAGTTCCTCAATCAATAAAAACCCAAACTTTAATCCTTCTTAAACATCACTCAATCGAACTTCCAGTTCATCTTGAGAAACCCTAATTCATTGATTCTTCTTTTCATGTTTAAAAAATCTTCACATCATCAATACAGCACCAACCCATTCGATCTTCATCTATTATCAACTAGAAATCATCATCAATTGTTCTACACAAGACCAACCTCAAATCCAGAAACCCTAAATTCTTGATTTCTTGATTTAACTTCTTCTTACACTCAAACAGTAACCACACCACCACCATCAACTACTCCATGATCTTCTCCACCTCTCACTGATCATCAAACCTCCACTCGAACTCTCAATCACTCGCAGAAGAGAAAGAACAGAGAAATAAGAAACAAAAGAGAAAAAAGAAGAAGAAAACGTGAAGAAGAACGAAGAAAAGAAAGAGAGAGAAGAATAAGAAATGAGAGTTATCCTCTCAAATTGGTTTGATAAGGTCGTCCAGGTTTTCTAAAGGCACCCGACCAAAACATAAGGGCAGACCAGTCGGTTTGAGTGTAAAAGGATAATTTTCCCTTCTTACTAATCTGATGATATCTTCTTCGTCCGATGTCCGAACGACACGCTCGAGTAGTCTATTTCGCATAACTTTACGAATTTTATCTATCAGTACTAGTTTTGTATCTAGATCGTTGTTAAATTAATTCCTATTAATTAACGTTCGAGTTACACTAATCGAGTAATTAGCGTCTAAGAGGTCTCTTGACTAGTATAATAGCGTTGACGAGCTTGAGGGTCCTTACAGAAAGGATATTCAGTAAATAAAGGCTTATATGTATAAGACTCATGAGATTCAGAAGGCCCTGGTTCCACAACAGCAACCAAGAAGGTTCATCGATATAAACTTCTTTCTTAATGAACCTTATGTTCCCATGGTTATTGACGACAAGGAGTTCAGGGATGATAATGAATTCTTCAAAGGTCTAAATTTCTAGTAAATCTTCTATTGTTTCTTTTTTGTTTAGAAGAATAACTAGTGTTTGGAATAGCCATTATTGTGATTACACATAGCTATATCCAATGTTTTTCATCTTGTTGTATTTAGATTTTTTGTTTTAAAAATTCTAAGTTTGTTTGGAAGATGATGGTTGCAGTATTAATATTTATGGTTTTATATATTGCAATATTTTGATGGGATATGTTGTTTACGTTCGTGAACATGATTGTCCCATATTTTGTCAAAAGTAAAGTCATTCGTGAATTGATATGCATATATTGATAAAAGGATGAATAGACTTTTGTCAAACACAAAAGTTAAGCCTATATTGTCAATTATTGATGTAAGATAGGTTAAAATATTTTGTGATTCAAGGATTATATCTATTGTATGTCATTGTTCAAATGGTGATAGAAACATAGAATGAATCCTTGTATTATCCATGGTATAAATCCTTATTGATCCATTTTTTATGTATTGTGTATCTTATGTTGAAACGCTATACGGTTAAGGTTGTCATATCCATTGTCATCTAGTTATTTAGTTAGCACTCCGTAAGTTCTTCTCATCTTATCATTGTTCCATAGATATTCTTATGTAGAGTGTGGCCAATTAAATTGATTACTCTTGTAATTAGTTTGAACAATTAGATTATTTGCAAGTTTCTTATGATCAATCTAACTAGATACAACTAAGTCGATTCCTTATTGGCATGGTTGGTTGTTCCATGAGATGCTATATGTTGAGCATTAAGAACTAAATTAATCAACTTGTGTGGTTATTTAGTTTGTATTCCATAAGTTTTCTTATGTTGAGTACATATACGGTTAAGGTTGTCATATCTTATGATAATATTAGTCGAGGTTCCATAATCTTTTATGTTGAGCCCAAATGAACTAAATCAATCATCTAGTATGGTTATTTAGTTAGCACTCCGTAAGTTCTTCTCATATTGAGCATAATTGACTAGGATGGTTATTTTTATGATTAACTTAGTCATTGTTCCATAGATATTCTTATGTAGAGTGTGGCCAATTAAATTGATTACTCTTGTAATTAGTTTGGTTGAGTATGACAATTAGATTATTTGCAAGTTTCTTATGATCAATCTAATTGATTTTTTAAGTCTCCATAAGTTTACTTGTGTTGAGCATATTTAGTCAAATTAATCTTGGTTCGCTTTGGTTAATTTGATTGAATATTTCTTATTGGATTCCAAATTCATACTTGTATGCAATTTGTTGAGTCTAAAGAAATCCTTCTTTTCTTTTGAAATTAAGGTCGCTCTTGTTGTTCCTTAGGGAATGACATATTATGGGGGAGAGTTCTTTTGAACTTGTGCTTAATTGCCAAATCTTTGTGGGGAGTGCGGTTGTGGAATATTATAGGGGTTATCTTACGTCTTTATAAACTCCTTGATGAATGCATTTAGCTTCGGCTTTATGATTTCATCTAAACAAGATGATATACATTTACCTTTGGTCATGAAATATCTCTTACGGAAATTTCATTAGGATCCCATTCTTGTACCTTTGCCAATTTTATTGACAAAAAGGGGGAGAATTAATATGTAGTTCACACTACAAATACATATGGTTTTCGGATCATTATGTAAGGGGGAGTGGTTTCCATGTGAGATGGAGTATTGACTAAGGGGGAGTGAAGTATCACCATAGTATTGTTGTTGAAGTTGTTATGCAATTGGACTTTGACGCTGTGTAATAATACTATGACATTGTATAACAATGATTGAGAACCTGATGCTTTTCTCATTGTTATAGCTACGGATTTTCAACAACAATGATGCTAAAATTATAACCTTTGGGATCATTGGACTACTTGGAAGTGACGAAGATTTCGAGTATTGTTGAAGATTAGACATGTGGAATATGAGCTACAAAGTTTATTTATATATTTTTTGTATTCCATATGTATTAATAGTTTTGCCACTAAAATTGACAAAGGGGGATATTGTTAGAGCATTGCTCGGTCGAACTCGCATGCGTTGCTATATCAAGCATGTTTGTCAATGTTAGTGATCAAAACTATAAAGTCTTGATTTCTAGTCTACTATAGCTAAGGTCTCGGACTAGGATAGAAAGTGTAGTTGAGCTCAAGAACTCCATGGAAATCATCATACAAGACGAAGGACTACTCAAGGAACCAGTGGATCTTTATCTACTAAAAGGTATGTGGATACTTGAACTTATCTATCACTCAAAAGTCTATCTACTCTATCTCCTATCTTGAGACAAAAGTCGTTTTACTATATATACAAAAGATATACACATGTGACATTTTGAGCTGAGTAAATCTCTCTTATCTATTTCTCGAAATGTGTGTTGGTAAAGCTTTCTCTTTATCCAAGTTCATCTTTTCCTAGTGACGAAAGTCATGTTATATTTCAATCACTTTGGAAATTGCTCCGACGAAAACTAGTTTGTGAATAACAACTATATGACGTCCTTTGAGAATGTTTCAATGATTGAAATGAGAGTTTAGACAATATAACCACTGGGGGATATAAATATTGTTGTGGTAACACATATATATGTATAAGTCCTTAGCATTTGAACCGAAGTTTGCGAAATTTGTTGATCAAGTGAAAACCGGAACTTGAGCAGTCAACTCAGTCCGCAAACGTGCGTATTTCTCGAACCCGAGAATTTCTACTGGAGTTTGTGAACTCCAACCAGTTACTTAAGTCTGCGAACCCAGTCCGCGAACTTGGGTGGTTATGTCTAAAAACGATGTTCGTGAACTTATTTAAATTATCAAAGGAATGCTATTGCAAATCGTGGCTTTATAGTTCATGAATTGATTCGAGTGAATCACATCGTTTTTGCTTCAATTGTGTCTTATGTAGTACATAAGATCTCATAGCAATTGAACAACTCTCTAACTAGTTCATTTGAGTCATTTGGACTAGTTATGGTGAAGAAGAATATGGTTGATATGAAAGTTATCATGTGGCTAACCATTTGGTTGAGTAATATTGAACCAACTATTGTACATGTTTAGGTACGGTTACACAAACCCAAAATCGTCAAGTACATGTGTGTATGGAAAGCTAAGATTTCGATCTAACGGTTGAGAGATATTAGAACTTCTTCCGCGAGGCAAGGATACAAAGATTGAGAAATGTTATGATCATCACAGACCCTCTTGATGGAGTCATTGTGAACACCAATAAGGATATTACTAAAATTCTCAGCAGTGATCTTTAATTGGTCTTTCAATATTGAATATATTTCATTGCGAGAAGCAAGAGTCTTTGCGAGTTGACCCTTGTCGGCTTCAAGTTCTCCAATTCTTTCAGAATATCTCTTATCAGCTCCTGCGAGTATATAACAACAAGTTGGAAATTTTGCAAAAACCTATAAAGACAAGAAATTAATGAGGAAGAACAGTTAACAACCTTATCTTTCATAAATCATGTCACTAATTAAGGCCGCTTGTTCAACATGAAGACTAACATCTACACCTAAGTTAGTTCTGGCGTTGTAAAGAATCTTTGCAGCCCAGGAAAATGCATCATCATTATTAATAAGAAGATGGGAACGAATTTGGTTTTCCCTTTCAACAAGAACCTTTTTCTCGCAGATAAGTCTATCTCTTTCAATTTGGACTTCAAGAAGGGTTTTATGAAAATCCGCTAAAGTTTGAGCTCCTTGTCTAGATATAAGATATTTGTCATCTGAGAGATCACTGTTCTTAGCCCTTAAAGTTTTAATCTCTTCCTTAGAATTTTGGTAAGAGCGTTTGAATTTGTTAGCCATGTCTAAACAAGATCTATGGTCAATTTCTAAGAGGCGAAGCTTAGATCTGAGTTCATCTATGGAAAGAGAATTAATTCCATCATTGGAGGGGGGAGCCTTTTAAGTGTTTTGGTAATTGGCTAGAAAATGATTGGTGCATTGATGTCATAAATGATTCTTGGCTTTCTCATCATGAGGGTTCTCCGGCTTTTAAAGTTGTTAAAAACTTTCGATTGCAAAAAAAAAAAAAGGTTTGTGGAATAAAACATATTTTGGTAACATAAATTTGAAACTTGAAAAAGCTAAACATGAACTTGAATGTGCGAGTAATAATCTGGATTTACAAAATAAATCTGAGGTTTTAAAAACCTTGAGTGTTCATGTGAAAAATTTGTATGCTTTAAATGAGTCATTTCTGAAAATTAAAAGTGGTGATAAGATGTTGAATTTGGGTGACAAAAACTATGGTTATTTTCATGGTTTGGTTAGAACTAGAACTCTTAGGAATACTATTTGTGCTCTGAAAGATGAGAATAATGTTTGGGCGGAAGGAAGAGTCAAAATTAATGAAGTACTTTATAAGCACTTCTCTAATATGGCTTCTACTTCCAATCATGTTGTTGATGCCGACTTAATTTCTAATATCCCTTGTATGGTGTCAGATGAGGATAATTGTATTCTCATGGAAATACCAGGATATGAGGAAATTAGGCGGGTCGTGTTTAACATGGCTCCTAACTCTTCTCCGGGCCATGATGGGTTTCCTGCTATTTTCTTTCAAAAAACTGGGATTTAATCTCTAGGGACATTGTTACTATGGTTCAGATATTTTTTCAGACGGGCTTTCTGCTCAAAGAGCTAAATAATAGTTTTATTTCTCTTATTCCAAAAAACAAAATTCCATATGAGGCTTCTCATTTCAGGCCTATAAGTCTGTGTAATACTACATATAAAATTATTTCTAAATTGCTTGCAAATCATATGAAACCTTTGTTAGATAAACTGATTTCGCCTTTCCAATCTGCTTACGTACCTAATAGACAGATTTCAGACAACATTATAGTAGCTCGAGAAATAATTCATACTATGAAAAAGAAAAAAGGAAAAAGGAAAAAAAGGCTATTTGGGTTTAAAGATTGATATGTCGAAAGCTTTCGACAGGGTTGAATGGAATTTTTTATTAGTTGTTTTGAAAAAAAATAGTTTTGGGAATGACTGGTGTAATCTAATTAAACAGTGCATAGAAACAACTAGTTCTGCTGTGCTTTTAAATGGTTCTCCGGGTAAAATGTTCTTCCCTACAAGAGGAATCAGGCAAGGAGATCCTTTATCTCCCTACCTATTTATTCTTTGTATGGAAGCCCTATCTCGCTTTCTAATGATGGCTCAGCAGAAAGGGCTTATTCATGGTATTAAAATCACCAAGAATGCCCCGCCGATCAATCATCTGCTTTTTGCGGATGATTGTCTCATTTTCGGCAATGCTGACTTAGAGGAAAGCAAAAACATTCTAAACATTTTCAATAAGTTATGTGAAGGTTCATGGCAACTCATTAACTTTCAAAAATCTGGAATTTTCTTTAGCAGTAAAGTCCCTAACAAATTTCAAAGGATCATGATTAAAATTCTTAAAGTTCAAAAAATAAAAATTACAGATAAATATCTTGGATCGCCTTTGTTTACTAATACTTCCAAAATAGTTTGATTTGAACCAATTATGGAGAAAATAACTAGTAGACTAAAAGGTTGGAAATGCATAAACTTATCTTCTGCTGGAAGGGTTGTATTAGCTAAAACTGTAATTAAAACTATACCTAATTATCAAATGAACTGTTTTAGGATGCCAAAATATACTTTAAAAAAGATTTATGCTCTTCAACGTGATTTCATCTGGGGAAAAATTCGGGTAAGTCTAAAGGTGTGTACCTGAAAGGTTGGTATCCTATTTGTAAAACAAAACTGTAAGGGGAACTAGGTTTACGAAACTTGCTAATAATGAATGATGCCATGATAACTAGAATATGGTGGAGATTGGTAGCTTACTAGGAGTCAATGTGGGTTGTTATATTTAAACTAAAATATCTTCCAAATGGTGATATTCTGGATAAGAATTTTAAAATAAAGGTGACTGACTCGTGGTTGTGGAAAGGAATAGCAAAAAAGTTTTGAAAATATAAGGAAGTACAGTTTTTGGGAAGTCAATAATGGAAAAGATATTGATATACAAATTCATAAATGGATACCAGGAGCTTATGACATTGTTCAAACTCTGGATTCCTTTGGGAATCATGGTTTTGTTAAAGTGAGTGACATATTCAATGAAGAAGCCACTAATTGGGATGTTAATAAGCTTAAAATGTGTTTTGATGATAGTACAATAAAAAAAATTATAAAAATAAGGGTTAATGTTAACAAAAGAGACAGACTCAGATGAAGTCTGACTTTTGATGGGGATTTTTCTGCAAAGTCCTTATATAAACAACTGTGTGTGGATTCTGAGACGCGGCAGAGTACTAATGGTGTTAATTGTGGTACTTGGAAGAGAATGTGGAACATGGAAGGATTAAAGTTTTTTTGTGGAAATGTTTGCATGATATTCTTCCTTTGGGAGAAAGAATCAATAAAATAATGCCTGATGTGAATACAATCTATGTTCTTTGTAATGAGTCAGTTGAAAGTTTGAATCATATTTTCATGAACTGTAGGTTTGTTCAAAATGTTTGGAAAAATTTACCTTACAAAACGGATAGAATGAAAACTACATGTAACAGTGTGCATAACTGGATTAAGTCTTGGTTTAAAAACAAAAAACAAAAAAAAAAATCATGATGAGGTGAGATGGGAAAACATTTGTGCAATTACAATGTGGTTTGTTTGGAAAGCTAGGTGTGAAATTGTGTTTAATGGAAGTAAACTTAACTACAAGTACACAACAACTCAGATTATAACACAAATATTGGCTACCAAGAAATTGGAGGTTACTAGGAATTCTGGGTTTGAAGAAGGAAGACAGGGAAAAGCTTACTTTTCTGTTTTTTTGAACAACATTGATAATAATGATTACACAATTATGTTTGCAACATATCATGCAGGAAGATTCAGGGGAGTAAGGTGCATTAGTGCACCCCAGGGTGTAAATGGCAGAGATAAGAAGAAGACCATGATTACTGTGATGCAATGGTTAACACATATAAAATGTAAAAATGTGGCAGTAACTTGGCAGATGAATGAGTCCTCTGGTGACTCAAATCAGTTGGGGGAAAGGTTAATATGGAAGATTATATGATGGATAAGCATTTCAGTATTTGTAAAGATTACTTTAAAACTCTGCATGTAAATATATGTAATAATATGGAAGTGAATGTTGTTCTAATGGGAATGTTTAGAATTAGGGTTCTTTTTGAGAAGGATTGGTTGTGGTCTGGAAAACAAAAAATAAATATGAAGAACTGGCTTGAAGCGATGGACATGAGTAATATGTCCAAGGTAAAAACGAGTTCTACATCAGGTTTCTTTCAAGATTATGAAGGCAGTAGAGAAGACATACATAAGGATAATGGTTTCAGCAGGGTAAGTTTGCAAGATTCAGATTATGAAGATCAATAAAATGCTTACACTGTTAGTGAAGGTGTGGAAGATTTAAATGATCAGAATGGTAATGAGAGGAAGGAAAGCGTGGCCAGAAATGCTGCAAAGGTTGGCGCAAAAAAGGGATTATTCATGAATTCTAACTATGAAGAAGGGAACTCGAGCAAAAAAGTGGGAAAAGATAATTCCATTATAACCAACAATGATTATACTAGGTTGAATCCTAAAGATAATATAGCCAATTTTGGCATGTAACTATGTTGTCTCACTCTTTTTATAATAATATCTTTGCCAAAAAAAGAAGAAGATTGGATACTTTGAGTAGTTGATGAGAAAGATCCTTCTCTAATTGTTTATTCTTCTTGCCAAGATCAGCAAAGGCAGATTCTAATTCTTTATTTTTCTTGCGAAGACTAAAAAGTTCAGATTCCATCTATCCGTCCTTCTCGCGGAGATTAGCAGACTCAAATTATAACTCCTCATTCTTCTTGCGAAGAACAATGTTCTTCTTATGAAAGGATGCACGCCTTTTCTCCAAGTCTGAGGCAACAACAAAAGAAGCTCTTCCAGCCTGCGAGGGAAAACAAAAAAATTGTCAAGATAAACATAAATTAAAATCCTACGAAGAAATGAAATTATACAAATATGGCGAAGAAATGAGAACATACCAAAATGCTTAGTGAATTTAAGAGGCTGGGAGTCACTGATCTTGAAACTCCTTGAAGAGATTCATTATCCACTAATATGGAAGCATCGCAGACCTTTGCGAGAGCTTGGCATGTGTCTCTAAGAGCATCATTCCCCATACCAAGCATAGTATCATAAAATATGCTAGATAGCTGAGACATAGAAAACTCAGGTTGGGAGGATTCCCTCGCGGAAGGGATATCAACATCAAAATCATCATCATCAGCATAATCAGTATCATCATGCGAACTTTCTTCATTAGATTAAGATGATGAAGGGGAAGTAGATTGGATTTTTCTTTTCTTTGAAAGAGGAACAGTGGATTTGTCTTTGATAAGAACAGTAGATTTATCCTTGCGAGAAGAACCTTTGATTTTCCCCTTAGTCTTCGCGATCTTCACAAGTTCTATTTCTTCAATAACCTTCAAACACAGATAAAGGTAAGAAATAGAGGCAATAATATATTGTTAAAAATCATAAAGGAATATTTCTTACCTCATATGTTAGTGATTTGAGAGCTAATAAAGTACTAGGTTTCCCTGACTTCTTGTAATTAGCCTTCAATCTGTTAATCTGGAAATATTGGAGTAGTCAGCGAGCGTATACGTAAGAATATGAGGAAAATATAAATAAGTAAAAATTCGGGAATATACCTCCTTATTCTTTTCAGGCCAGCAGAACACCCATGGTTGGTAATTTACGAGACTCGCGGGTAAAATATGAGAACCGGAAATGTATGGACCTTCTAAGAATAAGGGAAAATATACCATTTGTCATCACTGGAATGGCGAGGGGATGTATTGTTGCCCGGATGCCAATCAATGTCCAACATAAGAGCTTTGTCTTTAGAAACATCATCCTTCTTTTGTAAGCGGACACCCCAACAAGTGGTATCCCTCCTCATGGGAATTATGTCATAGTTTGCGAAGAAATTCTTTATAGTGTACTTTGCAGGAACAATTGGAACATCTTTGAATTTAGGATTCTTCGCGGTATCAGGGTAGCGAGATTCTTTACCAGCACCGAAGGTAGCATACTCAAGCATTAAGCGAATGCAATCCCCACTCAACTGATATACCGCCCGCGAGAACTTCTCATGAGAGAGTATTTCATAGAATAAAGGAAGCTCTGGGTCATAGAGAGGAATAGGAAGATCAGCTTCAAGTTGACCTAGCGAGACTATAATTTTCTCGCCATTACATGGATTATCATAAAATAATTTTACAGAAAGCTCAGCCTTAGGGTTTTGATCAGCAATGGTAGATAAAGTAAAACCTCTATTCTGAAGTTCTTCTTGAATTTTCTCAAAGGCTTTCAGATATTTACGACCAGTTGGAGGCATTTTCTTAGTATGAGAATGAAGATTGAAAGAGTAAAAGATCGAAAGAAAAAATTGCAACAGTAGCAGATCCGGAATTCACGGAAGAATAGTAAAATTGCAGAGAGAAGAAAGAGGAAGTAAAAAGAAGGAAAGAAAAGAATGAAGGAAGTATTTATAGAAGGCAAAGATTCTCGAGAAGATAAATATATTCAATGCGAAGAAAAGACGTGAACGGTTGAAACGTAGCGGTTGAAAAGGACGTGTCAGGAATAGAATGTGAGAAAAAATACGTGTAAAAAATCTGGCAAAGGATGCAAAAACGTGTCAGAACAGAAGAATGTGAAAAGATGAATAGCTGCGGAATTTTATTTATCATGATCTTTTCTCCTTCGCAGAAAAGGCATGATAAGAGGCAAGATTTAGGACTAGAATATCGCCATGATATTATTCTTGTGAGATTTACAATACTTATGTGAATTCGTCTGCGAGTTCTTCAACAACATACTACGAGTGTCGCAGAATAACTCAAAGAATGACGTAGCAAATGACGATAGCTGAAATATGAGAAGAGTATGACAATTCTGCGAGGGTTATATCATCTGCGAGAATTAGCATTATCACTACTGCGAGAAGATCGCGAGTCAAATCCGAAATTAAAGGACAGCTTAGCTGTCATCCATTATCTAACTACCCTATATAAAGAGACCCAGTAGATTCAGAGAGGAGAAATGAATTTTTGAGCGTTAAGAAAGTTTTGAGGAGAGAGAAAATCCAAGAGAACGGTTGTATTCTTGATTTCTTCCATTTCTTGTAAACATTTTTGAGAATCAAATAATAAAGTGTTGTTTTTAATCTTCAAATATGTGTTGATTATTGTGAATTCTTGTGAAGGGTGTAGTGTAGGTTTTCCTACAACTACAACTCATATCTAAATGAAGTCACTTTTCATTTGTGTGTAACAAGCTAAGTTCGTCTAACAGTTTGAAAGATATTATCTTGAGTCTAATCTGGTTTTCATCTAACGGTGAATATTGAAACTTGATTGCAAACTTTGATTTGAAGACTATATAAAAGAGAACACTAGCAACTGGGAAACCTAATCCGCACACCTCATGTGTGATACTAGTCGCGACTAGAGTCGATTCTCCTTTAACCTTAGGTTTTCTCCAAAACCTTATAGGTTGACGACTTAAAGACTTCAATGGGATTATGAAGCCAGACCCAACTATTTCTCTGTAGTTGCTTGTTCTGATCTTGTTGTTTTCTATCGGGATTAAGTATTATCTTCTCTAAGATTTGATCGAGATTTATTCTCCGATAGGAAAGATAAAAAGTGGTCACAAACATCTTCGTCTCATCGTTTGCGATTCCACAATATCTTGTTTCGCTACCATACAATTAAGATTATTGTGAGTCGATTGATATTACTAGGTTGTTCTTTGGTAATATAAGTCTGGTGTATCAATTGGTTCCTTTTCACCTTGATTTATCAAAAGACGGAACAAAACTCTTAGGTATTTATGTGGGAGACAAATTTATTTATTCAATATACTTTTCTGTGTGAGACAGATTGGTTTATCAAGTCTTCGACTTTGGGTCGTAGCAACTCTTAGTTGTGGGTGAGACCAGCTAAGGGAATCAAGTGCGCAGAGTCCTATTGGGATTCATAGGTGTAAGGAACGCGACTGTACCTTGATCACTGTGAGATTGGTTAGGGCTCAACTACATTCATTCCAAAGTTAACTTGTAGTAAGCTAGTGTCTGTAGCGGCTTAATAAAGTGTGGTGTTCAAATATGGACTAGGTCCCGGGTTTTTTATGCAGTTGCGGTTTCCTCGTTAAGAAAATTTCTGGTGTCTGTGTTATTTCTGGTCCGCATTATATTTTCTATTTAATTGAAATATCACAGGTTGTACGTAAGTTCAATCAATTATATAATCCAACATTTGGTTATTGATATGAATTGATTGAAACTTGAACATTGGTCTTTGGTACCGTTCAAGTTATTTCTTATAATATTTAGGCTCACGCATTTCTATCTATTTGATTTGCTGATTACATTAAGAAACAGAGATCTAACTCTTGGATATATTTCTTGATTAACCTCACTTTTATTAGTTGGTGCTCTCAGAATTATATTGGAGTTTGTCCATACAAATTGCCTAAACAAAATATTGGGTGTGGTTGTCTAGTGGTTATAATTTGTAGGTTGGGATGTATTTGTGATGTTGTAAACAGAAGACTTGGAACCTATAAGGTACAAACTATAAGAACTGAAAACAACATGTAATGGATGTTATTGTGCTAAAATACTTGAGCATGTTTAGGAGAACTTCCTATATAAACCAAAACTTTGAGTAATTTCTAAAAGCTAAGAGCATCCACAACAGACGACTAAAACTAAAATTTTGGTCCAGAAACCAAACGCAGTCGAGCAGAGTAAAGAAGAAAAAAAACTATACTAAAACCAAAAATCAAACCATATTTGGTCTTTAGTTTGGTTTTGGTCGAGCGTAATTTAAAACTACGCATGTCGTGAGACGCAAATATCATTTGCGTTTGGAGTAGGGTAGAGTTATTATTTTCGTTCGTGAGTGAGGCGCAAATACAAGTTGCGCCTTTGTGAATCGTAATTTTAACGTACCCCTGATGGGGCATAATTTTAATTTGCGTCTGTCACCAGACGAACATTTAAGTTGCGCCTCGTCCAAGCGCAATTTACAGTCCCGTCCCATCGGGCGTGACTTTAAAATTCCCCCAATCAACGGGCGCAACTCTTAATTAAGCCCAACTAGTTATAACTAAACTGACCTGTGCTTTGGAACTGTTTCTGTAGTTGTAGGAAAACTTGCACTACACCCTTCACAAGAATTCACAATAATCAACACATAAGATTAAAAACAACACTTTATTATTTTATTCTGAGGAATGTTTACAAGAAATGGAAGAAATTAAGAATACAATTGCTCTCTTGGATTTTCTCTCTCCTCAAAGCTTTCTTAGCGCTCCAAAATTCATCATCCACTTCTGAACCTACTGGATCTCTTTATATAGGATAATTACATAATGGATGACAGCTAAGCTGTCCTTTAATTTCGGATCTGACTCTCGATCTTATCGCAGTAGTGATAATGCTAACTATCGCAGATGATGTAACCCTCGCATAATGGTCACACTCTTCTCATGTTTCAGCTATCGTCATCTATTACGTCATTCTTTCAATCTTTTTGTGACACTCGCAGTGTTTTATTGAAGAGCTCGCAGAATTGTCGCTGTAAATCTCGCAGGAGTATTTTTGTGGCGATATTTTGATCCTACATCTTGCCTCTTCTGATGTCTTTTCTGCGAAGGGAAAAGTTCATGAGAAACTGAAAGCTTTTGGAATGTCGTAGCTATCTATTTCTTCACGTTCGTTCACTCTGACACGTATCTTTTTATCCATTCAACTTCTGACACGTCCCTTTCAACCGCTGCATTCCAACCGTTCACGTATCTTCCTTATATTAATTGCACTTATCTTCTTGAGATTTTTTACCTCTTATATATATCTTCTTCATTCTTCTCTTTTCTTCTTTTTACTTCTTTCTCCCTTCTCTCTGTAATTTCTCTGCAAATTCACTATTCTTCCGTAAATTCCGGATCTGCTACTGTTACAATTTTTCTTTCGATCTTTTACTCTTTCAATCTTCATTCCCATACTAAAAATGGTTGCAGACGGTCGCAAATATGTGATTGCTTTCGAGAAGATTCAAAAAGAACTTCAAGGCAAAGGTTTTACTTTATCCACCATTCCCAATCAAAACCCTAAGTCTGAACTTTCTGTTCCATTATTTTCTGATCTTCCATGTAACCATGAGAAGATCATAGTCTCGCTAGGCCATCTTGAAGATGGTCTTCCCATTCTTCTCTATGACCCTAAATTTCCTTTATTCTATGAGATACTCTCTCACGCGAAGTTCTCGCGGGCGGTATATCAGTTAAGTGGGGATTGTATTCTCTTAATGCTTGAGTATGCTACTCGCGGTGCTGGTAAAGAATCTCGCTACCTTGATACTACGAAGAATCCTAAATTCAAAGATGTTCCAATTGTTTCCGCGAAGTATACTGTTATTGATGGTGGATTTCTATTTAAAGGCTAAAATTGTAAAAAGACAATTTTTGTAAGCTAACGTCCTTCAAAGGATAAAGCCTTCAGGCGGTGAATACTTCTCGCCATATTAATTCATTGGAGCATGTGCAACCATCCCTGAGAATTAAACATACCTACCCAGAACGGAGCATGTGGAAACCATCCCGACGGAGCATGTGGCAACCATCCCGACGGAGCATGTGGCAACCATCCCGGTTTTCTGTAGGTATACAGCATTACTATTAATGCTTTAATTAAAGCCTTGTTTTCGACGTGCAAACACCCATAGGCTACCTGACGGTAGGTTATACTAGCCCCGTTGAACCCATGCGAGACTATCCATGTTAGTCTTACTTGCTGAAAACAAACCCAAAAATATATCTCACCCGTCCAACTTCGCAAGCATAGATGGAGGGTGTAGATATAGATTCAGGGGATCCTGAGCATGCTACCATGATCACCTCGGACCCACCTTCACACATGACCGAACGGTCAAGACCAACCACGGTTGGTCCTTCCAAAAACGTGCGCTCAAAGTGAGCATGACGCACGGCTAGGGTTTCTTTTAATCGTGAGCGTCCAACTTCGCCGGCATAGTTGGACGGCTTAGATTATACCCTAAAACAAGTAGTGAAGTGATGGTACACCATTGGCGGGCCCACTTTCTACCTACATGACCGACTCCCTCATAGGAAAGCCGTGGTGCAAGAAACGATTTCCCAAACAAGGCTAGTTTAACGCCTTATGCAGGTTGAGAAGATCCAAAACGATCACGACCATCCGACTTCGCCGGCATAGTTGGATGGCTTAGATTGCGCCCAGGGTCATAGAGCAAGCATGTACATGCTCACCGTCGACCCAAGATGCTGCATACATGGTCGGTATCCCCAAAAGAGGTGCATGCAACCCAAAATCGATCGCTCAAAGTGGCCGGTCTAAAGCCCTAATTAGGGTTTGCGGCGCAAAAACATCTCGAGCGTCCATCTTCGCAAGCTTGGACGGAAGGCCAAGATGGAGACTTAGAAGGAACCGAGCATGCTAGCATGACCACTGTGGGCCCGGCTTCACGTCTAGCTGATCGGCCAATACCGGCGGTGATCAAGCTCCTCGGTACGCGCGCCCAAAGATATGTCACGGCCCCTCCATAAATTCTAATCTCGACCACTCGTCTTTGCCGCCTGAGTCGAGTGGCTTAGATTAAATCTTTGCGAGTCAAGCAGGCATGGGCATGAACACCATTGTACTGCCTCCATGTAGGGATGATCGGTTCCTCCATTGGAACTCTCTAAGCATGCAAACATTTGGTCCGAACGAGGCAGCATGCGCGCCTCCCATCCAACGGTCGCAAGCAAGGATACGAGTCATCTCGTCCATCCAGATTTGCAAGCTTGGACGAATGGCTTAAGATGTGAATCAACCAGCAAACAAGGTATCACTATGACCACCATCTGTCACTCTTTTTCACAAGGTGACCGACCAAGGCATGGCCTGTCTATACAGCCTCCAAACGGTTAACTGAAGATGGCTGCATGAGATGTTATACCAAGTTCATGGTTCACCCTGCACTATTTTCTGTGGGTCCCGCGTTCCACACACTCGAGACATTAATCACGTCACAACTGGGGGATACAAACTGGGGTATTGGTCTGGCGGTTTACAACGTGCATCGTGCAACGCGCCATCACAAGAACGTGTTAGGAAGACATGGGCGGTTAAGTCAAGATGAGAGAAGTGGGCAGTTCTGATCGTGTGACACTCACACACAACTCCACTTTTCCCTCACTCCACTTCCTCCACTTCCCACGAGAGACGTGAAGAAGGCTTAATGACTTGTATAAATAGTCTCTCCTCCCTATTTCCAAAAACAGAAGTTAGAACAACATAGAAAACCAAGTGTTAATCGTATTCAACACCCAGAGCCTGCCTGCAATATTTTCTAGCCTGCTCAACCTTCTGTTAACAAGTCATCAAATAGCCTTCACCTTCATACTCTCAACACCTTCTTCACTTCCCTCCCTAAGATCAACCTCACATCCTTCACCTGTGACCGAAACAAATATGGAACGGCTGTGTCTTCGGTTTAGGCCAGAATTGTATAGATTACCTCTAGAATCAAAGTGCTCATCGTGCAGCACATTTGTTGTAGGTTTAAACTCACTTCTCATCCACACACACCCAAAATTACCAAAACCGACAGAAGTAGTTTTCTCCCACAAACAATTGGCGACCACAGTGGGAGGGTTAATCTCTCGGTTGCAAAACTCAAATCTTTAAAGTCTACCAGCTTTTATTTGATTTTGGAGAGGTAGATCTTAGATTTGATTTGATCATCAATTCAGTCTTCACCAAATCCCATAAGTTCATCCCGAGATGTACTCCCGTTCGTTGAATCCTTCAGAAGCCATGGATAATTCAAGTGTCATCGAAAATGTGACCAGGATGCTGGAAGACGTCCTGGCGAATCAACTAGGAATTTCCAGAAGGCAGAGTGAAACCTTCCGTATCTTGAATGACATATCAGCTCAATTACATGAGGGCCCTGCAAGCGGATACCCGGGAAGTATCACTAATAATGCAAGAAGTTCTGGAGGTCAGATTTTCAGAAGAACTGGCGGAACACATGTCCCCAGAGAGCCCAGAGACGAACAAAACCTTTCACCTAACGGGAGCTTGAGGCGGATCGACCAGCATGAAGAATTACGACGCTTGTCATATGAAAACAGAGAACCAACTGCATACGAAGCCTTGTTAGAAGATTTATACCTCAAGACTCTTGTCAGAACTCAGAATAATGCCCAACCCGTGTTGAGTCTCCATCCAGGGGAAGAAACGCTAGAGGAAGGCGAAATCAATCAGAGAGCATATGAACGTAGGAGCTTGCAGCCTTCAAATCACCAGCTCAACGACAATGCCATTTCCAGCGCAATATCCCCCATGCTTCAGCAGAATATCCCGACCAAGAGGGCCGCGGATGCAGTGACACGAGACAACGCCTCAATTCTATCTCCAAAGCGTGCTTCACACCGAAACCTAAGGGAATATCCACGACACACGCCGACGCAGGAAAGTTTAGACTCAAAAGATCCACGATTCCCGTTTCCCGTAAATAAGATTGTGGAGTTGTTGGAGATATGGGTACGTGATGGAGAGGTACAACTGCCGCCGGCGCGGCGTCCACCCACCGAGCAAGAGACAGCCAACCCGAGGTATTGTCATTACCATCGATTTCTCCATCACCCCACCAGCGAGTGCCACGCATTGAAACGAATTATCCACGATAAGATAAATTCAGAGAAGCAATATTTCCCCTCAAAAAATTAGCACACGCTCTTTGGGGAGAGGGTATTCGGGAACGCTCATTCTCATACACGGATTTCGAAAGACAAGTAAGTCACAACAAACGTTACTGTAAGATAATTATATATCCTACTGGGGACTTGGCGTCCTACATATATGAATAAGATACTTAATGAGCAAGTGCCATACATGCTCACCACCCCTCACCTTTCCCTTTCACACTGCGTTTTCAATTTCACATGACATGTATAACCACTCATAATATAAGATTCAGATCCTATTTTAGAATAATCTTTTCCGAAAGTCAAACATTCATAAAAGCATGTCGTAAATAAACCAGTCCGAGATTCAATCACCTATCAATTCAAAACCTAAAACCAAACTGTGTGAAAGGAAATCCTCACAATCACTCGAAAAGCATCTAAAGAGAAAACACAAGTAGACGGCATGAATACTTCATGGAAAATCTTTCAGCAACACCTCATCCTTCTGAGCGAGAGAGGCTTCCATCTTCCGGAGAACGGATTGCTGAGATTTCAACTCCTCGGCCAACCTACCAACCTTTTGTTTCTGACGGACGACGCATTCAGTGGAGAGCGCCATACCTTGCTTCTTCTGAATCTCATGAAATCCTTTGAAGAACCAAGGAGCATTGAAGTCATACTGCGCAAACACATCCAAGTGGCACTTCCAGTCTTCCATCACGTCTTAAGAAACATCACGACCGATTGCGACACTCATCTCCCGAATAGAGGGTAAGGCCTCCTGAACGCGATTTACCAAAGCAAGACGACTCTTCAGCTTCGTGGTGGTAGCAATGTGGCCATATTTCTTCCATATTGTGGTGTACAACTCCTCAAACTAGGCCGGCATGCTGAACCCTCCAACCAACACATGATCAGGACGTGGATTATCAAAGGGAAGGTTAAACATACCACCATGAACGACAACATCTCTTTAGAAGGAACCATCGCAGCAGATGTCCCTTCCAAACTCCTCGAAATGCTGGTCTGGATTGCTGACACGGCCTCATCTACAAGCTCATTAAAATTACCGCTCTGAAAGGCATTCTCTTCAATCGAGCTTGCACCATCTTCATCGTTGTATATGATAGGATCAGTGTTACCAAACTCATCTACATAAAGATCTATGTTGCCAGACTTCTCCGCATGAGGATCAGTGTTCCCAAACTGTTCTACATGAAGGTCATTATTGCCAGGCTTCTCAGAATGAAGATTTCCAGACTTCCCGTTACCTCCACGCTCCTCATTATAAACCCGGGCCAGTGCGGCAAAGGCATTTTCTTTAGGAATTCCCTGATCACCAACAAGGATTAGTAAAAGCTTCTCATGGAAGTTGAAACTAAAAATTAAGCGTAAGGAATTCAGAATACCTGCATATTGGAAGAGTTGAGAATTAATGGACTACATGCTTGCTTCTTTTTATTGGACTTAAGATCGCAGTCGGTGGTGTTAACCCTGCCTCGCTTCCCTGGAAGGGGTTTCAATTGCCTATGACCAGCCAAGACGTCATCAAGAGGTTTACCATGAAGGTCATCTACCGCTTCACTAGCAAATGATTTAAAGAGCAGTAATTGCCCCCTCTAAAAAAATTTGTAACCATAAGTAGCTACCGGCTTTCTCCCCGGGGAAGGGAAAGGAAGTTTCAGCTCCGGCTAGAAAACATCAACATCGAGGCATGATGACTTAAGTTCTTCTGAAGGAGTTGCGGGACGACGAAATGGGACACCTTGATCAAAACCCATTTGGCGAGCGGCTCTATCAATATTATATGGAATAATGCTTAGCCTGTTATCACAAAAAGAAGGAACATACCATGGTATACAGCTCCGCAGGAAAACGACTTCTTCAGGGCTCATATCTCTCCCCTCAGGCGGCAGCTTAATGACAGGGACGATAGCATAAGGATGAACCGGCCCCCAAGGGCGAAAGTCTATGGCGCTCACACTATCGAGCAAATATACAAGCCTCACCCCAGCTTTTGGACGTCTATTCTGCCAACGGAGTATTCTTGAATCACCATACAAGCTGGGGACTGAGGTTGTAGGAGTGGGAGCGTAATCCTTAAAGTGTTCCCACAAAAATGCCTGAAGAAATGCGACGTGCACATATGTTTCCACCTTCATGTACCCGTTGGAAATATACATCTCCTCCACTAAAGAATTCAGGTGACCGTACAATGAGCCTAGGAATAACGAATCCAAAGGGAGAGTTATTCCTTTGCCCATCTTAATGGCGAATATGATGATTTTCTTTCTGATAGTTTTTGTGATGGAGACGTCATCAAGGATATCTCTGGACAACCACAAGGACAAGAATGCAGCTGTGCTAAGATCATCATTACCTTGCATGGAAGACCATTCACCTACCCACCAAGTGTAGAAACATTTCGTCTTCTTCTCCAACTGATCATATTCGTTCACCTTCTGAATTATAGCCTGATAGATGGTGTCTTCACTTTCAGACAGCTTGCAATTAAGACTGCCAGCGACAGGAAGGCTCATTAATGCAGACACGCTCTCAAGAGTGATAGTCATTTCACCCCATGTGCATAAAGCTGTGTTCGTAGAAGGACGCCATCGAGCAGCAAAAGCGACCAAACCTGGGATATCCTTCTTGACATGAAGAATCGCAGATGCCTTAACAGCATCAAGAATTCGCGCCCTAGATAAGTTGCCTCTAATCTCTTCATTACCAAACATGCGCCACATCCATCCTTCGTATGAGTCAAGTGGATTCTGGAAAATTCTGAAGTCAATAGGGGAAGGTGGATATTCTTTCTTCTGGATACAAAACCTCATCACGCCTGCTAAAGACGATGGTAGACTCTCTTCAATTTCTTAACCGGTAATAAGGATTATATTATGTCTGGGGTGCCTCCTGACGATTTGAAAAGACTTGGTAAGCATTCCATCATTTATATTTTGCACATCTCTGAAAGAGTCGACACCTCCCTTCACAACATTATCCTCCGCGTTCATCATTGAGCAACTGCAATAAGATTGGAAGTGTTAGCATGTTTCAAGGAGTCGTTCAGCAATAAAAGATTCTCGTGATTCCCAACTTCGTTGTTAGGCACCTAATACGGAGATTACATGGGATTGGGATGGTTCAAGCATCTTCCGAACAAACTCAATTGAGGGAAATTTACACTACCCTGTGTTCGATTATGAGCTGGGAGCAATGGGTATGGAATCTAGTGTTATGTTATGTGCCATTCTCTTCATATGGAAGTTACCTACAACATATCAAAATTTCACGACAATCGGATGAAAGAGCAAGAATGGGTGGCCAAAACATCAGAAGACATGCAACCTGAAAAAATTCTGAAAACCTCCTGGAAGTTTACTATTTCGAGGTTTTTATCCCCTAAACACGCTCAAAATACGAAAAGCTTCTTTGTGAAAGCTTGGAAATTTTCTGGGCTTGAAGTTACGTATGCGGAACGTCGAAATCCGAGTTTGTATGAAGATTCTACAGCAATTTCAGTAAACGCACGGGAGTACCTCAAAATCACGCAGGCGGGCATTAAAGTTTGCATGCGCGTCCCTAAAGCTAAGCCAACATGTCAACATATTTTTCTATAGTCGGTTATCATGTCTACAAGTTCAAGAAAGCGGTTCTACCAAGCTACAACCTGGGTTTTGACATGCAAGGATAAAGGGAACAAACGACATGTTTATGATTTCTTTTACGCAACCCTAACAGGCGGTAAAGGAATTAATTAAGGTATGTTTTGCTGCACCTACAATCCTCTCAAAATGCAAAAGAAACTCTAACTAAATAATTAGGGTTTGCAAAAAAAAAATATATATATATATTTTTGCACGTACCTGATTAACGGCGCCGGCGGCAACAAATCTGGCGGCGACTCCGGCAGCAACGGCGGTGGCGGAAGCACGAGCAGAGAGCTGACGTTCACACAAAAAAAAAATCGTGAAGGGAAAACTAAAAAAGGGTTCTCCCTTTTATAGGCAAAATTTGAAGAATCCTGATTAGAAAAGGATTCCTTTCTGCTTCCAAAAAACCAAGAAGGGAAACCGGCCCACCCAAGATTTCATGCTTGCGACGGTACATCCACATGGACAATCACTAGCGGATGCCTTCCAAGGTTAGTTACCTTTATTTCTTTTACGTATATTTGTCACCATCTCATGCCTACCCTACAATAGTGTAACCATTGCATGCTAGGCAGGGGACTTAATGTTGATGGTGGATTTCTATTTAAAGGCTAAAATTGTAAAAAGCCAATTTTTGTAAGTCGACGTCTACAGAAAGGATAAATCCTTCAGGCGGTGAATACTTCTCGCCATATTAATTCATTGGAGCATGTGCAACCATCCCTGAGAATTAAACATACCTACCCAGAACGGAGCATGTGGCAACCATCCCGACGGAGCATGTGGCAACCATCCCGGTTTTCTGTAGGTATACATCAGTACTATTAATGCTTTAATTAAAGCCTTGTGTTCGACGTGCAAACACCCATAGGTTACCTGACGGTAGGTTATACTAGCCCCGTTGAACGCATGCGAGACTATCCATGTTAGTCTCACTTGCTGAAAACAAACCCAAAAATATATCGCACCCGTCCAACTTCGCAAGCATAGATGGAGGGTGTAGATATAGATTCATGGGGTCCTGAGCATGCTACCATGATCACCTCGGACCCACCTTCACACATGACCGAACGGTCAAGACCAACCATGGTTGGTCCTTCCAAAAACGTGCGCTCAAAGTGAGCATGACGCACGGCTAGGGTTTCTTTTAATCGTGAGCGTCCAACTTCGCCGGCATAGTTGGACGGCTTAGATTATACCCTAAAACAAGTAGTGAAGTGATGGTACACCATTGGCGGGCCCACTTTCTACCTACATGACCGACTCCCTCATAGGCAATCCGTGGTGCAAGAAACGATTGCCCAAACAAGGCTAGTTTAACGCCTTATGCAGGTTGAGAAGATCCAAAACGATCACGACCATCCGACTTCGCCGGCATAATTGGATGGCTTAGATTGCGCCCAGGCTCATAGAGCAAGCATGTACATGCTCACCGTCGACCCAAGATGCTGCATACATGGTCGGTCTCCCCAAAAGAGGTGCATGCAACCCAAAACCGATCGCTCAAAGTGGACGGTCTAAAGCCCTAATTAGGGTTTGCGGTGCAGAAACATATCGAGCGTCCATCTTCGCAGGCTTGGACGGAAGGCCAAGATGGAGACTTAGAAGGAACCGAGCATGCTAGCATGACCACCTTGGGCCCGGCTTCACGTCTAGCTGATCGTCCAAGCCCGGCGGTGATCAAGCTCCTCGGTACGCGTGCCCAAAGATATGTCACGGCCCCTCCATAAATTCTAATCTCGACCACTCGTCTTTGCCGCCTGAGTCGAGTGACTTAGATTAAATCATTGCGAGTCAAGAAGGCATGGGCATGAACACCATTGTACTGCCTCCATGCAGGCTGATCGGTTCCTCCATTGGAACTCTCTAAGCATGCAAACGTTTGGGCCGAAAGAGGCAGCATGCGCGCCTCCCATCCAACGGTCGCAAGGAAGGCTACGAGTCATCTCGTCCGTCCAGCTTTGCAAGCTTGGACGAATGGCTTAAGGTGTGAATCAACCAGCAAACAAGGTATCACTATGACCACCATCCGTCACTCTTCTTCACAAGGTGACCGACCAAGGCATGGCCTATCTATACAGCCTCCAAACGGTTACCTGAAGATGGCTGCATGCGATGTTATACCAAGTTCATGGTTCACCCCGCACTATTTTCTGTGGGTCCCGCGATCCACACACTCGAGACATTAATCACGTCACAACTGGGGATACAAACTGGGGTATCGGTCTGGCGGTTTACTGATGCGGCAACGCAGCCATCACAAGAACGTGTTAGGAAGACATGGGTGGTTAAGTCAAGATGAGAGAAGTGGGCAGTTCTGATTGTGTGACACTCACACACAACTCCACTCTTCCCTCACTCCACTTCCTCCACTTCCCACTAGAGACGTGAAGAAGGCTTAATGACTTGTATAAATAGGCTCTCCTCCCTATTTCCAAAGACAGAAGTTGGAACAACACAGAAAACCAAGTGTTAATCGTATTCAAAACCCAGAGCCTGCCTGCAATATTTGCTAGCCTGCTCAACCTTCTGTTAACAAGTCATCAAATAGCCTTCACCTTCATAATCTCAACACCTTCTTCGCTTCCCTACCTAAGATCAACCTCACATCCTTCACCTGTGACCGAAACAAATCTGGAACGGCCATGTCTTCGGTTTAGGCCAGAATTGTATAGATTACCTCTCGAATCAAAGTGCTCATCGTGCAGCACATTTGTTGAAGGTTTAAACTCACTTCTCATCCACACACACCCAAAATTACCTAAACCGGCAGAAGTAGTTTTCTCCCACAAACAACTGTAGAGAACTTCTTCGCAAATTACGATATAATCCATATGAAGAAGGACAATACTTGTTGGGGTGTCCGCTTACAAAAGAAGTATGACATCGCTGAAGATAAAGTCCTTATGTTAGATATCGATTGGCATACGGGTAATAATCAAGGCCCTCGCCATTCCAATGATGACAAATGGTTCATTTTTCCATTATGTCTAGAGGGTCCCTACATCTCTGGTCCCCATGCATTTCCTGCGAATCTTGCAGAATATCAGCCGTAGATTTTCAACTGGCCTGAAAGGAATAAAGAGGTATGTTCCTTCAAATTTTTTTCATAATTATCATTATTATCTTCCTCATGTTTTCATACTCTCGTTGACTACTCCAATTTTTTTCGATTAACATGCTGAAACTTAACTACCAGAAATTTGGGAAGCCCAACACCTTTTTAGCCCTTAAATCTCTCACAGATGAAGTAAGAAATATTCCTTTATGATTCTTAACAATATATTGTTGCCTCTATTTCTTATCTTTATCTGTGTTCGCAAGTTATTGAAGAAAGAGAACCTGTTGTTGTTGCGAGGACCAAAGGGAAAAATAAAGATTCTTCTCGCAAGGAGAAATCTAACGCTCCTCACAAGGAGAAATCTGGTGCTCCTCGCAAGGAAAAATCCACTGGTCCTCCCTCGAAGAAAAGAAAGATCCCTACTACTTCCCCTTCATCACCCCAGTCTAATGAAGAAAATTCTCATGATGATACTGATAATGATGATGATGATTTTGATGCTGATATCCTTTCCGCAATGGAATCCTTCCAATCTGAATCTTCCATGTCCCATCTATCTAAATTTATTGACGATATTACACATGGTATCGCAAATAATTATGTAAATGAAGCTCTTAACGGGGTATCTCAGGCTCTTGCCAAGATCTGCGATGCTCCCATATTGGTTGATAATGATTCTCTCCAAGGAATCTCAAGCTCAATAACTCCCAGTCTCTTAAATTCTCTTGGTATTCTGGTATGTTTTCATTTCTTTACCACATTTATGTATTCATTTCCTCGCCAAGTTTTAATTTATATTGTTCCCTTGCAGACTGGAAGAGCTTCCTTTGTTGTTGCCTCAGACTTGGAGAAGAGGTGCGCATCTTTTCATAAGAAGAATGTTGTTCTTCGCAAGAAGAATGTGGAGTTGGAATCTGAGTCCGCTAGTCTTCGTGGGAAATTGGAATCCGGGTATGCTGACCTTCAAGGAAATATCAAGCAGTTGGAAACTGAACTTTCTTTCTCGCAAGATAAGGTCGCAAGCCTCCAAGCTGCGAACAATCAACTTTATGGTAACAAATCTCTCTCTTTTTCTTTAACCTTGTATTCCTTTGCATTTTTTTTTCTTATTTTTCTTCTTCGCAGATGTTTACGGCCTTTCTGAAGAATCTATATTCCTTCGTTCTTTTCCAAATCCAATAGACGATGATACTCTTCTCAATCACCTTAATGAATCCTTAGACAACTATTCAAATAAACAGATTAAATCACTTTCTATAGATGATCTTAGATCCAAATTTCATCTTTTAGCGATTGATCACAGATCTAGTTTGAGAGCAGCTAATACATCCAAGCGTCAATATCTTAATTTTAAAGAAGAAATCAAGATTATAAGAGCCCAAAAAAGTGATCTTATAGATGAAAAAGATCGCATCTCTAGGCAAGGAGCTCAAACTTTAGTGTATTTTCATAAAACCCTTCTTGAAGTCCAAATTAAAAGAGATAAACTTATCCGCGAGAGAGAGGATCTTGTTGAAAGAGAAAACCAAATTCGTTCCCGTTTTCTTATTAACGATGATGACGAATTTGCTTGGGATACAAAGATTCTTGACAATGCCAGAGCTAACTTAGGTGTAGATGTTAGTCTTCATGTTGAACAAGCGGCCTTAATTAAAGACATGATTTCTGAAAGAGAAGGTTGTTAATTGTTCTTCCTTTTTAATTTCTTGTCTTTTATAGTTTTTTGCAAAATTTCCAACTTGTTATTTTATACTCGCAGGAGCTGAGAAAAGATACTCTGAAAGAATTGGAGAAATTGAAGCTGATAAGAATCAACTCGCAAAGACTCTTGTTGCTCTCAATGAGAAATATTCAAAATTGAAGACCCAATTAAAGATTTCTTCTACCAATTTTAGTAATCTCCTTGTTGGCATTCGCAATGATTCTGCCAAGAAGGTCTGCGATGATCACAACATTCCTCACTCTTTGTATCCTTTCCTCGCGGAAGAAGTTCCAAAGAATGCTCCAAATCTTGTTATCTATGACAGTGAAGCTAGAGAATCTGTCGGAGATGAAGGATACAGCGAAGATGACGGTGAAGACAAAGAAGAAGAAAATTCTGGCGAGGATGATGATGGATCTAACTTGTTTGGTTTCCTCTTTTTAATCTCCTTGTAATATTTGTACATTTATCTCATTCTTCTTGTGATATTACTGCAAGGTTCCTTGATGTATAAATTTCTTTTGCTTCTATCTGTATAAACAATTCTTTTTTGCAATATGGTTAATAAACATGATTATTAATTTTTATCCATCTGCGTAAATCTTTCATATAAAGATGAATAATAATCTTATCATTATGTTCATTCCCATACTTGCCTCTGTTATTCATCTGCAATATGAAAGGTTGAGCAGATTAATGTTGAATAAAATCTATTTGTAAACTTTGCCTCAACTTCATCTTAATGTTGCATAATCTTATGATCTCTTGTGGTCTTATTTTGCCTTCCTAGTTAAAGGTCTTATTTAGCCACTTTTTTTTTGTTTCTGCGACAAAATTGCAGGACGTCTTTACACTTACATGTATCGACCCATTGATCTTGCCTTATCCGCATTCTTTCAATTTCTCTGCGACAATATGACAAGTCTAATCTCTCTTACGAGAACAAAGCCTTATGACATTTCCGTCTTGCGATGAAATTGCATGACGTATTTACACTTTCATGTAAAAATCCATTGATCTCATCTTAAATTTTTCTCATGGCTTGCTGCCTCTGTATAATATTTGTCACGCGACAATATGACAGGCCTAAATGTTCTTGCGATCATAAAGCCCCATGACATTGTCGTCTTTAGACACTTATCAGCTCCCTAATGGAGGGTGTCGCCCTTATCTTCCCCCTGGTTGCCTCTTCAAGGAGGGCACATCGGCCATACAAGACTAGCTCCTCCCATCCGGTCTTAACAACAACCAGCTATTTTCGTAGCCTCTTGTCCTTTATGCATATGTCTTATAGTTACAAGACTGCACCCTAAGTGGGGTTTTCTTCAGGCCGAGTGCATCATAGCCAATACTTGCCAAGAATGGCCAGGGTAGTTTCGTACTCCCCGGGAACTCTTGGCTCAACCGTGTACCTTGGCGCCTTGATCATACTCTGCACTCCTTAGGAGAGACCCTCGGTCGTCCAACCAGGGTATAACCTTATATAGTTGGAAATCCAAGGTACCTCTCCAGGATGGGTTTTCAATAACCCCAATCTCCATGACTCAGGTTACAGCAGTGGTATAACCTTATCCCTGAGCCATGTAAAGAGATACCCCCTTAGGTCTTACATTTGCCTCTTACGAAATTTTATTCGTGAACTAGGGTATACGTCATAAAGGTTTGTCCCGTTCTTATATTTCTCTTGCGAGTATTGCAACTCTGATAAAATTTCTTTTCTTTGATCTTATCTTTATTTGCATTTCAATTATTGTATGATTTTTCAATTTCATCTTTTTCATTCAAACGAAATATTCTTTTGAAACATTTTCTTCAACAAATCATTCATAATTATTTTTTAAAATTTCATAATTTTACCTTTCTACTTACTACTTTCTGCTTCTGCCCTTTTGTTGTGTTTTGTTATTTTTTATCCATCTGCGAGACGCTCGCCATCAATTGTCTTTAGTGTGTATTGACTTTGCAGTATCCCATCTTCTCACCGTTCTATTATATCAACCATGAATTTGTCACTTCTTTGCCTCTGCTTGATGTTATGCTTCCAATTTCTATTCCTCGCAGCTCTTTCTTTGCAAGATTCCATGTCAATTTCATAACATTTCCTTCCTTCAATCCAATCTCCCTTTATAACTCCAACACCGCTGGGATGTGAAAACTTAATGCACTGGTGATAAGTTGACGCTACACCTAAAATGCCATGTAACCATGGTCTGCCAATCAAGGCGTTATATGGTGATTCTATGTCAACCACACAAAATTGAACTTTGGAAGATAGCCCCTTTAACGGAATCCGCATAGTAATTTCCTCTTTGGGTTTGTTGGCAGTACCATTGAAACCATAGATCTTATAGGTTGACGGTATCAGATCCTCGTCTTTTCTACCCATGGTTTTGTAAGTATGATAAAATAAGATATCAACTGAACTTCCAGTATCTATTAGAACTCTGTTAATGTCCCAAGAGTCTTCAATTTCACCATCATCATTTTCTTCATCTTCTTCTTCTACTTGTTTTGGATTTATTTCTAATCTTACCACCATTGGGTTGTCATGCATCTCGCCAAGTTCTGGTACATCTTGTGCAGTGAAAGAAATAGTTTGCTTTTGCCACTCCTCTAATGGCGAGACTCTCGCAATATTCATTATCTCTCTTCCATCCATGTCTCTTGCGAAGACTACTTAGAACATTGTCGTGGAAATCCTCAATAGTCTTGTATGAATGTATGATGGAATTACATAACAAATTCTTCGCCTTGGCTCCAATCTCTATCACAAATGTTTCTGCTCCTTTTACAGTATTCACTCTGCGAATATCTGGTGCCGGTGGTAACTGCTGAGATTGCGGATGTCCTATTAGGAAATGATTTAACTTTCCCCGATCAATCATCCTCAAAATTATTCTTTTTAAATTCCTGCAATCGTTTATTGAGTGACCATGAAAATGATGGTAAGGACAAAATTCTTGATTTTCGATTATTTGGATGTGGCTCTTTTCCCATATTCCAGGGTGATGGTATATTTTCCTTCAAAATGATAGCCTCCCAAATTTTTCTATGCTAGTATTTAGAGGTGGCATCTTAATTTCTTCCCATATTATCTTCTGACTCCCTTGCCCTCTAAAATTTTTCCTCTGACCGCCATAAGTCTCTTGCGGCTGATCAAGTCTTTGAATTTTATTATTTCCACCGCGATTGTAATAATTCCTTTCTCTTTCATACTCCTCTTGATCTCGACTTCCCATGGCTACTAACTTCTACTTGTTATCAATCACCACTTTCTCTTGTTGTGGCTGCGAGGTGCTCGCCACATTATTAATCATTTTAGGAAGTAAACTTCTGTTTGCCACTATTAAGCTGGTGTTTGCGACTGGATATGATTCCATCTCATTTTGTTTCTCCTCCAAAGCAATGTATTCTTCTTGTAGTTCTCGCAGCTCAGTCATTGTGATGGTATTTTTGACTCTGAAAACTTGAACATATAGTAGATTGGTTGCGAACATAGCATTAATGATAGATAAAATGAGGTATCTCTCATCCACTCTACCATCCATTTCACTGCACATTGTTTTCCACCTTAATGTTAAGTGCTTCAGACTCTCGCCAACCCTTTGCTTTAACCCAAACACATCTTCAATTCCTGGACGCACAGAATTGTTACTTATATATGCCCCTAAAAATGTGGTTTGTAGATGAGTGAAAGAAGTTATAGTATTCTTGGGTAAACCCTCAAACCATTTTAATGCTTCGCCAGTTAAACTTGACGTGAAATATTTGCACAACACAACATCATGATTTTCCCACTGTAGCATACATCTCACATAAGCTTTGATGTGTTGAATGGCACATATAGATCCATCAAAAATACTAGTTAATGCTGGCAAGTTGCATTTTGGGGGTATTCCTCCTAATTGTACTGCTTGAGTGAATGGAGTTTTTGCAGCTTCTTCAATCACCTCATCAAGTTGTCTTATGCCTCCTTCTCTTATATCATTTAACATTCCCCTCATTTCTGCTAATTCTCTTAAAATTTGTACATTCCCAACTAAATTTTGCTCCATTGGTATTTTCAGTGCAAATTCCCTTCTCTTGCGTTCTTGCCTATCTTGTGTTGCGAGATTTTGATTTCCTTCTCCATTAATTTCTTCTTGTCTTTCTCCGCTATCTTCTCTTACATTTCTTTCAAAAATACGCATACCATTATATCTCTCATTTTCTCTTCTGCGATTTTCTTATGTTCTTCTTTGCACCCTATCGTATTCTTTGTTAATATTACCATTATTGCGGTTCTGTTCACATCTTCTTTCTCGATTGTAATGATTATTCTGGCGATTGCTTCTTGGAATTCTTTCGTTTCTACCTCTGCTCTCAATCTTTCCCTCTCGCAAGCTAAGCGTGCTTGTTCAGCATAATGTCTCTCGATTTCTCATTCAATTTTCTGCTGATTTCTTAGAGTTTCGCTTCCATGTAATATCTTCCTTCCTTCCTCTTGATCTTCTTCGCCATATTGGTTATTTCATGCATGACGCTATTCATTCTCCCGCCTTCTGTTATTTTGTTCATTTTGTTGAATTTCACCTTGTGGTACGTACCGATATTCCCTCATTTCCCTCCTTTCGCGACGTTCTCCATTTGAATCATGATTTTATTCTTCAATATTTGTTATAGGTGATCTTCTTCTTATCTCACTTCTGATTGTTCTCGAACTTGATCTTGTTGTGCTTCTTGGTCTTCTATTTTGTAATCTCATGTTTTCCATTCTCAATTCATGGTTTTGCCTTGCCAAATTTGAACGTTCTTCCGCCTCTACTCTCCTTTCCTCTTGTATTCTTTGTCTTAAAACCTCTATTGTTTCATTTTCATCATCTCCATATATTAATCCATTTACTTCTTGGTTTCTTCCCTCTCGTCTTTCATCTCTTAATTGTCGATGTTTTGGTTCTTCTATTGAATCTGAACGCCAAGTATGCACGCTTACTTTATCATAATCCACAGCTCTATCCTGCATTGGTGTTTGCTGATTTGGCTGTCGAACCTGATTTTCTCCATCATCCCTTGTTCTATTTCTTCTTATTCTTACTCTTGAAGATTCTCCTATTTCATCTGTTTCTCCACCTGCAAGTCTTTTACTCCTCCTTACAGTTGTTGGTGGTTCTGATGTATTTCTTCTTCTTCCAGCCATTAATCTTAGTAAACTGTTGGATATTGCGTAAGATCTTTCACTAATTGTTCCAAATTTCTTCCAATCACAATGTCAATTTTTTATCTTTTCCTTCAAATAATCATCAATTCATCTCTGTTTCGGGCGCCAAAATGTAGTTGCAGGAAAACCTACACTACACCCTTCACAAGAATTCACAATAATCAACACATATTTGAAGATTAAAAACAACACTTTATTATTTGATTCTTAGGAATGTTTACAAGAAATGGAAGAAATCAAGAATACAACTGGTCTCTTGGATTTTCTCTCTCCTCAAAGCTTTCTTAGCGCTCCGAAATTCATCATCCTCTTCTGAACCTACTGGATATCTTTATATAGGATAATTACATAATGGATGACAGCTAAGATGTCCTTTAATTTCGGATCTGACTCGCGATCTTATCGCAGTAGTGATAATGCTAACTATCACAGATGATGTAACCCTCGCAGAATGGTCACACTCTTCTCATATTTCATCTATCGTCATCTGTTACGTTATTCTTTCAATCGTTTTATGACACTCGCAGTGTGTTATTGAAGAGATCGCAGAACTTTCGCTGTAAATCTCGCAGGAGTATTGTTGTGGCGATATTTTGATCCTACAGTTTCAGTTGCTTTCAAGTTATCAAAGAGAAAACCTGATGATAGCCTGCAGATGCTTCATGCAATTCTATTTGGGAAGAATGCAAAGGTTTGTTTCTATTTATAATGACTTTTGATAGCCTAAGAAGTACGTGCTTTATTGTTCTTGTTTTTAGTGCATTCTTACTGGTTCTTGACGTCAAGATCATCGTGTTTATTTCTTTTCAGGTGCATCTTTTGAAGAGAAGAAGAGTCAGTTGAGAAGGTGTCTTGTTATCGAGAATTTATGGAAGAATGGTAGGGTTCTGAGAGCTCCATTTGTGACCGAGAATACAAGGGAGAAAAACTGATGCTGCTGCCATTGGTTTGACAATAAATGGCGCAGATTAATGAAGATTTACAGTTCCTGGAAGAAATGGAGTTATGGGTTTGTGTTTAATTGAACTGCTAGGAGTTAGAGAGTTAGAGAAGAGTATTTCTTAATGCACATCGAAAACACCAGTCTCTGCTCATCAGTTGTTCGTGGAAATGCTTGAACCATCAAGTTCTCAAGATAAAGTGTGTTGCTACTGAGATACGAAGGAGGTATAAATGTCTAGAGAAGATAAAAGTTGTATGCTGATGGTGATTTGAGTTCAAGACAAACATGGAGCTGGTGGTATTTGGTTCGAACGATTGGTGTTTGTTTTCGACAAGATAAGACGATTTACAGGCAGCGAGAACAAGGGGATGAAACTGAATGGGATCGTTATTGTCTATCCATGGTCTTGGTGGTTTTCGACATACAAGGAGTTTGTGCTCCAGTGGGTGCATTTGAGTTGTATCTTGAACTCAAATTCAGCTGAAACAAATGTCGAGAAGGTCATGGAGTTGTAGTTTATGTTAGTAGTTGTGGAGGTCAAATGAAGAACATGATTTCAGAAACAAATGGGATTATCTTGTATGCGGAGTTGGCTGAAGAAACTTGCCAGGAAATGGTGAAGAAGAGTATGATGCTGCTATGAGATACGATGGACGTAATTTTATATTGCGCCCCATTCAGGCATTATTTTAAATTGCACCCCATCAGGCGTAATTTGTGATTCCGTCTGTAGATCATGCGGTTCTATATATTGTGCTCCGCATAAAACACAAATTGAAATTGCGCCCGACATCAGGCATTAATTAAAATTACGTCCATCCCAAACGCATTTTATACCTACGCCCCATGTCATACGAACCTTCATACATCCGTTCCACCAAATATACTACTCCACCGTAACATCTAACCACGGACTAAACCCATTTATTTTACTTTTTTTTTTGGTTATAGTCTTTAGTTATAGTCACCCCGCTGCAGATGCTCTAAGAGGTTATTTATTTATTTTCAAAATTAAGCATGCCTGGACACTAAAAATAGAAGCCAATTCCAAAAGTCATAATCAATTTACTTCATAAGAAGTTAGCATTTTCTCTTTTAATAGCAAGTTTGTATACCACTTAAGAAGTTATTTTTTCGATTTTTCGAAGCCTAAAAGTCATTAAGTCAATTTCAGAAATAAGCAAAATACTTTTACTTCTGAGTTTTGAGATTGATTTATGTTATTTCTGGTATCTAAACAGGCTATAAAAGTTATTTCAAAATTATGTTCCCAAACTATCTTTCAAGTTAGAAGAGTATTGGTTAAAGGATAACATTTTATCTAGTGCTTCGATTATCACAGATTGCAAAATGGTCGATGATTTCACTTCGAAGAAGAGTAAAGAAATCGCTTGGGAAGCTGATCAAACATAGTATTTCATGTCGAATAAGAGTAAAGAAATTGCCTGGGAAGCTGAAAACACAGTTGAAGAAATAGAAAAGATTTGGGATTCTCTCCCCCAAACTAAGATAAGGTATTGTTTATAGGTGAAAATGGTTTCTACTGATTTTGGTAATTGCGGGTGTGAAAGTGAGAAACAATTTAAACCCTAAATAATGTACTGCAAGGGAGTACTTTAGATTCGAGAGATCAATTTGTACAAGTCTGGCCTAAACCAAGAAATGGCAGTTCCATACTTGCTTCGGTCACAGAGTGGAGGAGAAGGGTTGGTTTAGGGAGGGAAGCGAAGAGAGTGCCGAGGCCAGAATAATTATGAAAGAGTAGTGCTTGACTTGTATCAGAAGGTGAAAGCTTCGAGAAAGCTTAGCAAGAGTTGCCTTTCTAAGTGTGGTATTTTCCCCTGACCAAAAACTTGTGTCTCTGGTGGAAATAGGTAAGTGTGGAATCTGGCCTCTTAAGAAAAGAAAACAGATGAGTTAAATGGGAAGAGGTGGTAACGTCTGGTATTGATGGGATTTGATGGAATTGATGTCCCATAATGAAAGAGTGTTTCACCGTTGCTTCTTGCATTTACTAACCGCCTTATTCTTATTACACTATCTTGAAATAGGCATCCGTGTATGCCGCACGCTATAGACCACCAAACCAAAACCCCAATGAGTACCCTTTAGTTTGTAGCATATTTTTGTGGCTTGGCAAGTCAATCTAGGGGAACTTGCTAGCCTGACGACCTTCGACAGTCGAGATTTTACATCTTGAGAGGAGGGGCAACCGTTGATCGTTGCACGCCTTTGTTTTGGTAGCCGCGTAGTGAGGGCCAACGTGGTGGCGCGTCTAGGTTGGCATGGCATTGTTTGGCGTGGCCAAACTTAGGTTTTCGGGTCAAAGGTTACCATGTGTCGTCTGGTAATCTTGGATGGCTAGGATTTGCTCCTGCGATTGAAGGGCAACCGTTGATTGTTGCACGCCTTCGTTTTGGTAGCCGCGTAGTGAGGGCCAACGTGGTGGCGCGACTAGGTTGGAATGTCGTTGGCATGTCATGGTTTGGCGTGGCAAAACTTAGGTTTTCGGGCCGAAGGTTACCTTGTGTCGTCTGGTAACCTTGGATGTCTAGGATTTGCTCCTGCGATGGAAGGGCAACCGTTTATTGTTGCACGCCTTCGTTTTGGTAGCCGCGTAGTGAGGGCCAACAGGGTGGCGCGCCTAGGGTGTGTTTAGTCTTGGCATGTGGGGCCAAGGGTTTGCCTTAGGCGTGGCTAGCTTTGGCTAGGTGCGATTTTGGCTTGGCATGTGTGACTAGCATGGATAGGGCTAAGGCAAAGTGCGTTTGGCATGGTGCGGCTAGCTTGGATAGGTTTGGTTTGGCTTGGCATGTGGGGCCAAGGGTTTGCCATGGGCGTATGGCGTGACTAGCGCATCTAGGGCCAAGGCAGAGTGCGTTTGGCATGGCGCGGCTAGCTTGGCTAGGTTTGGTTTGGCTTGGCATGTGGGGCTAAGGGTTTTCCATGGGCGTATGGCGTGGCTAGGGACAAGGCAAGGGCGCTTGGCTTGGTATGACGTGACTAGCATGGCTAGGGCCAAGGAAAAGTGCGTTTGGCATGGCGCGGCTAGCTTGGTTAGGTTTGGTTTAGCTTGGCATGTGGGGCCAAGGGTTTGCCACGGGCGTATGGCGTGGCTAGGGACAAGGCAAGGGCGCTTGGCTTGGCATGACGTGACTAGCATGGCTAGGGCCGAGGCAAAGTGCGTTTGGCATGGCGTGGCTAGCTTGGCTAGGTGCGGCTTGGCATGTGGGGCTAAGGGTTTTCCATAGGCGCATGGCGTGACTAGCTTGGGCTAGGTGCGTGACCAAGCTAGGGTTTTGGGGGCAAAGGTCGTTTGGTAACCTTAGACGGCCAGGATTTGCTCCTGGGATTAAAGGGCAACCGTTGATTATTGCACGCCTTAGTTTTGATAGCCGCGTAGTGAAGGCCAGTATGGTGGCGGGCATTTGGCCATGGCGAGGTGCGTTTGGCATGGCTCGGTAGCTGTGGCTGGCATGATTTGTCATTGGCACGGAGGTACTTCTAGCATGGTTGGCATGCTTTGGCGCGGTTGGTGTGGCTGGCATGATTTGCCATTGGCATATAGGTGCGGATAGCATGGTTGGCATGATTTGGCGCGGTTGGTGTGGCTGGCATGATTGCCATTGGCACAGAGGTGCGGCTAGCATGGTTGGCATGCTTTGGCGCGGTTGGTGTGGCTGACATGATTTTCTATTGGCACAGAGGTGCGGCTAGCATGGTTGGCATGCTTTGGCGCGGTTGGTGTGGCTGGCATGATTTTCCATTGGCACAGAGGTGCGGCTAGCATGGTTGGCATGCTTTGGCGCTGTTGGTGTGGCTGGCATGATTTTCCATTGGCCCAGAGGGGAATTAAGGTGTGGCTGGCATGATTTGCCATTGGCCCAGAGGGGAATTAGGGTTTGGCTTGTCGTAACCCTAATTTGAAAAAGATACCCGGGTAATTATTTTAGAGACACATTAAAGGCTTCAGTAAATGTGCCTAGTAAATGCTTGTTGCTTTAAATGTTGTGACATCACTGTCTGCTAGGGTTTAGTGTTTTACGATTTTAACTCTAAACTAAAATCCACCATCAAAAGGTATATACCAGAAAACATAACTCAGCAGTGGATACTCTGGCGAAAGAAGCAAGGATATTGTCTAGTATTTTTGTCGAAGTTGACATTACAAATCTAAATTTAACTTTCTGATAAGGAAAAAAAAAAAAAAAACCTAGGAGAGTAATATCTTAATCCAAACAGGACAGACAATTGTTTTTTTTTTTTTTTTTTTTGCATCTGAAAACTGCTGCTTCCTATTTGCCAAACAAGCCGTAACCGTTTATTATTTTAGTTCCCCAGTACGAAAAAAATAAAATGCTAAAAAAATCAGCTGGAAATTTTATTCTGCAGACAGATAAATCAAAATTTTGAAAAGAAGAGATTATAGAGGAGATCCAAGTTCTAAAGAGAAACCAGAAGAGAAAAGCAACCATGAAACCACCGAGTAGTTACTCCCAGCATCATCATTTTCTTCTAATCGTCTCAATAATTATCTTCTGTTTTGTGATTTCTACAAGATCGGAAGTTATTACCCTAACTCCGGATACTTTCTCTGATAAGGTATTACTCTAGATCCCTCTCTTATTCAACCACTTCGAATTACTGCTTGTATTTATTTCTAGGGTTTCACTGAGAATCTTGATTGTTGATAACAAATAAGTAATTTCTTTCGAAGAATGTTTAAATAAGGTCACCATTTTTTGGTTTTTTCAAATTGGAACAAATTTATGCAGAATTTAGGTTCTCCAGCACTCAATTCATGCTGGTATTTTGATTGTTTTCTACTAGGTTTGAAAATTGGTGAATTACCAGATTGATGAAATCTTTTGTGATAATTATTAAGCAAATCTTTTGTTCAGTAGCTAGGTAATTGGATTCACAAAATTTATGGCATTGATGGATTTTGCATAGATACAGAATGGGCGTTCCTGGGAAGCAGTAGTTCACTAGCAACATGTTCAACGTTCTTTTCACATGTCTATTGTCTCTTCGTCTTCCGTTAAGTGCACTGTACTGTGGGATGCTAAATTTGTTCTGGTACATTTTGTTTGCTTAGGTGAAGGAAAAGGACACTGCATGGTTTGTGAAATTCTGTGTTCCATGGTGTAAACACTGGTAAGTTGTTGGTTATGTTCTTGTTTGTTGTTTTTTAGAGAGACTATTCCTTGTTGGATATGTTAGTTTATGTCGTGTTATTTGTTGTTTTGCTTTTCTATTCACTGTTACCTTTGTGCTTCAGTAAAAACTTGGGGTCACTTTGGGAGGACTTTGCGAAAGTCATGGAAGGAGCAGATGAGATAGAGATAGGAGAAGTGGATTGCAGTACTAGTAAGCCTGTGTGCACCAAGGTCGACATACATTCATATCCTACATTTAAAATCTTCTATGATGGGGAAGAAGTTGCAAAATATAACGGTAATTCTTAATTCATAAGTTGCTTTGATTTTTGGTTTCATTTTCAATTTCATTACAATCACAATAATGTTATACGTTGTTCTTGGCATCCTACTTCAAAAAACAAATATCCATTACTGTTAAGTTTCCATTGGCTTAGTTAGGATTAGCAAACATGATTTAAATTGCAAATGCCTTGTGGATTATGAGCTTATTTGAGACCCTCCTCTGCACTAGTTCTTCTCATAAACCTTATCCATAAATTGTTCATTGGTGTGATTTGTCATATGTCAATTCTATGCAGCGTGTGCTTGCAAAAGGTGAGACAGTGAGAGACTATTAGGGGCAGAAACCAATACGGCTACTGTAACCGTTATTCACCCATTTGACCCCTCCCTTAGTAATCAAAACAAGAGGAAAAAAGAATACAAATAAAATCTGTTTGTGTGAAATATCATTTTTGTCTGGTATTCTCTCTTTAGTAAGGAAGGAAAAAACATTGCCCCTTTGTTTTTGTTAGAGTAATGACCAAATCTCTTCTTGTCTATTAGTATTCACTCTACCTTTTCTTCTTTGTTTACACATCTTGTAATCCCACAGAAACATTTTGTTCTTCTCTTCGCATTGATCTATCTATGTTTCTACAAAGAGATCTAGTCTAGCGCTGGTTGCAACTTACTACAAAGAGATCTAGTCTAGCGCTGGTTGCAACTTATATAAGTCTGCAATGTAGTAGTACTCTTTTTTAAGCTATAATGGCTTGTAATCCTTACTAGAACTATTGAGAAGCCTGACTTTTCTGTTGTGTCAAATGCCCATGACAGGAACAAGAGACGTTGACTCGCTCAAAGCATTTGTTTTGGATGAGGCAGAGAAAGCAGCAGCCAACGCGCTGCTTGATAGTGATAAAGAATTGTAATGGGTAGGAGACTAGGAAGTTTACATGTAATTTACTTATGTTGACTAGAAATATGAAGAAAAAAAAACAGAATTTTCTGTGCAGATTGTGGTAATTGTTTTTTGGCAGAATTTAGCTGTGTTAGCTCATTAGTTGGTCAATCATTCCATTTGCTTCCACATAATTCTCTGCAACAGTTTTGAACTGTATCACCATTAAATTTGTGTTTTTTTCCTTCCCTTGATCGTTTTTATCTCCATAATATTGGTACCAACTGTTGTGGTCTTTTTACATCAACAATTTTACACCCCCCTACATATTTCTCTTATTTGCTCTGAATCCAACGAGGGAAGCCATAATTCATGACTGGTAAATCCTCTGTCGGACCATGGCTAAATAGCAATTACTGTAGGCTGGAAAATGACACTATCAGAATGTCTGGGAATTTGGGAGAGTAGGGAGTTAAAGAGAGTTGATCACTATTTGAGGAGTCAAAGTAGCTAAACACTGTAGGAAAGGATAGATCTACCGAAAGGAAATCCAGAAGAAATCTCCCGAGTGAAAGAAAACAAGCAGGCCTACTTCCACTGCTACTATCCCAATACTAGATAGTTTTATACTTCTCTCTCCTACTTCCACTGCTACGATCCCAGTGCTGGATAGTTTTATATTTGTCAGTCAGATCCTCTCTTGGGAGAAATTGCGATTGAAAACTTCAGTGTGTATAGAATCACCCTAAGAGCATCTCTAACAGTGGGTATAAAAAATCTTACGTCTAATTAAGACATTTATTTTGGAGAGTTTAGGCATGTAGCAAATATAGGACCCCTTACCTAATAAACTATCTCCAATAGTATAGGATTTAAGCCTTAGAATATCTTATGTGATTAAATCTTAACCGCTTAATTTTATTTTAGATAATTATTAAAAATAATAAATATGACATTGTTAGAGCACTGCTCGGTCGAACTCGCAAGCGTTGATATCTCAAGCTTGTTTGTCAATATTAGTGATCAAAACTATAAGCCTTGATTTCTAGTCTACTTATAGTGATGTCTCGGACTAGGATAGATTGTGTAGTTGAGCGTTAGACTTCACGACGTTCATCAAATGAAGACGAAGAACTACTAAGGAGAGCTTGTGGAACTTCATCAACAAAAGGTATGTGGAGACTAAAACTCATCTATCACTTGGAAAGTCTATTTCTACTCTATCTCCTATATTGAGACATAAGTCATATTACTATATGGTTTTCAATTATACACATTTGAAATTTCGAACTAAGTTTAACTCACTTACATATTTCTCGAAATATGTGTTGGTAAGCTTTCGTTTCAACCAAGTTCATCTTATATTCTTGACGAAAGTCAAAAGATGATCATGTGAAAATCGCCGAGTAACATCTTACATGGTTTGTGTGATACAATCATTTGATGTAGACTTGGAATGTTTCGTTATGATTATTTAAATAACTTGAAAATTGCTTTGATGCTAACAGTGTGTGAAAACGTCTATTGTCATCCTCTAAAAAAGTTTCAATGATTGAAATAAGAGTTTAGAACACTTAAAAATGTTGTGCACTCTTGCATATATGTGATCGATGTCCGGGAACCATAGTATGCATACCCGTATGCGTACATGTTGGTTTGAGAAGTTCAGGAACCTAAGTGCGCGTGCCCGTACGCATACTGGCGTAGGTTTATGTCCGGAATTTTCTGCTGGGTTTGGAGGTATGCGTACCCGTTCGTATACTGGCGAAAACCAAACTTGGTCCGGCTATTCAAGTATGCGTACCCGTTTGCATACTTGAATGGTTAAAGTTCTAAAATCGGTTTTGTTGTGAACAAATACATTTATTATATATTAAGGAATGAATTCTTTGCAAACCGTGGCTATAATGTTCATAATTGATTCGAGTGAATCAAGCCGATTTTGCTTCAATTGTGTTCTTGTATACATCTATGAGAATATAGCAATTGAACAACTCTTTAACTAGTTTCATTTGAGTCATTTGAACTAGTTATGGTTAAGATGAATAAGGTTGATATGAGAGTGTTCATATAGATAAACTCGGTTAACTACTGTTGAGCCAACATGGTGTACACGTTTAGGTACGGTTACATAAACCTAAATGAGGGTACATTTCATTTGTGTATAACAAGCTAAGTTCGATCTAACGGTTGAAAGATATTAGCTTGAATCTAATCAAGATTTCATATAACGGTGAATATTGAATGCTTTGTTACCAAGGTAACTTACATTGCAAACCCTGATTTGAAAACTACATAAAGGAGAACTCTAGCAACTGGGAAACCTAATCCCTACACCTCTTGTGTGTTACTAGTTGCATAAGCTAGAGTCGATTATCCTTTAACCTTAGGTCTTTCACGAAACCATGTAAGTTAACGACTTAGAGACTTCATTGGGATTGTGAAGCCAGACCCAACTATCTCACAGAACACAGAAATACCTGAAATTCAGGCACAATTTCAATAAAAACAACCAAGTTATCAGTTATAAATCCATGCCACACAAAATAAAAACATACATATGTTCCAAATGGACTAAATTACATGTTCAGATGCTCTTGCAAAAGAAAAAACAAAGAAACTCCATGTTCTTGCAAAAGAAAAGACAAAGAAACTTCATATCCATGTGTTGCAGCCTGTAGTGCAACTGCGAACTGCAAATGCATTCCTCCTTAGTCCTTCCGAATCCTTACTTCTTACTCCTTAGTCCTTAAACATCTTCATTTTCAAAGAAAATCAAAAGTGTTAGTTTAGTTGGCAATGGCAGTGCAATAAATATAAAAGAAAATAAAAGAATAAGATGAAAGGAAAGTTACCAGTAATACAAATATCGATGTCACTGAGACTGAGATATGGCAGCCAATCACCCAAGCAAAGCAATGCTTGAACAAGTTCTGGAGCTAATGAACTCACGTGAGATGTGAGAACCCTACCACCAACACTGAACATTGATTATTATGCTACACTTGTCACTGGAACAACCAATACATCTCTTGCAATCTTTGAGAGAGTTTGGAACTTAGGAGCATGATTCTTCCACCAACTCAAAATACCAAACCTCAATTCTTCAGTGGATGTACCTTTAGGAAGAACTGGTTCCTCTAAGTACATCTCCAACTCTGACTTCTGAACCTCAAACACATTATTTTCCATCATACAATCATCATAACCAAATTCATTTGTTGTTGTTGTAGCTGCAGAAATCTCTAATACGGTTGAACTCATTTCATTATCAAAATAATCTGAAATTTTAGTATGGGTTTCATAAGAACATAAAAGAGCATTGAGTGAAAGCTGAAATTTGTTATAATGAGTTTGATAGTTTTTTACACGATGTACTAACTTCAAAATAAACTCCACCCATCTAGCCTTATACCTAGGATCTAAAACAACTCCAACGCCCATCAAAGTGTTACTTTCATTCCAATAGCTGTCAAATTTTGACCTCGTATTCTTGCCCATGTCTCTGATATACTCATGCTCACTTTATTCCCATCCCTTAATGCATTTATTAACTTCTTTCACCCCCATTATAATACAAATTTTTTGTGGGATACTTAATCCCAACAAATTTGGTTGAAATTACATCAAATAATTCCAAATGACTCCTAAGAATTTCGTAGTATTTTGAAGTCATTATCCAAATCAGCTAGCCTAACAAAAGCTCGTCTCAAAGAAATTGCATCCTTAATCATCTTAAAGGTGGAGTTTCATCTGGTATCCACATCTAAACCAACTGACCTTCCAGCAGGAAGCTTAACTTGGGTAATAGCACATTCAAATCTCTCTTTTCTAGCCTGCCTTGACTTGATATATTTCACACACTCTCTAATTACATCTATAAATGGAGCACCTACTTTCATTCCACATAATACAATCAAATGCAATACATAATTACTACACCTCATTTTGAATAAATCCCCATTAAGATTTAAACAATCTTTGCTATAATGCCATGACTTCATATTTTCCATCATAACATCATTGGATCTAGCATTGTCAGCAGCTACAACAAAAAGTTATTATCTATGTTCCAATGTAGTCTATGTAGAGCTACTGATTTCACTGCAGATGCTAGAACTTTTTCAGTATGTGGTGATGGCACTAAAATGTATGCTAGAGTTTTCTTAATCAGTTTCCAGTCACCGTCTATGTAATGCATTATCACATAACAATAACCATCTTTTGTATGCTTACATGTCCACATACCTGTTGTTAAACTACATTTATATGTTATTGTGTCAAATTGTTCTTGTAATTGCAGTTTGAACTCAACTGTTAGTTTCATGATATCATCCCTAACTGTATTCCTAGTGTAAAGCTTAGCAGCATGATTCAGAGACTTGACAAACTCTCTAAAATATGGATGCTCAACTATAGTGATTGGATAACCATGCTTAGGAATCATTTTGGAAACAAGTATCCTAGTAGCATCTGCATCATACTTCCAATTAGCTAACTTAGTTTGTGTGTTACCTATTTTGATTGAAGTAATCCTTCTTTGTCCAGACTTATTCTCTGCAGGTAGCTAAATGGGACTTCAAGCTGCTGGTTACTTGGTGCTTCAATTTTCTTATTACAATGCTTGCATTCAGCTATAAGTATCCCAATCTCCTTCCCATTTGGTAATTTCTTCTTTCCAACTTTTCTTTCAAAATCAATCCATACATCAAACCTTGTTGAACGTAGTTTTTTCTTTTCTTCAGCTACAACTGTATCTTCCTCTACTTATACTTCTACTTCTTCTCTGGGACGAATCGCAGGTGTAACAACAAAATTTGTTGAGTTAATTGCTGAACCTTGAACAGTTGTGTGTTCTGGTAATTGTGATGCCATTGAAAGTGAGTGATTGATTGAGGAACCAACATGGTTTGATGCTCTTTCGCTTTAGGACATGATTAATTTCACAAATATGTAACTAAGATGCCCTAATTTCAAAAACCCTAAATTGAAAATTGAGTATTTAAGATCGAAATTGAACTCAAAACAAATAGAAGAAGAAAACCCTAATTTAGTCACACATGATTGGAATAGAGAAGAAGATGATTTTCACTGAATTGAGAAGAGAATGAGTTTTCTGTAGGGGAGGTGAGTTTTTCTTCTCTCTTTTGTGTCGACTGAATGAGAAGAGAATGAGATTCAACCGAATGAGAAGAGAATGAGTTTCTGCGAAGGGTATTGTCTAGGTATAGAAATCTGCACATACAGTACACTCATTATCGGATATCGGATGTAAGACTAACGGAAACTCCCTTAACCGGTACCGTTACGTTAACACAAAAATATCTGATACGGTATCGGAACTGGATATCCGATAAAAGTTATGTCGGATATTAACTAAACGGATTCCGGATATTCGGAAACGGCTATCGGATGTTGGATATCCATTGACAGCCTGGTGGTACCTAATCCATCTGTTGCAGTGTTGCTCACCCCTAAATGCTGGGTTTCAAATTGGGCTTGACCAAACAAATAGTACTACTATGCCCATTTGCTTTGCAATCAGAAAAAAAGTGAAAAACCCCCGAAAGCTCGATTCGTGAGTAGCTTCTTCATCTGCCCTAAAATCTCTTCCTTTCTCATTTGAAGACCTTCTAAAACCCTCACTCCCATTTCTCTCTGAAGATTCTGTATAGTTCCAGTTCAGATTATCGCGTTCTAAAGGGTAAGCTTTTTAGTCTAATCTGAATCGACGCTCTACAAATTTTTTTTTTCATTCTTGGAGATTGATGTTTTTTTTATTTTATTTTTATTTTTTTGTTAGTCAAGAGTTTGAGTAAAGAAAGATGAATAAGAAGAAGATCTTTAAACTTGCAAAAGGATTTAGAGGGAGAGCAAAGAATTGTATAAGAATAGCAAGAGAGAGAGTTGAAAAGGCTTTGCAGTATTCTTATAGAGATCGAAGAACTAAGAAAAGGGATATGCGATCACTCTGGATTGAACGTATCAATGCCGGTTCTCGCTTGCACGGAGTAAGTTTATCGTATTTGATTTTATTTTATTTTACTGTGCCTTACATTGTTGGATGGATTATAACATGATTGAAGAAATGATTTAGGTTCTCAGCTTGCTGTTAAGTAGCCTGTCTGATGCAAAATTGTTGAATCTTGGCTTGAGTCTTGAGTATGTAGAACAAGTACTTAATCTAAAGAGATTTGCTAGGAAGTTTGCTTATTGCGAGTATTCACCAGCCCATGAGTAAACTATTTTAACGGAATTGCAGTATCCCTAGTCAGAATGTTCTAGTTGTGAACATTAACAGATATGATGTGCCTGATGAGTGCGACAATACACAGACTATTCCTGTATTTCAGAGTAATGTGTTGGATTCATGTAGTCAATACACGACTGTAAAATTTTATCAATATAATATCATAGTACGGGTAATTGAGGTATAGGAAAAGGCCACTTTCTTATGTTACACTTTTACTAAGTGCGAGGCTAAAACTTAATGCGATTTCACTTTACTTTACAGTGATTGAAAGTATTTCAACGTCTGGAGAATATAAAGTTAGTCCGTAGCTATAATATTTTATGGTAGCTCTTTTTACCAGTAAGACTTCATATATCAGTATTCCTCCATTCCCTAATTTCCATCTTTGCCTCAGTTGCTACTTATTGAGATAGGAATTGCTCAAATGTGTAAGGGAAAAGTCATGTTTTATTAGCTTTTGATTTTTCACACAGTATAGATTGTTGGCTTGAGTCTCGAGTATATTAGAACAAACGCTTAATCTAAAGAGATCTGCTAGGATGTTTGCTTATCACGAGTATTCACCAGCCCATGAGTAAACCAATTGAAGGGAATTGCAGTATTCCTAGTCAGAATGATCAAATTGTGAACAGTATGATGTACCTGAATGGGTGTGATCCTAACAACTAAATATGTAAAGTTAGTTGGTATTTTCAAACATCGTAACGACAGCGCTACAGAGTAATGTCTCGGATAACGACAGCGCTACAGAGTAATGTCTCGGATACATATAGTCAATACACTACTGTAAGTTTTAATATCAATATTCATAACAATGGGTGATTGAGGTACAAAAAAAAAAAATTCATGTATTACACTTTACTATAAGTGTGAGGTCGAAATGTAATGTCATTTCACTTTACATTACAGTTACTGAAAGTAATTCAATGTCTGGAGAATATACAGTTACTCCCGATAAAGATCTGTAGCTATAATAATAATCAACGGTAGCTCTTTTTACCAGATAGACTTTGTATATAAGTATTCCTCCATTCCATAGTTTCCATCGTTTGCTTCCGTTGCTACTTATTGAGATAGGAATTAGCCAAATAGGTAAGGGAATAGTCATGTTGTACTGGCTTTTGCTTGTTCATAAAAAGTGTAAATGACACAGTTACGGCTTATTTATCTGTCGGCATCATAGTGCCTTAAGTTGTCAACTAGATTACAGGGCATGTAGTTAAACCATTGTTAACAGATGAGTGAGATAGCACGGCGTGTAGGTGGCAATTGAATATGAGACGTCTATCTTAAAGTAATTTACTGTTTTTTTATTTACTTTTCTAGTCCTTATTAGCTTGTTTATGCACACTATAATTTAGTTTTGAAACGCCTCTCTGTTAGTTCTTTTTACCAGATAGACTTTGTATTACCAGTATTCCTCCATTCCTTAGTTTCCATCGTTTGCTTCCATTGCTACTTATTGAGATAGGAATTAGCCAAATATGTAAGAGAACAGTCTTTTGATTTATCATAAAAAGTATAAATGACATAGGTACGGCTTGTTTATCTGTTGACATCATAGTGCCTTACGTTGTTGACATCATAGTGCCTACGGATAATGTATAGCTTTATTCCTTCCAAATATGTTAGAGAATAGTCATGTTGTACTTTCTTTTGATTGTTCATATAAAGTATAAACCACACAGTTACGACTTGTTTATCCGTCGACATCACAGGGCCTTACGTTGTCGACATCATAGTGCCTATGGATAAAGTATAGCTTTATTCCTTCCTAATGGACGAGATTATGAAAGAAAATGGAGTAGTAGTTAAAGTAATTGACCTGCTACCTACACACACACCCCATCTTTTTCCTACTTTAAATTCAATTCGTCTTCATAGACTCCTTCCTCATTACAATATCTTTCCATTTCTCTCCTCTTCTCTCTCTCTCCTTCTAATTCATTCGATTTCATACTGTTGTCAACAAAATGAGTTTTGCCTCTAGTTTGATACTAACACATCTGACATGCAAAGCAGCAATTTCTAGACTCATGTAGTCACCTGTCCATGAGTAAACCATTTAGAGCAAATTCAGGAAGTTTGCTTATCGCGAATATTCACCGGTCCATGAGTAAACCATTATAAGGGAATTGTAGTACAGTGTTCTAATTGTGAACATTAACAGATAGTATGATGTGCCTGATGAGTGCGATAATACACGACTATTCCTGTATTTCAGAGTAATGCGTTGGAATCATGTAGTCAATACATGACTGTAAGTTCTATTGAAATATCAATATCATAAGAACGGGTAGTTGAGGTGTAGAAAAGGCCACAATCATATATTGCACTTTTACTAAAGTGTGAGGCTGAAACTTAATGTCATTTCACTTTACTTTACATATTGAAAGTATTTCAACGTCTGGAGAATGTAAAGTTACTCCTGATAAAGATCCATAGCTATAATATGTTATACATTTTGAATCAACATTGCATATTTTGAAAAATTGACTGTATTTATGTATACCGGTGTGTCCCCTTGTTATGATTTTTTTGGAATTGCCGCATTGGACACGCGAAGACGTCTCCATATCGGACAGCCGTGGCGGTATTGGTGCAACCCAGGATTGCATATACCAGCATCCCTCCATTCCTTGGTTTCTGTCTTTTGCTTCTATTGCTACTTATTGAGATAGGAATTAGCCAAACAAGTAAAGGAATAGACATGTTTTACTGGCTTTTGATTGTTCATAAAAAAAGTATAAATGATACAGTTACGGCTTGTTTACCTGTCGTCGTCATAGTGCCTTCCTTTGTCAACTAGATTACAGGGCATGTTATTATTATCCCACTGTTAACAGATGAGTGAGATAGCATGGTGTGTAATGGCAGTTGAATATGAGACGTCTATCTTAAAGTAAATTACTGTGTTTTAATTTACTTTTCTCGTCTTGATTAGCTTGTTATGCACACTGTAGTTTAATTTTGAAGCGCGTCTCTGTTAAGTAAGAAATTCTGTAGATATTGCTTCTTTGTTTTTCATTCCTTAAAGCTATCTCGTCTAAACTACATACAAGATCATACAGTTCGGCGTCATGTTAGAGAGAAACTAAGAACCCACGAGAGCAAGAGGAGTGCTGATGATCTTTATGGTTACAGTTTTAACCCATTAAATGGAAGGTTAGTGCTTATGGCAGAATGTATTTTTGTAACGCTGTACCAATGCACAACCCCGCTCTTAAACTGTCGATCCTGGAATAAAATTATCCTTGGCTAAATTGAATACCCATTAAGTGACGAAGTTTGTATACTTCTAAGGGTTTTAGAATTGTTTTTCAATATTAGGTGGCTTTGGGGTTGATTCTTTTTGGTATTGTTTTCTTTCGGCTCGTTCTGTTCAGGTGAACTATGGAAACTTCATGCATGGATTGATCAAGGAAAACATCCAGCTAAACAGAAAGGTGCTATCTGAGATATCCATGCACGAACCTTACAGCTTCAAAGCCCTTGTTGATGTTTCCCGTCAAGCCTTTCCAGGAAACAAGAAGATTGCTGAAGCCGCTCCCAAAAAACAAGGCTTGCAGCTACTGTTATAAACTGCTAATTGCATTTTGAGCTACTCTGACCCTCGTAGTCGTATCTCAATCAGCAGCCTGTATGCTTTGGTGTTGCATTTCTGTGGTCAAGTAGCTACAGAGAAGCATAACCTTGAGTAGAAGCTTTAAATGAGATACTAGGGCGTATAATTTTGGTCTTCTTCTCTTACTGGACTGGAATTTATTTTTACCTTGGTTTGTAGACCTTATTTTGGTTGCAATATTAATAATTATATTCAAACAGATTCTAATCTTGTACAAGTCATGTGCACAAAAACTTTGGGTACATGTCCAGATTCAGAAATCCTTTTCTGTTGTGTATTGTAGTCGAGATTTCACCAGACTGAAAACAGTCTTACCACTTTACCTCCACTGGCTGAAATCTGCAATGAACTTGTTGTTTTCCCATCTCCCTCCAAGATCAGGTCTCTGAGATTTAGACTTTAGCTCAAATACAGCTCCGAAACAGCTGCAGAAGATCCATGGATGTAACATATATTGAGAAAGGGAGAAGCATGCCATTACCAGCTTTGTTGTGATAAGAGATGGTGAATATTTTTTTTCTTTCATTCTGCTTCATCTCAGTTAGAGAACTATTTTTGGGTTATTAAAATGAAACAGGAGCAGTCTTAGATTAAAGTGGGATGCCTTTTTCAGAAAAATGGACTGGTTTTCCTGTGGTTAATAGCAAAATAAAACAGTTAAACAGAAAGTAATAAACCCAAAGTGAAAAAACTAAAACTGTTTCCACACAAAATTGGTCACTTGATGAAAAGAGGAGATGCACAAAAGTTTTGTTTTCATAAATACAGTGTACTTCTAGGTCCGTTTCAACTATCACTGAAACACATTATTCTTTCTTCTAACAATTTGGGTACTTCATCTTCCAATGTGACAGAACCCAACAAGATGAATATACAAATACCAGGTTATGGAAAAGCCTCAAAATTTTCTATCATTTTCTTAACATCCACGGCATGATATAATCTTCTGTCAGTTTCTTAACATCCACTGCATTATATCCCTCCTTATTACTCCTTCCTTTCTGCTAATCCCATTGGTTATAGTTGACATACCCAGCGCAGAGGCAGACAAATTCCTGTACTGTGTGCTTGAACTGATAGGTTTCGATGGCCGAATCATCTTCATCCAAGTAGGGCGAGATTTTGGCAGGAAGCTCATTGATGAGGTAAAGAGTCTTCTCCCTTTGGACTTTGAATCTGAATTTCCAAAGCTGGATGTCTCACCACTCTTAGGAGGTTGTGGCTGGCCATACTTTGGTACATGTTTTGCTGGGTTTCCACCAGTGGATGATGGCCCTTTGCCTGGTCCAATGGCACGGATCTGCGCCGATGGTTTCATGCGGTCTAGCCAGCGCAGGATCCAGTTTCCGAGATTCCTACCAACTTCAAGGTCCCTTTCCTGTACTTTCTTATGAACTGTGACAGCCATGTCAAAAACAGCACGTGTGCGCCTAATAGGAATAAAGAAAAAATCAGCACAAAAGAGTAATGGCTACATCTTGAATCCCTAATTACAACAAAACTCGTTCAGTCTCAAATTGGTCGAACTTCAAGATGCCTGAGACCCTATTCTAGTATTGGAGCCAACCTTGTAAACCTGATGTCAAGATCACAGTAGTTCTCTCGAAATTAGTGAGAAAGAACATCCCAAGCTAGATTTCATTTTCTTTCTTAAGTCATATCCTATTCGAATTCAGAAAATCACAGGAACAGTAGTACAAAACTCTGAACATGTTCCACTCACACTGCGCATAGCAGCATATGTATATCAAACACATGGTCATACAAAACTTAACATCTGAATGGAAACCTAATCTTCCAAATGCATACAAACATGGTCAATCTCAGATTCCTTCTTCTTGTAATTAGAACCCAATTCTCATCATAATCAAAATAGCAATTAACAAGGTACAGTGAAACAAAAATGAGTATGCTACTCCAAATTTATCTTCCCACAACCTAAATTCGATCTTTCACAGGATAATGGATATGCTTCTATTAAGAAACGCTAAATAATCACAAATTACACAGTACCCAAATCAGCAACCAAAAGGTCCAAAACCCAAAGCACACTACTTGAGCCAAATTCATCATTTCAAGGAAATGAATCACTCGAAAGAGCTCACACCATTCGTCCAAACCCACCATTAACTCTAATCTACTGAAAATTCAACAGACCTTTTGGTTTACAGCTGAGGCAAGACAAAAATTCTGAAAGACCAAAGTTTTCCAAGAAGAGAAATTTGTCTGACATTCGTCGCATTGTAAGTGTAAGGAGCAATCCTTTATTACAATCCCTCTCAGCTAGGTATAGAATCACAACGAGTTACAATTTTGCATCTACAATCAAACTAATGTATCATCAAAAAACCCTAAATTTTCACAACATTTTCCTGAATAGACCCAATCAATCACATTCATCTATTAACCTCAGATATAATACCCTCGACAATCATAACAATCAGACAAAATTTTTTGGAAGAAATCGGAAGGAAAAAAAGGGGGTCTGGTATTACTATTACCTGTAAGCAAAATCTCGAATCCTGGGATGATTAGGGCCGATAAGACGGCGTTGAAGCTGAAGAGCAAGTTTGTAAGTTTTCTTCAATCCAAGGAAATACGCGGTTGCAAGTGTCACCTCCCATAACACCATCTCTTTGTCTTCCTGATGTTGATTTGATTTTGTTTTGCCTCTATTCTCCTTCCTCTTCTTCTTTTTGTAGGTCTAATTTTTCTTTTCTAGCAAGCCAGAAACGAGACAAGGAAAGGAAGGAAGGAAAGAATACAAATCCTGGTCAAACCGGGATCGGCAGACTCCGGTTCTAGTTTTATTATTATGAGGCACGTCACGTGATACGCACTAGCCAGCAGCCGTTCTAGAAAGAGTTGCTGTCTGAAAAGCACATGCGGGTCCCAAGTTAATGGACACGTCAGTGTTTAAATCGGCGGGCGTACGGACTAGACATTTTGGATCATCCGGTAGATTTTTTAGTCACGAAGTTGAATAGGTATAGATTTTGAATCAAAGTACAAACTTTGGGTTACGGCAGGACCATGTTTAGCCTAGGTTCATATGCCAATATCAGGTCAACACATGCCGCATATCCGGTCCCAGTGACAAATTATAGATTACGGGGCAAATTTTGGAATTTGATCCACAGGATAAAAACTTGGACCACACAATTCACAGCGACAAATTTCGAATCACAGACAAATATTAGGCTGAAAGTACATTTTGATTTTTAACTGGCAATCTTTGAGTTAACATGCACAATTTGAGTCACCTAGTAGATTTCGTTCACAATGGGCAACATGACGGCTTAGTATTGTTTTTCTTCTACATGAGTGAGGATTCTTATACCTGAAGTGAAATGGTTAACTGGACAGAAGCGTGTCAGACCCCAAAACAAACAATTGAAAACTCTTATCACAAGGCAAAGATTCTCAATCATGTCAAGCTTTAGATAAGTTCAAGACTCAAGAGTACGACAGACTTATCCAAACTCCTAAGTATAAAATTGTGAATCCTTACTTTTCGCGAATTACTCGGTGACAAGCACTTTAGAGGTACTGCAAACCATATGGTTACTCCACATGTAAAAACATCAACCAACATTTTAATGTATGAATATGAAACAAACAAAATCAATGGCAGAATTCCTTAGCCAAAAGACCAAAATCCAGCAAGTCCAACTCCCAGGCCTATGAAACATTGTATCCGCAAAAATATCATTGTCGTGCAGGATGTAACCCACTGCCTTAAAGAGAACATTGTAACACAAGCTCAAAAAATACCATCTAACAAGAGTTTGTACACTTAAATCACAAGATGAAGGAATGTGAAAAAACCTCGTCTACAAGACTGGAACAACACTGCAGCAACTACTTGGTGGTTAACTGCACAGAAACATGTCAGACTCCTTTTTGAAAACAAACAATTGAAAACTCTTATTGCAAGGCAAAGATTCTAAATCATGCCAAGCTTTGGGAAAGTTCAAGAGTACGGCAAAAAAATAAAACAAATAGAGAGAACCCTAAAAATTGTAAATTCTTATTTTTCACAAATTACTCAGTGACAAGCACTTTAGAGGTACTGCAAACCATATCACTACTCCACATGTATAAACATCAACCAACATTTTCAACGTACGAATATGAAACTAACAAATCAATGGCAGAAACTTAGATTCAAATTCCTTAGACAGAAACAGATAAATTATTTTCATCAAAAAGACCAAAATCCAGCAAGTTCAACTCCCGGGCCTATAAAAACATTGTATCCGCAGAAATATCATTGTCGTGCAGGATGTAACCCACTGCCTTAAAGAGAACACTGTAACACAAGCTCAAAAAATACCATCTAACAAAAGTTTGTGTACTTTAATCACATGATACTAACCTCAAAGTGCTTAGAATCTCGTTTCCTCTGACGTTTCATTTTCAATCACAAATTCTTGAAAGCAGATTCCTGTTTTTGTGGTGTTAACTTCGCCAATAGAGCCTTATTATGACAATGATCTGTGTCGACAAAGTAGAATTCGTCGTTGGCCTTGAACGTCACGAATGGCCTATTGGTCTCTGCATGCCTGATATCAGAAAACTTGATCGTCTTTGTAACAAATGTAGCCAACCAAGTCATCATCTCAACCTCGAAGCTGTCTGAACCAGGCTGCCACCTTAGCTTGTGAATGTATGGGCTTACAAACCAATGAAGAATTCCAGTGGTGGTAGCACTAAAAAATATGACAGATGATGCAACAGCACCCTTAACTATAACGTTCATGTCTTGTGCAGTCATGAAGGTAATGACAGGGCCTAGAGATACTGATAGACAGCAGGTGGACAAAGAAAGAAGCTTTACTTTCTTGATTGTAGATGAGATTGGACCTTCGTAGACGATTCCAGAATCTTTGCCATCTGCTTCTAGACTTTTACGTGGTCCGATGCTAATCTTGTCCTCATCTTCAGCAGTTTTGGCTCGAGAATAAGAAGCCCATCTCTTCTGTGAACCCAGGAACAGGGCAGAATCAAAGTTGGTTTTCACCACAGATGAACCAGTCCATGTTCCAAGACTACGAGTATGAAAGCCTGCACAGAGGAAGAAACAATCATGAGTGCGAAGTGCAAACAATGTCATTGTATTTCAGTTCGTAATTCACCAGGAAACAACAATACCCAGAGCTAATGAATACAAGACATTGGCGGGTTTATTGCATTACAAGTTACGACCTCAGAATTTGTGATCCATCCTTATACCATCACTAGGATCAATTATAACAAGACAAAAACTACAGTAATATCATCTGCAGTTAATCGCCTGAATCACATCTTAATGCTCCATTCAATTATACAATTAGGATTGCGAATTAAACTAATGAAGATTCTTTTGAATCAGCTAATGCACACACAGAATGGGACAATCACAATCCAGATTATACAAGATATGGTGACAGAAACACTTCAATTAGATGCATGTAACCCTAATAATTGAAACCATCCTCTCAATCTCTCAGGATCCAACCAATCTTGTTTATTTGTTTAAGATGTACAAAATGATTCTCATGAGCCAGATCTCAGTTTCTGATACACTTTCTATTCGAGGTTTTAAACTTTAAACATCTGATTCTGTCTTGTCTCCTTACACAGCCTAGATTTGGATTCATGCATTCTGCTTCTCCAATTTGCATAAATGTAGATGGTGAACTGAAATGAAATGTCTCTGAAAAATGTGGATTCTAGAATGGTGACCAAAAATTCTGCTCATCTATAACCTTATGCTACCAAAAACTGTAGGCATCTTTTGTCAGTTGACACTTCCAAATTTCCTAGAGCTATAAGGCGTTGATCACATTAGTAAGCAAATATTGCAGAATTCAATAGTTAAAAAAAAAAAAAAAAACTAATAATATCGTAACCCCATTTTCATAGATGCGTTTTGCTTCAGGATCTCGCAAAAAAAAAAAAGGTAATAACAGATACTTAAATTAAACCAACACTCCGACTTTTCACAGAACCAAGAAAGAAACACCTAATATTTGATTAAGTTTGGCGTAATGATGAGATGAACAATTTTGATAGAACAGCAAAATCATGGAGATAAATCTAAAATCAAAAGCAATTGTTAATAAGTAGGGTTTTAGTTAGGGTTTTGCCATTGAATTAAAAGAAGAAGGATGTGTAAGTAATTGAGAAGATGAAGAAAAAACCTGAGTGGAAATGAGTAGGTTTGAGAAGTTGTTTCGCCTGAGAACGAACGAGTTGAAAAAGTAGTGCTCTTCCCATCGTTATTCACTAGCTACTTCTCTTCTGAACGATCTACAGATTCTGAAAAATGAAGAGCCTGGTCTTCTTTTCTTCTGTATTTTATGTACATTAAATAGGCTTTATATAATGTTTTTTTAGTTCGTTGGACATCAAAGGGCAATTGGTCTAGTGTTATGATTCTCGCTTAGGGTGCGAGAGGTCCCGAGTTCAATTCTCGGATTGCCCCAAGTTTTTTTTCAAATTTTTTTTTTTATTGGAACAAGATGGAAAATTAGAGATTACAAAGTTGATACACCATGCTTACCCCAATTCAATTATTTTTAACTTTTTATTTTGCAATTTGAGAATTTGAAAAAAATTAGTATACCATTGAAGGTAAAAAGTCTGATAATAAAAACTTATTGTAACTATTTCCATTCATCTAAAACCTAAATTATAAGGAAAGAAATTAAAAAGTCAAAAATATCTCGAATTTGAAAGCTTATTGTAATTATTCTCATTATTCATTTAAAACCCAAATCATAAGAGTTAATGGCGCATACAAAGGGACATTGGAGAAAGAATAAATATGATCGGATTTAGTACATAAACATATTTAATTAAGTATTGTGGGCAAAATAAGCGAAGAGCCCTGTTAGAGGCGCATTGATGTAAGTTGTTGGTTCTGATGCAGTAAATTCTACTCGAGCATCAGCAAATTGATCACTCATATCTGGTCCTCCAACAACCGCTCCTATCAACAAATTTGGGTTAGGATTTGAAGTTTCAAAATAAGGTGTTCCATCTTTACAGTGCATCTGCTCTGGATGTTGATCGAGGGACGGCATTGAGGATGCACGATGATGTATTCTAGTTGGGAACTTGTTACCATATCCCACCATGTATGACATGCCCAATGGGTTATTTCCCAAAATGTAATCCACCTTTTTCAAGAAACAAAGAATTATTAATTATATGGCGTCATTTATTGTGTAATTTAACAAGAGAAAAAAATATAGGGAAAGAGTTGAAAAATAACTTTGAGAAGGTTTATCATTACCTGACTCTTGGCAATGGCAACCATTTTTTGTGGAGTAACCTGAGTACCATCAGGACATTGAATGGCTTGTTGAGCCCTATCTAAGTGGACAGCATAGACAAGAGTAATAAACGAAATCGCTCCTGCAACTTGCGTGTTACTTCCTGCCTTTTTATGCATTAGCCCACCTTGAGAATAATTCACGCTAGTGGGGTTTTTTGGCAATATGCCGCAAACAAATTGATCCGCATGTAAGCGATATTCCTCTCCGTCGTTGGATAGTGATGATCCATTCGAAATCAACTCCTGATAAAAAAAAAATACAAATAAGAATGACCAATTTTTACGAGAAAACCAAATGAATCAAACCTTAATAGAATTTCATGAGTTGATCTTATACTTACAATTGAAGCGAGTACGTTGATGCCAGCATCCTTATTATCCCAACCAAATTCATGAGCATAAGCAACGTAATTTGTGGATTTCATTTTTTTAATATTCATGGTGAAGATATCCAAATAGCTAGGTTGATGTGTTGCCTTGTATAGCCACAGAGCACCCCAGGCCAATTCATCCTACCAAAAACAATATCACCGGATAATACATATCATTTATTCATCTAGCCAGGTGAATAACAAAGTTTGATATAAAACATGTTTTTGCATATCTACCAGGAAACCACTCCAATCACAATAGAAAGGGCAAACAAACGGCTTCAGGCAATCGTTATAATTTCCTTGGTATGTATTTGCAAAGTTGAAAACCTGTAAATAGTAAAAACAAAGTCATTGCATATCCATGGTGATCAGCTTTATAATGCAGAAAAATTTCTCAAGAAGATAAAAAGATAAATATTGTTCGCGAAACATATTTAAGGTCTTTGACATATATATATATATATGTATATGTATATGTATGTATGTATGTATTCACCTGTGTTGCCCTATCGAGGAGTGTTTTAGAGTACACAGGGTCGCTAGATTTAAAGACAATGGAGGAAGCTGCTAGCGCAGCAGCCATTTCTGCTGAAACCTCAGATCCAGGACGGGTCATGTTAATAGCATATGCCATTCGATCAGTGTCCATATCCTCAGGCCTGTCCCAACAACCATGATCACTATAAGGTTCTCCAACTTGAACATAAATCACGTCAGGGTTATTCGTGCATTTAATAAAATAGTCTGTTGACCATTTTACTGCATCCATAGCATATTGTAGATCAGAACCCATGAGTTGGCCGAACTCCAATATACTCCAAGCTAATATTGTTGTTGTGAACGCCATAGGAAAATTGAACTTTATGTTATCCCCGGCATCGTAGTATCCTCCCGAAAGATCAACCTGATGCATTTGTACAAAACATTTGTCAAAATAATCAACATAGTTATGTTATCAAAATATTTTGGTAATCACATTAAAAAAATCAGCAAAATTTCAAAAAATAAAATACATAATTTGGAATAGAAAGAATGTTAAAATAGATATGTACCCCGATTAATGAACCATCATTGAGAGCAGAATCTTTCCTCCATGTCATTCTTTGATTTCTAGGTAATTTTCCAGATCGTTGTCCTTCGAAAAATAAAATACTTTTTGTTAAAGCATCTGCATAGTCAATGGTATTTGCTTCTTTACTATTTCTTGATGTAAATTCTCTTCCTACTGAACAACTTTCGTTCACCATTACCATGATCAAAGTTACTACTAATAACATTGACACTATTGAACATGATGATGACCTCGACCGATCCATTGTTTCGCCCTTTCTCTCTAACTATGTTTAGAATTCACTCACTCTATACTTTTGTTTAGATTGCTCTTAATTTTCAGAATCCAACTTTCTCTTAACAATTCCTTTTTGTATCTTTGTTGTATATATAGGGATGTATCTGATATATATACATGGAAAGAAATCACAAAAAACATTATGATAGTCTACTGACAATGAATTTAATTCAGAATCCATTACACAACATACCATGGATTCCTCATTAGTTAAGTAATTAATACAAATTTAATAGTACCATGAGCATTACTTATAGTAATTTGAACTTAGTTGGAAAGAACATTTAATTGTGGTATATTTATGAGACGGTGTAATTGTAATGATTCTAATGAACATACCTTATCCAGGTCATATTGATGAGAAACAATAACTGCTTTAATTCTTTTGATTTATGTACATGTTATATACAATCTATCAAATTTTGGATGATGCATTGTATTTAGTACATTTCAGAGGATTTCGATTATTTATAAAATATTTCCAAATTGATGAGACATAACTTTTGAGACCATGGACATCTTATTTTATTTAAAATGAACGCGCTAATTTTGGTCGATTTGGTTGGAACGTAAGTATTACGTAATAACATTTCCTATGTGATGGGACGATATTTTTTTTTCTATTTTGATCCCTCTATGGAATAACTAAAAGAGAAAAATTGATGGGGAAATTGGAAAAAAATTGCGGTCCAACAAAAGCTGTGTGCTTCTTCCTAACCTGTGCGGTTCAACACCAACTGTCTGGCGGATTCAGCTCAGCTGCGCGTCTCTCTAAAATTTGTTGGCGGTTCAACACAATTAGCGCGTCCTTTCTCTGGACGCCAAGGTATATATCTGAACAACTATAAAATTTAATCATCCAACTAATCTTTTTGAATTTCCCATAAATACTCATTTATCACATCATATCAAATTACACCTTCTTCAAACCTCAAATTTCACATAAAATTTCTTCATTCAATATAATTTGTTGAAACATATCTCGACCATTGTTAGTTCGTCGAGATGAGTATATTCGAGAAAAAGATTTAGCTATTTGTAGAAACTACGAGTTCTTACAAACTAGACTTTCTAATCCACTACTTGGGTGCAAATTTCTGGGAGGTTATTTACGAAAAGTTCTACAGTGGTACTCATAACCCGAGCCGCCGTGAAATTTGTGATCTACAGTCTTTTTTCCAGACAATTAAGAAAGATGCAAGTGAATTTGTTGCTTTAACCATGCAAGTCAATCAATTTAGACCAAGGAGTGAAATTGATGTCGAGTTAGTAAGAAGATATTTATATGAATGGAGAAGATGGAAAAGTATGATTTTTTATTTCAAAGATTGTTTCGAAATCCTTAAGGTGTTGAACAAAGTCACCCCTTCTTGTTAGTTGTTGTTCCACCGAGTACATCTCAATAAAGATGGTCAATTACAAGTCTTTTTTTTTTTTGAAGCATAATTACAAGTCTTTTGATTGGTTAGTTGAGTTAGTAAATATAATAATTGTTTCTAACTTAAAACATATGTAATTTGATTTCAACATAAACTAATCATTTTCATTAATTAAAATTAGAATTACAAACGTAGCAAAAATAGAAGTTACAAGTTTTCTAATATCGTTCAACATTGCCTTCTTGCCCTTGATTTCATTCTCCAAGACCTGGAATACTCCCACTTACCAACAAACTTGAGAATTGATATTGTTAGAGCATTTATTGGTCGAACTCACAAGTGTTGTTATCTTAAGCTTGTTGTCAAATTTAGTTGATCACAAAGATATCTTGATTTCTAGTCTATATTTAGTCAAGTCTCATATTAGGATAGAAGTGTGTAGTTCAGTTCCATCAACAAAAGGAAGAATTCCATCAATAAAAGGTAAGTGAAGACTGAACCACCTATTACTCAAGTTTTTACCTTTCTATATATGATACAATGTCGCATGATTAAGTATTACATTGCATGCATAAAATAAATTTTGAGCCAAGTTTATCTTGTTAATCATTCTCGAAATATGTTGACTAAGCTTAAGAATATTTGTTCATACTTGATGAATTTGGTTAAGAATAATTTATTGTTTATGACCTAAATTATAATTTAAGATTTAATCATTTGAAAATTGCTTGGAACAGTAATATGTGACATTGATGTTATTCGAGAATGTTTCAAATTTATTATTAGAGAGATATAGGACTACTATAAATATGGATATAGGATAGTATGCATACCATCTTACATGTTATAGGTCCAGAGCCGCTGTACACATACCGGCGTAGATATAGTTCACCAACAACTTTCGAGTACACATACCAGGTATGCAAACCCAAACATTTCTGTGACTTGTGAACTTGGGATGGTACACATAACCGGTATACAAACCGGAAAAGTTTTGTGTCTTGTGAACTCAGGTTGGTACACATATCCAGTATGCAAACCGAAAACGTTTTGTGAACTCCTGAACTCTTTTTTATCTTAAGGGTATCCAAACCCGGTATACATACCATGACAAAATATTTCACGAACCGGATGTAGGTACACGTACCAAGTACAAGTACTTACCCGTCGAATATTTTTAGATGCATCATAATTATTTCTATGAGATAATCGGCATTTGAACAACTCTCTATAAACACTATCTAGACATATTTGATCACATTAAAACCTATGGTTGTGAGTCAAGATTAAAGTCTTAAAGTGTTATATGAAAATGGTTAAGCTTATAGTTCGTATGGCTAGTTTCGGCTAACCTTTCATGAAAAAATAATTATACATGGTTAGTTTACGGTTCACCCTAACCAGAGTGTATATTCTGTTAAGTTAATCTCAAGTCAATCTTTTCATCTAACGATGATTATTGATTTCTTGATTCCAAAGCTACCTCAGCTTAAATCTAAAGAAACCTTGACCTTGAAAGTCTATATAAGGAGAACCTCAAACTAACTGGGATCTTTGAATCCCTGACACTATTCTTGTGTGTTCTAGTTGTAAACTAGAGTTTTCCCCTCCTTTTAAACCATTTTAGGTTTAGTGACTAAAAAGACTTTACCAAGGGATTCGTGAAGTCAGGTCCAACTATCTTTATCTTGATAGTTCGTGTACTTGATATTGCTACTGATTGTTGAGCCATTAGCTCTAACATGCTAGATAGATAAAAATCACAAAGTTCTTTATCTCAGACTTTGTGATTCCACAGGTATATTCCTCGAGAATGATTCTTTGTTGAATCGGAGTAAAAATTACTTGTGAGGTGAATAATAATTTAGGCTGCTCTTCGGGAGTCGAAAGTACCATATTTTGAGGTTTGCTAGATTTTGTCTATTGTAATTGATTCCCTATCTCACCTTGATATTTGATGATAACTAAAATCATATATAGGATTATCAAGCAACTCTTAGGTTGTAAAGGACGTCTGCTTAAGGGAATCAATTGCGCAGAGTCTTGCGAGATTTAAGAGGCGTTAGGAGTGCGACTATAACTGATTCACTGTGATGGTAGATTCGGTCTCACTACATTCCAGTTTAAAGTTTTTATAGTAGGCTAGTGTCTGTAGTGGCTCAATATAGTTTGGTGTTCAAATCTGGACAAGATCCTGGGGTTTTTATGCAATTGCGATTTCCTCATTAACAAAAAATTTGGTGTCTATGTTATTTTGTTTTTCGCATAATATTATTTATCTTTATAATTGAAATATCACAGGTTGTATGTAAATCAATCAAAGTAGATATATCTGTCCTTGTTTGTTGAATACAACTTGATTGATCTTGGATATTGATCTTTGGAATCGTCCATGAAATCTTACGGTATAATCAGGTTCACGGACTTGTTCCGAATAGATATTGATTGTGAGAGTAAGAGATATAAACACAACTTATTAAACCTGATTGGGATTCATTAAGTTATAATTCTCGGAATTATAACCGAATTTAGCTCATACAGGTTGCCTAAGAAAAAGTTGGTGGTGTATTTTGGTACCTCCGCATTTTTAGATATATATCTTCGTATTGTTGAAAAGCAGAAACGAATGGCTGTAAACCAAAAGTTGTTACAAAAGTAGAAGAGTTTGGATGTGGTGGTGCAATAGTATAATAACCTTCATTTTAGTTCCATAACGAGAATGATAATGAAATGCGTCTCGGATTTGGTTGAATTACTTGATGTTGGGAAATAAGGCACAATTTTTGGTTCAATTTCTAGCACTTGTGTATCTCCCACATTTTCGTGCCATGATGAATTACTCCTAAAAGTACTGCCATAATTTGATAGACCATCAGGATTTACAAATGGACTAAATCCGAACTGGGTGTTATCCACATGTCATTTTCGAACCGTCTATAACTGCAAAGCTTCCATTTGTTGATTTATCCAATACAAATTGTTAAGTTTTGTCTTTAATTGATCTTCATTTGTATACATATTGTAACAAGGATAGGTATGTTCCATAGTTGTCGAGATCGGGATCGTGGTTGCTCGCCTTGTGAAATTATAATGGGAAACTCCCAACGTATTTCAAGTATATTTGATGAAGATGATGAAGAACTTCAATCTTTGGTGGGTAAGTCATAAAACATGGTTCTTATGGAGGAAGTTGGCTAGGAATTATTAACTTATCACGGGCCATACGACCTAATGCCGCGAAATATTGTGAAAACCATTTTCCAGCTTTGTAATTGTATGGTACCATTTGAGATATTGTGTTTTAATAATATATATATATATCAGCATTTGATTCATACTTCTCACATGGCCTCCATAGCAACCTATCAAAATATGATGCAGAGACTAGTATTTGTTTTTCCGGGTTGATTGCCTTTGCAAAAGTATGTTGTAACTGGAAAAGTAGTCATTCTCTAAATACCATACACCTCTGTTCATCTTTGGAGTGAAAAAAAACAACTCTCCGGAGTGAATAATCAAGCATAGCTTGTACCTATGGATCTCCGAACTCAATAAAATCAACATAAGGATGAACAATAACATTTTAGTGACTCTGTTTTATTTGTTAATATCTTTGAACAAAATCGGAAAGTGACACATCGTCACCAGTATCCCTAGCTCAGTTATTCTTGATGTACATGTCCATTATTAGATATTTAAGGGTGTTATATTTAAGAGCTGGTTTGTTAGAGCATTGCTCGGTCGAACTCTCATGCGTTACTATATCAATCATGTTTGTCAATGTTAGTGATCAAAACTATAAAGTATTTATTTCTAGTCTATTATAACCAAGGTCTCGGACTAGGATAAAAAGTGTATTTGAGCTCAAGAACTCCATGGCAATCATCATACAAGATGAAGGACTACTCAAGGAACCAGTGGATCTTCATCGACTAAAAGGTATGTGGAGACTTGAACTTATCTATCACTCAAAAGTCTATCTACTTTATCTTCTATCTTGAGACAAAAGTCGTTTTACTATATAGACTAAAGATATACACATGTGACATTTCAAGCTGAGTATATCTCACTTATCTATTTCTCGAAATTTGTGTTGGTAAAGCTTTCACTTTAGCCAAATTTATCTTTGCCTAAGTGACAAAAGTCATGTTATGTTTAAATCACTTTGAAAATTGCTCTGACGAAAACTAGTTTGTGAATAACAACTATATGACGTCCTCTGAGAATGTTTCAATGATTGAAATGAGAGTTTATAAAATATAACCACTGGGGATATAAACATTGTTGTGATAACACATATATGTATAAGTCCTTAGCACTTGAACCAAAATTTACGAACTTTGTTGACCAAGTGAAAACCGGAACTTGAGCAGTCAACTCAGTCCTCGAACGTGCGTAGTTCTTGAACCCGAGAATTTATGCTGGAGTTATAGCTCGGTTTCAGTCCGCGAACTCAGTCTGCGAACTGACGGAAGTTCTCGAACTCGATAATTTCTGCTGGAGTTTGTCAACTCCAACCGGTTACTTAAGTCCACGAACTTTAGTAGTTATGTCTAAAAACGATGTTCATGAACTTATTTAAATTATCTAAGGAATGCTATTGCAAACCATGGCTTTATATTTCATGAATCGATTCGAGTGAATCACATCGTTTTTGCTTCAATTATGTCTTGTGTAGTATATAAGATCTCATAGCAATTGAACAACTATCTAACTAGTTCATTTGAGTCATTTGGACTAGTTATGGTGAAGAAGAATATGGTTGATATGAAAGTTATCATTTGGATAACCATTTGGTTTACTAATATTGAACCAATTATTGTCCACTTTTGGGTACGGTTACACAAACCCAAAATCATCAAGTACATATGTGTATGGAAAGCTAAGTTTTTGATCTAACGGTTGAGAGATATTAGCTTGTATTTAATCATGTTTTCATCTAATGGTGAATATTGAATGCTTTGTTACTAAGCTAACATTGATTGCAAACCTTGATTTGAAATACTATATAAGGGAGAACTCTAGCAACTAGGAAACCTAAACCCCACACATTATGTGTGATACTAGTTTGCTAAGCTAGAGTCAATTCTCCTTTAACCTTTGGTTTTCTTCTTCTAAAACCAGGTTAACGACTTAAAGACTTCATTGGGATTGTGAAGCCAGACCGATACTACTTTTCTTGTAGTTGTGTGATATGATCTTGCAATTTCTATCGTACGAGTACAATTGTAATAATTGTCTTGAGATTTCTATCTCCGATAGGCAAGATATAAAATTAATCATAAACATCTTCGTCTCATCATTTGTGATTCCACAAAATCTTTTTTCGCTACGTCGATTAAGACTATTGTGAGGTGATTGATAAAACTGAGTTGTTTTTCGGGAATATAAGTCTGTTTCTATTTATTGGTTCCTGTTCATCTTGATTTATCAAAATACAGAGCAAACCTCATAGGTTTATTCGTGGGAGAAAAATTTATCTATCTTGTAGACTTTTCTCTGTGAGACGGATTTGTTTGCTAAAGTCTTCGACTTTGGGTCATAGCAACTCTTGGTTGTGGATGAGATTATTTAAGAGAATAAAGTGTAAAGTATCCTGCTGGGATCAGATGTGTATGAGCATAATTGTACCTTGGATCAGTGTGAGATTGATTGGGGTTCAACTATAGTCCAGGACGAAGTTAATTTGGAGTAGGCTAGTATCCGTAGCGGCTTAATACTGTGTTTGTTTAATCTAGACTAGGTCCCGAGGTTTTTCTGCATTTTCGGTTTCCTCGTTGACAAAATTCTGGTGTTTGTGTTATTTCTTTTCCGAATTATATTTTTATATAATTGAAATAATACAGGTTGTGCGTTGTTCAATCAATTAGAATATCCTACCTTATTGGTTGTTGATTTAAATTGATTGACACTTGGATATTGTTTTTTGGTACCATCCAAGTTATCTCTCTTTGATTAAACTCGTGAACCACATTTGCTTGAGTAAATCAAATTGGGAGATTGAGATAATAACTCCTTGAGTATTTTCTATTGTTTGACTCTAGTTGATTCTCTAGAAAACAACTCGGAGTTGTCCATACAGATTGCTAATCAAAATATTGGGTGAGGTTGTTAGACCCCCGCCTTTTCAATTGGTATCAGAATAGGCAAACACGTTTAAGACCTTACAAGTCTGTGTTTGTGGCAATCTGAGTATGTAGACAAAATCTCTATTGCGCATACCAAAATGCCTCCTAAAGATTTTGATCATGTCAATTGTCTTGGAAACACCTCAAAGGATTATTCCTTAGTTGATTATTCTGAATCCCGAGGTAAAAAGAATGTTCAATGTGATAATGACATTTCTTCCTCTCATGAGGTATGTGACACTCTGGAAGAAGCTGAAAAGCAGCTTACCAGAATTTTAAGACATATAACTGAAGATATTGATTTTGATAATCATGATCAGCTCATTGATGAATTTGAAAAGTCTCTTGATCGAGAACGTGATCTCTATAACATCATTAAGTCCTTCTCTAAGAATATTGAGAAACTTCTTCAAGAAACTACTCTCCAGCATGAAAAGATTAGTACTCTTGAGGATATTATTAAAGAGGACTCAATTAGAGAAAAACTTTTTCATGAGACTCATTCATCAGATCTTAATAGACTTCGTGGTGAAAAAGAGAAACTATGTGCATCTCTTACTCTAGCCCATGAACAGTTCAAATCCTTGGAAAATGAAAACTTTGTCTTAAGGAGAATATCATCTGTACAAACTAACTCTCGTGATGTTCTGTACAAGAAGAAGTATTCTCCAGAAGAATATTGTGTCAAGAAAAGTTTACATAACGTGCAATCTTCTCTTATGGCTATGGAGTTTAAACTGGTGCTAGTTATTTCTTCTCCCCCTCGAATCTGTAATTTTTGTGGGAAACAGAATCACTATGATATCCACTGTTTTGCAAGAAGGTAACAAATTTCTAAGCTTTGTAATTTGCTTCTCTTCACTGTCCATGGAACAAATATTCAGTTGACTAACGCGGTGAATCGTATGCCCACAAGCTATCAGAAACCTTATAAGAATGATCTCTATTTTAGAAATCAGTACATGGCTCAAGTGCATTCTAGCATAAATTCTTGTGTTGCTAACAAAAGCATTTCATGTACTTATAAGAATATTTCTGATAAATCTAAATATAGAACATGGATTCTCATCCACTCTGATCTTCTTAATCAATTGCAAGAGGTCCTAGATTTAGTCCTTCTGATAAGTATGCTAATCAAGCAGTGGATCATCTCTTTAGAAAGAGCACAGATCAAAGATAGAAGGATAAAAAGGAACAACATTCATTTGATGCATTAAAGGTTCATACTTGTGTAAAGTAATCACAAGGTTGAATATCTCACATACAAAAAGCCTAGTTGTGAGAAACTTGAATAGGTATACTCCATAACTATGTGACTCTAATTATCTAGCTAATCTCTTATCGTTTTTAGAAGGATAATTAATCAAACACTGGTCGTGGGTATTTTTTTTGATATTCCTTGTCTAATCTTATCTTTGAAAAGTAAAAGTGTTTTTTCTCTTTCCATGGAGAGTTTTGTGAAAAACCATCTTACGGGTTCACGTATGGGTTATTCTTTAAAACCTATCCCGTAAACTCTAAATCTCTCGAGTTTTTTTTATATATACCTATCCTATTGAGGTATTCTTATTACTCTAGGTTTCTTTTTATCAATGGATTCTTCTTCTTCCTTCTCATTGAATTTGCCTAAAGATGTCATTGATAAGGCGGTATATTGCAAACTCGATAAAGAGAAGGAAAATCTTGTTGATAATGAAGGTTTCCTTCCTCAATCCTCTGAGTCACTTCCTGATATAGAGAAGATTGAAGAGATTTGATCAGATATAGTTCTCGACTTCCTGAAGAAATTTGAGAAAGAAAAGCAGCAACTTGTTGATACAATGAAGAGTCTTGATGTGTTAAGAACTGAGTTGAAAAATGTTAAATCTGACCTTGCTCTCATGAAAACCCATGTTAGAGAACATCACAATAAGGATATCCTCTTCAAAGGTGCAGAGGATGCTGCGATTCACAAGCTCCAAGACCTTAAGACTCAAGAAAGTCCTGAACTGTCTATTTGACGTTAGTTCTCTGTGGCATGGAGGTTTTGTTTCGCTTGTTTTTGATTTTGTTTATCTAGTAAATTTTCTATTGTTTCTTTTTATTTAGAAGAATAACTAGTGTTTTGGAATAGCCATTATTGTGATTACACATAGCTATGTCCAATGTTTTCATCTTCTTGTTTTTATATTTTTTGGTTTAAAAATTCTAAGTTTGTTTGGAAGATGATGGTTGCAGTATTAATCTTTATGGTTTTATATATTGCAATATTTTGATGGGATATGTTGTTTACGTCCGTGAACTTGATTGTCCCATATTTTTGTCAAAAGTAAAGTCGTTCATGAATTGATATGCATATATTGATAAAAGGATAAATAGACTTTTGACAAACACAAAAGTTAAGCCTATATTGTCAATTATTGATGTAAGATAGGTTAAAATCTTTTGTGATTCAAGGATTATGTCTGTTGTATGTCATTGTGCAAATGGTGATAGAAACATAGAATGAATCCTTGTGTTATCCATTGTATAGATCCTTATTGATCCATTTTTTTATGTATTACCGTGTAGATCCTTATTGATCCATTTTTTTATGTATTAATGTGTGGTTATTTAGTTTGTATTCCAAGGCTCCATTGTGTATCTTATGTTGAGAACGATACGACTAAGTCGATTCCTTATAGGCATGGTTGGTTGTTCCATGAGATGCTATATGTTGAGCATTAAGAACTAAATTAATCAACTTGTGTGGTTATTTAGTTTGTATTCCATAATTTTTCTTATGTTTAGTACATGTACGGTTAAGGTTGTCATATCTTATGATAATCTTAGTCGGGGTTTTATAATCTCTTATGTTGAGCCCAAATGAACTAAATCAATCATCTAGTATGGTTATTTAGTTAGCATTCCGTAAGTTCTTCACATGTTGAGCATAATTGACTAGGATGGTTATTTTTATGATTAACTTATAATCATTGCTCCATAGTTTGTAATAACAACATATGACATCCTACGAGAATGTTTCACATTGAATGAGAGTTTAGAGCAATAGAACATATATAAACATTGTTGTGGTAACACATATATGTATAAGTCCTTATTCCTCGAACTCTAGAATTTACCATCCTTATTGATCCATTTTTATGTATTACCGTGAAGGCTCCATTGTGTATCTTATGTTGAGCGATAGTTGGTTCAATATTAATCAACCAAATGATAACTTTCGACTAAGTCGATTCCTTATTGGCATGGTTGGTTGTTCCATGAGATGCTATATGTTGAGCATTAATAAAAAAATTAATCAACTTGGTTTGTCAAAAGTTTATTCATCCTTTTATCAATATATGCATATCAATTCACGAACGACTTTACTTTTGACAAAAATATGGGACAATCAAGTTCACGGACGTAAACAACATATCCCATCAAAATATTGCAATATATAAAACCATAAAGATTAATACTGCAACCATCATCTTCCAAACAAACTTAGAATTTTAAAACCAAAAAATCTAAAAACAAGAATATAAAAAACATTTGACATAGCTATGTGTAATCACAATAATGGCTATTCCAAAACACTAGTTATTCTTCTAAACAAAAAGAAACAATAGAAGATTTACTAGATAAACAAAATCAAAAACAAGAGAAACAAAACCTCCATGCCACAGAGAGCTAACGTCAAATAGACAGTTCAGGACCTTCTTGAGTCTTAAGGTCTTGGAGCTTGTGAATTGCAGCATCCTCTGCACCTTTGAAGAGGATATCCTTATTGTGAAGTTCTCTAACATGGGTTTCATGAGAGCAAGGTCATACTTAACCTTTTTCAACTCAGTTCTTACTACATCAAGACTCTTCATTGTATCAACAAGTTGCTGCTTTGCTTTCTCAAATTTCTTCAGGAAGTCGAGAACTACATCTGATCAAATCTCTTCAATCTCCTCTATATCAGGAAGTGACTCAGAGGATTGAGAAAGGAAACCTTCATTATCAACAAGAGTTTCCTTCTCTTTATCGAGTTTATAATATACCGCCTTATCAATGACATCTTTAGGCAAATTCAATGAGTAGGAAGAAGAAGAAGCCATTGATAAAAAGAAACCTAGAGTAATAAGAATACCTCAATAGGATAGGTATATATAAAAAAAAACTCGAGAGATTTAGAGTTTACGGGATAGGTTTTAAAGAATAACCCGTACGTGAGCCCGTAAGATGGTTTTTCACAAAACTCTGCATGGAGAGAGAAAAAACACTTTTACTTTTCAAAGATAAGATTAGACAAGGAACATAAAAAAAATACTCACGACCAGTGTTTGACTAATTATCCTTCTAAAAACAATAAGAGATTAGCTAGATAATTAGAGTCACATAGTTACGGAGTATACATATGCAAGTTTCTCACAACTAGGCTTTTTGTATGTGAGATATTCAACCTTGTGATTACTTTACACAAGTATGAGCCTTTAGCTCATCAAATGAAAGTTGTTCTTTTTTATCATTATGTCTTTGATCTGTGCTCTTTCTAAAGAGATGAGCCACTTCTTGATTAGCATACTTATCAGAAGGACTAAATCTAGGACCTCTTGCAATTGAATTAAGAGGATCAAAGTGGATGGGAATCCATGTTCTATATTTAGATTTATCATAAACATCCTTATAAGTAAAGGAAATGCTTTTGTTAGCAACACAAGAATTTATGCCAGAATGCACTTGAGCCCTGTACTGATTTATAGAATAGAGATCATTCTTATAAGGTTTCTAATAGCTAGTGGGCATACGATTCACTGCGTTAGTCGACTGACTATTTGTTCCATTGATAGTGAAGAGAACAAAATTATGAAGCTTAGAAATTTGTTTCCTTCTTTCAAAACAATGGATAGTATAGTGATTATGTTTCCCACAAAAAGTACAGATTCGAGGAGGAGAAGCAATAACTGGCACATGTTTAAACTCCATAGCCATATGAGAAGATTGCAAGTTATGTAAACTTTTCTTGACACAATCTTCTTTTTGAGAATACTTTGTCTTGTACAGAACATCACGAGAGTTAGTTTGTACAAAGGATTTTCTCCTTAAGACAGAGTTTTCCTTTTCCAAGGATTTGCACTGTTCATGGGCTAGAGTAAGAGATGCACATAGTTTCTCTTTTTCATCACGGAGTCTGTTGAGATCTGATGAATGAGTCTCGAGCAAACATTTTTCTCTAATTGAGTCCTTTTAAATAATATCCTCAAGAGTACTAATCTTTTTACGCTCGAGAGAATAACTTAATAATGTTATAGAGATCACGTTCTCGATCAAGAGACTTCTCAAATTCATCAATGGCTGATTATGATTATTAAAATCAATATTTTTAGCTGTATGTGTTAAAATTCTGGTGAGCTCCTTTTCAGCTTCTGCCAGAGTATCACATGCCTCATGAGAGGAAGAAATGTCATTATCACATTGAACTCTCTTTCTACTTCAGGATTCGAAAGAATCAACTAAGGAATAATCCTTTGAGGTGTTTCCAAGACACTTGACATGATCAAAAACTTTAGGAGGCATTTTGCTATGGCAACAGAGATTTTGTCCACAGACTCAGATTGCCACAAACACAGACTTGTAAGGTCTTAAACATGTTTGCCTGCTCTGATACCAATTGAAAAAGCGGGGGTCTAACAACCTTACCCAATATTTCGATTAGCAATCTGTATGGACAACTCCGAGTTGTTTTCTATAGAATCAACTAGACTCAATCAATAGAAAATACTCAAGGAGTTATTATCTCAATCTCTCAATTTGATTTACTCAAGCAAATGTGATTCGCGAGTCTAATCAAAGAGAGATAACTTGGAAGGTACCAAAGACCAATATTTAAGTGCCAATCAATTAAATCAACAACCAATAAGGTCGGATATTTTAATTGATTGAACAACGCACAACCTGTATTATTTCAATTATATAAAAATATAATGCGGAAAAGAAATAACACAAACACCAGAATTTTGTTAATGAGGAAACCGCAAATGCTGAAAAACCTCGGGATCTAGTCCAGATTAAATATACATTGTATTAAGCCGCTACAGACACTAGCCTACTCCAAATTAACTTCGGTCTGGACTGTAGTTGAACCCCAATCAATCTCACACTGATCCAAGGTACAATTATGCTCATACGCCTCTGATCCCAGCAGGATACTGCGCACTTGATTCCCTTAGCTGATCTCACCCATAACAAAGAGTTGCTACGACCCAAATTCGAAGACTTTAGCAAACAAATCTGTCTCACACAGAAAAGTCTACAAGATAGATAAATTCGTCTCCCACGAATAAACGTATGAGTTTTGTTCCGTCTTTTGATAAATCAAGGTGAGCAGGAACCAATCAATAATACCATACTTATATTCTCGAAGAACAACTCAGTTTTATCAATCACCTCACAATAGTCTTAATCGACGCAACGAAAAAAGATATTGTGGAATCACAAACGATGAGACGAAGATGTTTGTGATTACTTTTATATCTTGCCTATCGGAGATAGAAATATCAAGCCAATTATTACAATTGTACTTGTACGATAGAAATAGAAATATCAGATCACACAACTATAAGAAAAGTAGTACCGGTCTGGCTTCACAATCCCAATGAAGTCTTTAAGTCGTTAACCTGGTTTTAGAAGAAGAAAACCAAAGGTTAAAAGAGAATCGACTCTAGCTTAGCAAACTAGTATCACACATAATGTGTGGGGATTAGGTTTCCCAGTTGCTAGAGTTCTCCCTTATATAGTCTTTCAAATCAGGGTTTGCAATCAATGTTAGCTTAGTAACAAAGCATTCAATATTCACCGTTAGATGAAAACCTGATTTGATACAAGCTAATATCTCTCAACCGTTAGATCAAAAACTTAGCTTTCCATACACACATGTACTTGGAGATTTTGGGTTTGTGTAACCGTACCCAAACGTGTACAATAGTTGGTTCAATATTAGTCAACCAAATGGTTAGCCAAATGATAACTTTCATATCAACCATATTCTTCTTCAACATAACTAGTCCAAATGACTCAAATCAACTAGTTAGAGAGTTGTTCAATTGCTATGAGATCTTATGTACTACACAAGACACAATTGAAGCAAAAACGATGTGATTCACTCGAATCAATTCATGAACTATAAAGCCACGATTTGCAATAACATTCCTTAGATAATTTAAATAAGTTCACGAACATCATTTTTAGACATAACTACTCAAGTTCGCGGACTTAAGTAACGGGTTAGAGTTCACAAACTCCGCATAAATTCTTGGGTTCGAGAACTTTCGTCAGTTCATGGACTGAAACCGAGCTACAACTCCAGCAAAAATTCTCGGGTTCGAGAGCTACGCACGTTCGCGGAATGGGTTGATTTCTCAAGTTCCGGTTTTCACTTGATCAACAAAGTTCTCAAACTTCGGTTCAAGTGCTAAGGACTTATACATATATGTGTTACCACAACAATGTTTATATCCCCCAGTGGTTATATTGTCTAAACTCTCATTTCAATCATTGAAACATTCTTAGAGGACGTCATATAGTTGTTATTCACAAACTAGTTTTCGTTAGAGAAATTTCCAAAGTGATTGAAACATAACATGACTTTCGTCACTAGGCAAAGATGAACTTGGATAAAGCGAAAGCTTTACCAACACATATTTCGAAAAATAGATAAGCGAGATGTACTCAGATCGAAATGTCACATGTGTATATCTTTAGTCTATATAGTAAAACGACTTTTGTCTCAAGATAAGAGATAGAGTAGATAGACTTTTGAGTGATAGATAAGTTCAAGTATCCATATACCTTTTAGTCGATGAAGATCCACTGGTTCCTTGAGTAGTCCTTCATCTTGTATGATGATTTCCATGGAGTTCTTGAGCTCAACTACACTTTCTATCCTAGTCCGAGACCTTAGCTATAATAGACTAGAAATCAAGACTTTATAGTTTTTATCACTAACATTGACAATCATGCTTGATATAGCAACGCATGCGAGTTCGACCGAGCAATGCTCTAACAATTCTTATATCCATAGGTGGTTACGTAATCTCAACTCTACATTTCAATCATTGAAATATTCTTCTATAATGTTATAATAGTCGTTAGACATAAAGAATCAACTATCGTCATCAAAGCTATTTTCAAGATTGAAACGTCATCATGAATTTCGTCACAGATAAAGATGAAAGGTGGTTAAAGCGAAAGCTAAACAACACATATTTTGAGAAAAAGATAGGCGAGTAAACTCAGCTCGAAATAGCAAATGTGTATGTATGAAAACTATAATACTTATAAGACTGTTGTCTCAAGAGTATGAGATATATAGACTTTTAAGTGCTAGATAAGTTCAAGTCTCCACATACCTTTTTGGTCGGATGAAGTTCCACCAGTTCCTTGAGTAGTTATTCGTCTTCGTAAGATAATCGCCATGGAATCTGGAGCTCAACTGTACTTAACTATCCTAGACCGAGAATTAGTCATAAGTAAACTAGAAATCAAGACGTATAGTTATGATCACTAAAATTGACAAACCAGCTTGAGATAGCAACGCATGTGAGTTCGACCGAGCAATGCTCTAACAAAAGATGATCTTAGATATTTACCTCTATGATGCGCCAGAAACCAATGAAGTTAACTACACCGCTGGATGCCGCATCGAGGTCGTGATTGCAGACCTGTTAGAGCAATGATCGATTGAACCCACAAGTTTTGCTATCTCAATCTTGTTGTCAATGTTACATGATCAAAACTATTTCTTGATTTATAGTCTACTAAGTCAAGTCTTGCACTAGGTTAGATTTTGTTAGTTGAGCTAGTATCAGACATCACCCTCGAAGACTAAAGATCGATGTAGATATTTGGAGATTTTATTTTTTTATCAGATATGTGAAGACTAAACCATTCTATTTTACTCACTATTTTACCATTCTATCTGTTGATACTATGTCGTATGAATTCTAGTAGATTTACAAAGGAGAAGTTTCGAGTCAAGCTTGTCTTGTTAAAAATATCGAAATATGGTTCAAGCATAGATGTTCAAAGGTCCTTAATACATTAGTTCGAAACATTTTATTGTTTGAGAATTAATTTGTGGATGGACTGAAAATCTCCCACATAAGTGATTTTATCATCCGAGAATACTTCAAACATCATAAGAGAAAAATTCATGAACTTCTGATATTTCTGTTCAGGGTAGGTTGGCAAACTAGTTTGCAAAACGTAGATATCTAATTTCAGAACTACAGGGAAGGTTGGCGAACCAGTTCGCAAACCGCAAATTTTGTTGGGAACAGTTCACGAACCGTGGTGAACTTAGTTTTTTGTGTTGGTATAAAAGGCTTAAGGTTGGTGAACCCAGTTGGTGCATCTAAGTTCATAAACCAAGTACGCTTGGCGAACCCAGATCGCGAATAATATACATATAAGTTCTCGAAACGAGTATGGTTGGCGAACCCGGTTCACGAACCGTATTTCCATGACTCGTGAACTTTAGCCTTACGACTCATGAACCGTTTCACTAACGATCCCTATAGAATTTAGCAGATGCTGAAAGACTTATTTTTTTTTAATTATGTTTAGCGTTGCTATGATTCTCTTAAAAACTTTCATGACTTCATTGATCACTAAACACTTGTGTGTGTGTATCATGGTTAAACTATTGAGTGTTTAAATGAACATAAACTTGCTTATAGTTCGAAGGCATATTTGCCAAATTAGGGCAGTCATTTTGCACGATTTTGTAACCGGACCACTGTGTATATTCTTCCATTGTATCTTCAAGATTAATTCTCACATATTTTTAATTAAAACCATAATTAAAGTTTCATTTAAACAGAAAAAGCGTTTGTTTGATTTTCAAGTTATCTCAACTAGATTGAATTCTAAGAAACAATATGTCTTGAAAATCGATGAATACAGATGCTATTTCAACTAGAAAATTCAATCCCTGACACTTTGTGTCCTAGTTGATAGTTAGAGTTGTCCTATATGAACCAAGGTTTCCTTTGAGAAAAATAGTTAGGTTTACGAATAAAAGACTTCGATTTAGGGATTTGTGAATCCAGATCTGATTATATCTACCTTGATAGTTCGTGTATCTTGATCTTGATTTTATGTTATCGAGGTTATCGTAATCTCTTTCATTCAAGATAGATAGAAATCGCAAAGTTCTATTCATTTCAGACTATGTGATTCCTCAAGATAGATGTCTAAAAATTAATCTTAAGTGATTTTTAGAAGATTGTTCTTGAGAGGTGGTAAAAGATCCATGCTTCTCATTTAAGTGAGTGTAAGTGTTCAGGATTATGAGATTTGCTAGCTTTATCTATTGCAAATAGATTTTAAAGCCTCGATCTTTGATCGAAAGGAAAATCAAATAGGTTTATCTGTTAGAGGCAAATTGGTATCAAAAATCTTCACTAAGGTTGAAGAAATTCTTAAACTGTAAAGAATGCCAGCCAAGGGAATAAATTGCGTAAAGCTTGCGAGGTTTCAAGAGACGTAAGAAGCACGAATGTAACTAAATTGTTCAGATGGTGGATTCGGTCTCAACTACATTCATTCCTAAGTATGATAGTAGGCTGGTGTCTATAGCGAATTAATACAGTTTGAGGTTCAAATCTAGACGAGGTCTCGAGGTTCTTATGAAGTTGCAGTTTCCTCATTATGAAATTTTTTGGTGTCTTGTGTTTTTCCTTTTCTGCATTATATTGTTTATCTTTATAATTGGATTTACGCAAGTAATACATGTTCAATCTTATTAGATACATTTATACAATCATAATTGATTACGCGACTTGTTTCTTGTATAAGTATCTTGAAAGATGGATAACAAGTTTTATTTTTAATTTTACTTTTTTACAAATTTAATTACTTGGCAGAATTCTGATTGGATTTTTTGGATACGACTAGATTCATCTTGGATATTTATTTTTGGGATCGTCCAAATACTCTTCTTAACAATTAGGTCCAAGAAATCCTTAGTCTATATTATTGATTGAGAATAGATAGAGATATAAACTTTGTTCACATATTTTCAAGTATCATTAAGTTGGTCTACTTGCAATTGTATTAAGTTTTATCCATACAAGTTGCCGAACGAAAAATTTGGTGGTGTATTTGGTACCCCTGCGTTTTCAAGACCCTCAATCATGATATGGTACACTATGAAGATCACGTAACGCTTCAAGTCAACCAACACGGGAAACAATGGTTGAGTTAGGAAAGAACACCTGACCCAATAACTATAACAAGACACTCTTGGATAATAGGAAAAGCTTCAACGTTGAACAATGTATTACACCTCCTTCCAACTCTGTATGATCTTGTCGTACATTTGATGCTAAAAACAATGGAAGAAGCGTCTACCATCTATTAATTGACATCCATTTGTTTTGGTTGTGAAAAGGAGAGGGTGCTAAGTACACTACCAACTTTTTGTTTGGACGTATCAGACAAAATCTAATACTATCAACAAGTAGACCTTTAGAAAAGAACCTTGTATATACGATTTATATTTCTTGTACAATCAGTAGTTTAGATCAAAGATCTGTGAACCTAATTGTGTACAAGAATTCTTGGACGATCTCAAAAATCAATATTCAAGAACAACCTAGCATGTACCGGAATAGTACATGAATCAAATTCCAAAAAAAAAAAGTCTTGTATGTTTTTTATGCAATTTTAGTTAAAAAATTGTCTAGCTTGATTATCGAATCGCTTGCTTTTACTTTAATTATATCAAACATATAATGCAGAAGTAAAAATCAAAGCAAGACATAAATAATTTTGTTAATGAGAAAAATTGCATTACAAGAAAAACCCCAAGACCCAGTCCAGTTTGAACACCACACTATATTAAGCCACCACATACACTAGCCTACTATCATACTTCTGACTTCAATGTAGTTGAGACCGAATACCATCCAAAAAATTCAGTTGCAGTCGTACTCCTTATGTCTCATAAAACTCGCAAGATTCTACGTACTTGATTCCCTTAGCTGACGTCCTTTACAACTTAAGAGATCCTTCAGCCTAAGTGAAGATTTTGATATTTTGCTTTGACAAAAGACCAGCTTGATTTCCCTTCAAACGTGAATCAAGGTTTGTAAATCTTGTATTTGTTCCGAAAAACTACCAGGTAAAAGTAGATATCCAGACAAACTTATAGATTAGGGTTTATACACCTTATATGAAGTTTTCTTTCTAATTCGAATTTCGACCAAGTAGTATCTATATACGAGCTAGGATTGAAATCTATCAAAACTAAAGTTTTCTTTGTCTGGTCAGATCAACCTAAACTTTGATTACCGAAATAACCAAATTCTAAATTTGCAATCAATTAATATAGATCTCAAAGAGAAACTATAAGGTGATGCCGTTCTCACGCAACTAGACAATCAAGTCTATCAAAGATAAACATGATTATAGTTGGATCCCAACCGATCAAGGTTTGTGCACACAATTCACAAGATAAAAAAACTAATAAGAAAATAAACTTCGTCATCTTCATATCTCGTTTGTCTTAACTTGCACAACATAACTTGAATCGTCTAGTGATCAATCATACACAGAACAAAGTCTGTTAACAATGGATTATCACAAGATGTCTTTAGATCAGGAAAAGGTTCTAAAGATCCTGCCGATACATTAATCTAGTTTGAGTGAGCCTTATATTAGAAGAGAAGGTTCTCGAGAATAAACAAACCAGGTGCAATCAAAGTTCCAACAACCGTTAGTCAATCAAATCAATAATCGAAAACTAAAATAACAATGCAGTTATCTAGTTTCCCACCAACGGTACTCGTAGAGCTTCTTGATCCCACATAAGTCTTTAAACAAGCGGTTGTAAGAGATTTCGCCTAATTAGGGTACTTTCCTTTCCTGATAGATGACTCCACCAAAAACAACAAGAATGAAGTTTTCGTGGCTCTTAGGATAGTTTGCAAGAAATGTAAACTCAAGTATTTATAGACCAATGTTGTTTTGACAATAAGAATATTCCAAAACCAAAAATATTCTCAAAATATTAACATTAAAGTACCTAGTTCTGGTTTTCAAATTTTCAATTAATTACCAAACCATATTTCCGAAAACTCTCTTAGAAAACTTTTATTATTAGTCTAGCACATTAACTAATAATATTTTCCAGAGAATATGATTTAATTATTGGTAATTAAAACATATATTATGAAAATCATAATTAAATATTTTTCAATTTTTCGGTATGGGATCATCTTGAGTATCAAGGAATATCTTTGAATAATTAATGATAAGAGTTATGTACATGTTCAAATATATCGACATCTAGAAGTTTCTCAGCAAACCCTAAATCCAAGCTTCACACAAAACATAAAGAGATATGTGAATATTGGAAACTTGGTTTTTGATCTTTGGGATCGGTTGTACCAAACTCACGATGTAAGTTGTGATCGGTTATACCATGCTTCCCAAACTAGATTGTGACTGGTTACACCTTGCTTCCCAGAGGTAGATTGTGACCGGTTATACCTTGCTTCCTAAAGTTAGCTTGTGACCGGTTACAACTTGCTTCCCAGAGGTAGCTTGTGATAGGTTACACCTTACTTTTCGAGTTAGCTTCTGATCGGTTACACCTTGGTTCCCAAAGAAACTTGTGATTGATTAAAACTAACTTCCCAAATTAGTTTGTGATTGGTTACACCTTTCTTCCAAAAGGTAGCTAGTGACTAATTATAAGTAACTTCCCAATGTAGCTTGTGACCGGTTACACCATGCTTCACAAAGTAGCTTGTGACGAATCACATACTACACAATATAGGATATGACCGGTTATATCTCAAATCTCAACAAGTTAAGATAGGTTCTACCTTGTCATCTTATATTGGCCATTTAAAAGATATTCAATAAAGAACATGACCAATCATGATTTCCATTTGATTATGAAACAAGTTCATATGTGTACTTCCTTTAAACAAATGTTATAAAACATTGTTTCCTAGGGCTCATCATACATATATCTTACAAATAATCAAGTAACTAAATACAAAGATTATGTTGATGTCGTTTTACGATGTTCCAAAAGATAAGCGTTTATACTTCGTAGTGTCAATACTACTAAACTCAAGTGGAAGGATGATGTCCTCGTTGTAGTCATTATTTCCTGTCATTCTTCAAGTCTTCGGAGTAATACTTGTATGTCTCAACATCCTAGACTTTCTAGTCTAACCTAAACGAAGTTGACTCTAGTATTTTATTAACTGACAATAAATGAGTTTTAATACTAAAATATGACAACCAAACTTGACATACCAACGCTTGGTGGGTTCAACCGAGCTATGCTCTAACACCTTATTTTGGGAGTCTTTCCTAAGTCACGTCTCTATCATAAATAACTAAATAAATTATTACTTAGCATAAATTGCATTTTTGTAATTGTCTCTTCATTAAATAAGATAAATCATAATTTTAATTAAGGATTTTAAAACATCACACAAACTTTAATATAGCAATCAATTTTGTGTAAAATAATAGTTATCTTTCCTAGAATAGGAAACATCAAAAAATTGACCAAAAACAGGTCTGTTGTTACGTTTTTGCGGTTCAATCCATGAAAAGTTATAAACATTTCTTGCATTATTTCATATTCACGAGCTGCGATAGATAATAAGTGTTGTTTTACTAAATCACTCATAAGTTTTTCGTTATAACTCGGAATTGAGTGAGACTCTTGGCTCGCTGAACTCGTATGCTCGTTCAACACAACATGATGACCTTTCTAGAGACAAATGTCATTCTCACTGAAGTCCTAGATCAAATATCCTTATGTCTATACATAAATGTATATTTACCATCATCTGAACTGTTCCATAAAGTGAGCACTTGTTTTGGTAGATTATAAAGGTAGAATTTAACAAGAGTTCCAAATAAAATCAGTCACCACATACTTTTGTTGATGAAGTCCTTGTTGATGTCGTCGTTTGATCTCAAATCTTCAATCTTCGAGGGTTTGTTCAGTGATATTCGATAATCAACTACCAGATTCTAAACATAGTCAGAGACTTGATTTTAGTAAACTAAAAATTAAGATATAGTTTTGTAATCTAAGATTGACAACAAACTTGAAATAGAAAAACTTGTGAGTTCGACCGAGTAATCCTATAACAGGTTGAATGGTACAAGAGATCCCACGCTACTTTGGAATTCCACAAATGAAATACAAATCAAGGGGGCGATTCCTATAACGAGAATGATATCTAATTAATTATTTTTCATTAACCAACAATTGCTTTTAATTTAATAAACTTACCAATTTCAAAGTCTGGAAAATGGAACGTGTGCGATGTTAGCCACCACCTTTATATCAACATTCTCATAATAATGTTGATTTATTTCTTGTGCAACATAATAAAAGCGACGTCATGGATATATGTCCACTCTTTCTTGAAGGGTGTAGAGCTAAATAAACAAGATATAAGTCTTTGTATCCACCTCTCATTTTATAATATCTGAACCGCTCTTGAGGTCCCGACACATGAACTGAGATCAATTATGGACCAGCACACATTCAGCGAAGCAAACTTTGTATCACGATTTTGAGTATAATCGACATATGTAGCTAGCGCCGGTCTTCTTTCATATTTTCGATCTAATTTTTTGCCTTATACTATTTATGACAACCCTCATTTTGCTTAATTTATACGAATACTGTAAATAACAAGTAAAAAAATTGTTTAGGAAATTAAGGAAGAAGATTGTGGGATGGTGTGAGTAAAAATGGTTGAAAAATTAGGTATTGGATTGAGAATTGTAACCTTTGAGAATAGAGCCGTTGGGTTTTTACCTGTTGACGGATCTTGTTAGACCGCCCGCAAATCTTGTTTAGCCTCACTTCTTCCTAATCCGCCAATAACATTTACCATAACGGAAAATCCATTTCGCCTATCCACCCGGCTGAATAAATTTGTTAAGCAACGAAAACCCTTTAAGAGAAAAAAAAATCTACTTAAAAAGAGAGTAGGCACTCTTAAAATCACCCCTCACATAATTAACTTGTTTTCATGGGTCCCATAGCTACCACGGCTTTCCTATGCAACACATCATTCCCAAAAAATTTGTCACTTTTCTTTTCTCTTCATCTTTTTAAATGGAAATTAATAAAAATTACTACATCTGTTTTATAAAAAGTGATACTTTGATATATTTTAAAGCAAAAATGAAAAGTGAAAATATTGCTTTTTCTGAAGCCGATGCGATATATTAGATCAATAGTCGAGATTGATGTGACTGTTAGCTTAGAACCAAACATGCTGCTAATGGGGGGACTGGTTTTGCTTGGGGGTGTACCAAATGCTAATAAGACAAAAAATTATCTTCCTTGGGGTTGGTACACCCCCAAGCAATTTGGTACCCCCATTAGCAGCCTTGTCTATTTGTGGTTGATTTCTCTAGGTTTACTTTGTTACTAGATTTATGCCCGTGCTACGCACCGGGCATATTTTTCTTTTAATTTGGTGTGTGTGGGGAATCGTCTCACCCCGTGGTAATGAATTTTTGTTTTGGCGTGTGCGGGGTTTCGCCCCGCCTCGTGGCGATGTATTTTTGATTTGTTGTGCGCCGGCTTCCTCCCATCTCGTGGAGATAAATTTTTATTTAAATGTGTCGGGCAAATACATTAAATAGGTGGAGATTATGTGCAGATTTTTTTTCCCTTTTAACTTGATGTGCGCAGGGCTTCGCCCAGCCCCGCGATGGTGCATTTTTAATTTGGTATATGCGGGCTTCGCCCCGTCCCTTGCCGATGAAATTTTAATTTCATGTGGCGGGGAAAATACATTAAATAGGTGAAGATTATGTGCATTTTTTTTCCTTTTAACTTGGTGTGCGCGGGGCTCCTCCTCGCCCCGTGGAAGTTCATTGTTTATTTGTTGTGCGCGGGGCCTCGCCCCGTCCATGGGGATGCGTTTTTGATTAGGTGTGCGCGGGCTTTTGCCCCGTTCCGTGGCGATGAAATTTTAATTTGATGTGGCGAGGAAATACATTAAATATGTGGAGATTATGTGCATATTTTATTTATTTTTTTCTTTTAACTTGGTGTGCGCGAGGCCTCGCCTTACGCAGTGCATTTCTGATTTGGTGTCCGCGGGGCCTAGCTCCGTCCATGGCGATGCATTTTTTATTAGCTATGCGCACGTGACGATGTATTTTTGATTTTGTGTGGTGAGGCAAAACATTAAATAGGTGGAAAATATGTGCAGATTTAATTCATTTATTTTTCTTTTTTTTCCCGTAGAAAATATGTTGATTTTTTTCCTCTAATTACTCGATTTCCCAACTTCCATAAAATTCCAACGACGATAAGTTAGGTTTTCCTTTTAAATTTGTAATTTTTAAACCAATCTTATGTTGCCAAGTGTCCTCACAAAAACGCTCGTTTAACAAAACTCAAAAAAGGCCTATTTCGGCCAATAGAAAGCGATGGTTTCCTCACCATTTAACGCGGAAGCTTTATTTATCTAGGCCTTTAAGTCTACAACCTATATTTGTACCCATGCTATGCACCGGGCATTTTTTTCTCTTTTAATTTGGTGTTTGCGGGGCTTTGCCTATCCAAGTGGTGATGTATTTTTGATTTCGTGTATTTGGTGTGCGTGGGGTTTCACCCCAACCATCATGAAGCACTAAATCTTGTTATTTTTTTAATATTTTTTTTTTAACAAAACTGACATTTGACTCGGAATATATACTGGTAAAACAATGTACTCCCTCCGTTCTTAAATAATAGGTTGGTTTCATGCATGAAACCAGCCTATTATTTAAGAACGGAGGGAGTACATCAGTAAATGAAAATCAAGATTTAAACACTAATCTTGTTGAAAAAAAAATCACCATACCCAATAAAGAATTCTAGAAGATTACTGGATGAACTGCAGTGTATTTTTATTACAAAAACTTTGTAAGAATTGTATACTCAACAGTCAACACCCTCATCATAGCCAGATAAAAACCAACTGTGCCCATAAAATGAAAATAACTCAATCATCGATCTAAAACAAAAAAAGTATGGCCCCACTTAACTGTAGTGGGCGGCGGGGGTGTGAGAGCTGTTCGATAGTAGGGTTTTAGTCCCAATGTCACTACCAAACCCCTACGGGTCTCATCTAAAGTAGCTTAAGATGTCTAAACTTAATGACTCCACGTATCATACATGTGTAGAGATAAAGCATAATGCCTAGCTTTTTATGTATTAATTTTTCTCCTCCTTCGAAATCTGTTCGGTTTCTCTTTCACTAACCATGTTTCGTTACTGTGAGCAAGAACACAGAGAGAGCGCATTTTTTTTATAGTAGTTGGGCTTACCGATTTCCTTATTTACTACGAACACCCGATTCCCCAAATAACCGATTTCCTTTTTTTGTATTGCGTGTGAAAGAAAGAGTTTCGCTTTTTTTTTTTTTAACGATTTGGAAGTAAGTATTGTCCACCCTTATTAATATACAATTAAGTATTGGTGTTAATACGGTGTAACAAAGTTATTTAGGGTAAAATTCTAACAAAAGTGTTGTCCACCATCTTTTTTGTAAACGGCGTTACTAACAGACCGTTAAGTATTTGATATAAATAAAGTGTGACCCAATTTTAATTTTTAAATATTTCAACCAATATAATTACGCCAAATGTCTTCACCATAACTTCTATATTAGAAAAGGTCTTTCTAGGCCAATAGGAAGCGAAGGTTTCATCACCGTTTAACGTGAGAGCATATTTTGTCAAGGTTTTTAAGGGGGAAGATGCTCCAACGGATTTGTTTTCTTGGATAAAAACACATCCAGGAAGAGACGTGCTCCAAATTTTGAACCCGAAATTCATTTCTCAAAATGACGAGGCAGTTTACTAATCTTGTCGAGCACACCGCATGCCTATGAATACTCCACTGTTGATATTTAAATATTAAGGAATGCGAGTTTAAATGTGCAGGGCAAAAAGATGTTAAAAGTGTCGACATATATTCTCTTCCAAATATTTTATAGGATGCACCAGTTGAATCTGTAAAGTATTCGTTGAACACAAAACTTGTTTCCCGGAAAGGATAAGAACTAACTTGTATCTGAAACTGGGTTGCTAGAAAGTCACAAAGATATGTTGATGCCAGTCTATGTCAGAGAGACTGAAGGAGTTGCTAGTTTAGATAAGTTCATTGGTATAGTTGATATCACAATCTATATAGATCATCAAGGAAATAACCACTGCCAGTGCCACAGTAAGAACGAAAGCCAGATCAAATCCACCATCCAGGCATACAGCTTTCTCAAACACTAATGAAAGGTGAGAGCACTTGCAGGGAAAAAAGACCAAAAAAATTTGGACCATTTCTCGATTTGTGCGTGTCATCCTTGCGCAGGGGCCATGCTAATCTTCTCTGTATCGTTCCAATTTTATCGGATGTCCCCGAAGGGACGAGCTAACTCGGGAGATCAAGGTATTTAAACCAATCTCTGTTTTGTAATATGAGCACTGTGGGACTAACCAACCAAAGCCCTTGGTATTCCAAACGCGCTAGTCATCGGTTTCCAAATTCTTTTTCTAAGGTGTCAAGAGTTCGACTCACTCTAGTCACAAATTTCTATGACTGATTCAATATTTCCAAGATCCTTGCATAAACCTCAGCCTTCATGGACATCGATTTGTACTCCGCAGTTTTCTGTAATGGTCGGTTCCATCACTTAAAATCTAGTACAACTCCACATTTTGTCTTTCTTTATTTCGATATAGTGGAATAAGATTCAGAGGTAAATGAAATCAGGTCATAAGGATAGCTATATTCCGGTGCATAAGGATAGTTGGTTTAAGAAACTATGCCGTAAGTTTCTGATATCAGGGCATCATCTTGGATTCTTGCTCCGGGGACAAAATATCATGGCTGGCACTACACTAACCAATCTATCACTTACATTGTCTATTTGTGTTCTGAAAAATTTAGTCATTTTCAAGTACCTGAATTAGCAGGACATTGATGTGAAACTTTTTGCCACCTCGTCTGAACAAAATTAAAGCTTCAAAGCGCGAAAGAACGTGCTTCCTTGGGATTCAAAACAAAACTGATCAAGTGAATATGCAATTCCATGTCAGCGTTAATCCATCATACATGTCTTAGCTTATGCGTTACGCCACTGCGGAGTTTGTTGCAGGGTCTGCTTACTCATTTGGTTTACAAGGAGATGGAAAGGACAATGAATTGATAAAGACAAAGGACCGGCTCAGCCAGGATTTCATCACACCCATATTCTTCCAGAAGTTTTGCTAAAAAATACCAATTCAAAAGGAACCATCTCACACCCATATTCTGATTTTGGCCAAAGAGAAGTACTGTTTTATGTAATAGTAGTCCCACATTGGCCGGATAGGAGAAAAGATTGAGGAAAGAATCCTATAAGACAAGCCTGAAATGCTGCTAGAAATCATACTTACCTGGACGGGGTCTATGGCTGATCACGAAGGGTCATGGCCTAGGTTAGTGACTTCCATTGCACTTTGGAAGGGCGCTCACCTAAGATCTCCCCATTGAGGGAGAGTCTACGTCATAATTTGTTCCTGAGGGGGAACGCGTCCGCGCGGCCCCTGCCAATCTTGCAAACCCAATTTTTTCTTAGTTGTTGTGCAACTAATGAACTTTTCCATCTGTTCTCCCTTTTCTAATTGTAGTTATGGGCCAATTCTGTGAATGATGTCATTTCCTCACAGCTGAAAATTCCAGGGTATAGTTTGAATAGGAAGGCCTCCGCCTCTTCGGAAGTAGCTTAGATTGCAGAGAACCTTTTCGCTAGAAGTTCACAATACGACTTATCGCAAAGTTCTATTGGATTTCATGTTTCGAACTAGAAATCAAGCCTAACCGATTCTCAGCAGAACATTACTCAAGTTGTGAACTTCTTGATCATGTCAAGCAAGTCTTTGGAACATTCTGGATTTCATAAAAATGTAAAATGATCAGATACTTTGAAATCACAATGCATAAGCAAAATCATGCAAACCGAGTTTCATTGCTACTGTCTTCAAGAAACAATAACAATGGAGAAACAAATCAAACGCATAGTAAAAAACTAACAAGTGCGTATTGGTACATTGTTTTCACATCCCTAAATGCAAGTCAGTGGCAAATGTTTAATCACGTGGATGCATTTAAACTCGCTACACTAGCTATGAAATTTCAGTTGTTGGAACAAAAATGTTTGAGGGGATGGATCTAGCTAAGACCAACTGTGTAAAAATGTTTCAGGGGATGGATCTAGCTAGGGCCACAAGATAACTTTTAAGTCTCAGCTTGCAATGAAAAGCGACTAGTCCCGCATAGGTTACAAAGCACAACTCTCCTCAAAATGATCTGTATAAAACTAGCACTACACTCTCGCAAATGAACCACGCAGCCGTGTGGTAACCACAAAGCGAACTATTCTTTCACCTTTTACTAAAGAATACCGTGTGCTTGCCATATATAAACGGCGAGGAGGACTTAGATCGCATACTTTTGCATTATCCTTTAACATAATCAATAAGTTATCGACTATGGTACATCCTTATGCCGATCGGTTTGTTGCACCGTTGACAACTGAAAGTGGAACCACAGAAGAAAAAGAAGAAGAAGAGATACTTTAAAATACATTTTGATTTGGTCCATACTAGGTATTCGGTTTATGTAGTTGTCTTTGTAATTGCAAGGAATTTTCTGTGGGGACTTTGAAAAAAGGGCGACTGGAGGAGCATATCTACCAGTTTGCATATGAGGGCCGCTGCCTCTCTGTAAGTAGCTTAGATTGCAGAGGACTGTGCCGCATTACAGCAGTTGCCTGTAATGAATTCTATTAACAGAAGCTATCTCTGGATGGAGCTTAAAAATCATGAGTTATGGCAGGAGGCAGTCTCAATATCAAAAGAAGCCTTGATCTGGTGAGGGTGAGAGGACTCGAGAAAAAGAAAACCAAAAAAATTTGGACCATTTCTCGATTTGTGCGTGTCATCCTTGCGCAGGGGCCATGCTAATCTTCTCTGTATCGTTCCAATTTTATCGGATGTCCCCGAAGGGACGAGCTAATTGGGAAGCTCAGACCATTTAAACCAATCTTTGTTTTGTAATATGAGCACTGTGGGACTAAACCAACCATCCTGTACAGACAATCAAAATGCGCTAGTCACAGTTTCTGGATTCCTTTTCTGAGATGGTTCAGAGTTCGAATCTCCCTAGTCACAAGACTCACTACTTTCTACCACCCAAGGTCCCAGCTATACAATCTTCCCAAGTTCCCAGAACCCTTGCCTAGAGGTGATATTTTTTCTTGCTATCACTTAAAATCTAGTAAAACAGTCAACACTAGGTTTTATCATCCTCTGTCTCGATCGATACAGTGGAATAACTTTCAGAAGTATAGGACATCATAAACCACAAACAGGTTCCGTATACAAAATTGACAACCCAAGTGTATTCATAGCAGAAGGAAGAAAATAAGTATTAGAACTTGGGATGAAACCCATGAAGTTCTTGGAGCCAACTTAGAAAATGCTGCTGCACTTTGAAATTTCACAAGATAGAAAACCATGATAATCATCTAGAAAGATGATCAAGTCGTAGCCAATAGGCGCATCATCTCTGAAAAATGAATTTAAAACAATCATGTTATGTGATAATAACTAGCCAAGAAAAGGATAAAAATCCCATGAACCTCTGTCAGCGAATGCATATGCTGAATTTAATTCTTCAAAACCTGAATACTTGTTCCCACTCCTTCAGGTACTACAAAGGATTGCAGAGAGAGGAAGTTCTCCCCCTGACAGTGCAGCTGATAATCCATACTATCATCAAAGGTGTCTTTCATCTTAGTTTCAAATAAACCATCATCATAAGTATAATAAGCCGATGCAAGCTGTAATTTTTTGGAACGCAGGTCGAAAACATGAAGATGCCTCCCATTGAACCAGTAGAGAAAGATCTGATCAGAGAAACTGAATATACGAGTTGGAGGTGTAGTAGTATTGCCGAAACAAAAACAGCAGGGATCTGGTGCCTGGAGGGAAACAATAGGCCAGTATTCATGGGGATGCGAAGGTTTCACACAATCATCCAAACTCTCCTCCTTAACCCACACGTGCTTGACATTATCCTTGAGAACGTACAAATGAATTTTACAACAGCAGCAGCAACTACCACTGCCATGACGAAGAGGATTATAACAATCACTTCCATCATTCCCTGATGACTTTTCTACTTGTGCAATACAAGGATATCCTTTGAACTCCAAGAGATGGGGATAATCAAAAAGTGACTGCTTCTGCTCCTCGTCAGTTGCTATACCTTTAGTTTGGAGTACTTGAATGAACTGAAACTTCTCATCATGCAGATTGAAGAATAGCAGCATCTCTATCTCATTGTTGTTATCGTCAGATCCTCCTCCGCCGCCTCCACTTCCCACAGTTATCTTCCAAACCAAGCATCCGCCACCGTAATTACTACAAAAGATGGCTTGTCTGTCTTTATAAGTGGCAGCATTTATACGAGTAATAGGGAGACCATGAACTGATATGGGAGTGCTTGCAGCAGTGACATCTCTCCATGATTTAGTTCCCAGTGTAAACACAATGAGGTTAAGCTCCTTTTGAGAGGTACGATACACACTTACCAATTTATACTCATTTGCTAAGGAATCAAACCCGAATCCATGACAAATGGTTTCGGCACTGTTCCTACGTTGGTTAACAATGGGTGTACATGTGATATACATAGTCTCACCCCTGTATATTTGCAAAATTGCGTATTCTGCTGCATAAATACCCCCAGATGATGAGATACAAGGGAAACCATTGCAGTAACCAACCAGTTCCTTGGTAGAGGCATGAATAGGAGAAGCACGGAACCTCTGGAAGCACATATAATCAGTATGAATTCGTACAGGATTGGAAGTCAATCTGAAGAAATGACTCCCAATTATTACTTTACCAGTATCAGTAACCCTATCCTTGACATTTAAAAGATTAAAGAGTAAATCGGGTTTCTTTTGAGATTGAAGAAAGTGAGTGTAAGTTAAGCGTTTATCATTATGAATTGAGTTATACCAGGATTTCGAAACCGCAACGCACCGCAGCAGAACCTTGACTGGAAGCTTGGTTAGTATTTGCTCCAGAATTAGATCATGATGAAGGTGCTTCCTTTTTCTATATACTCTTTTCTTCTTCACATTTATTGGTGTTGTTGTAGTAATGGTATTAGTGGACTGTTCGGTTTTACTTTTCACAGCACCACCGATTCCTGCTACTGCTGTTGCTGTAGTAATGGAAAAACCAACGAGGCACAAGGTTTTCCTTTTATTGCCACAACCAATTAGAGACATGGTTTCACTTTCATCACCAGAACCAACTAGGGTTTCCTGCCCATTGTCGGACTAATATAACATTAACTATTGGTGGTGCTGCTAATGCCAGTTGGTGGAGCAAGCGCAATATGGATTTATAGGCACCTGAAAAGGAAACGACGATTAAATTCAAAAGATATTTCTTTAACTTAGGATATGGAAACCAATGTTGGCTCAGAAAAGGAAAACTCTCATCGAACGCGCCAGTCCTAGTTTGCGGATTCAGATTCCCTTTGCCAAGGCGCCAGTCCCTGTTAAAGATCAAACAAGAGAGAAGAGAGCATAAACGCGGAAGCGTAAAGACTACATTGATATTAATCTTGGTGGAATACAATCTATTTGATATTTTTGATTGATTGATTCTTTCTTTCTTGCTTACAAATGAATACAACATGCCTATTTATAGGCTACAAAAAAAAGAAGAGAACTATGTCTATGGAGGCTAACAACTATGCCTATGGAGGCTAACAACTATGCATATGGAGGCTAACAACTATGCCTATGGAGGCTTCCACCAAACCAACTACTAGACAATCTAGTATTCTTATTTGATTTGTCTAACTCTAGAACACTCATTTTACACATGTTAATTGTCTAACATTGACTCTAGACATCCTAGATATTTCTAGGTTAATTTAGATAGATGTGAACACTTGACTAAGTTGGTGTTGAATATTCAACACTCCCCCTCAACACCTACTTTCCAACTTCTCTTTATCGTAGACGTTTCGGTCCCCTTCATAGTTTAAGGATGTTTCGGTCCTCTTCATAGTTTAAGGATGTTTCGGTCCTCTTCGGAAGTTTAGGGACATTTCGGTCCTCTTCGGAAGTTTAGGGACATTTCGGTCCTCTTCGTAGTTTTAGAACATACGGGTTCCATCGTAGTTTAGGGACATTGCGGTCCTCTTCGTAGTTTTAGAACATACGGGTTCCATCGTAGTTTAGGGACATTGCGGTCCTCTTCGTAGTTTTAGAACATACGGGTTCCATCGTAGTTTAGGGACATTGCGGTCCTCTTCGTATCGAGTAAAATACTTCTTGTACTCTTTAGACAACTCATAGGATTTTCACCCACTTTTGTTGTTCTCTATCTCATCACCACTTGGTGATTGCTTCCGTTTCTTCACAACATTTTTGTTGTTTCTTCTTCTATTCATCTTTGTTCAGTCACGCTTTTGTTCGAAAATCGTAACACTTCTTTGGTTATCCAGATTCTCTCACAATCTTTCATTTCGTCAAGCTTCTGCCACAAGCTCGACTATTCTTATTCTTGTTATATTGTCATTACAATTTTGTCACGCTATCCAGTTTGCCACATTTACGAATTCGTAATGATTTGCAACGTTTGTGACAATTATTGTCACACTTATGTTTCCATGATCATCCTTGCATTTAAACAAACATCTTGTCTGCATCTTCTCTATTTTCTTTGAGGCTTTCACCCATCTAAATCACCTTCAACTTCTTCTTTGTTTCGATTTTTTTTTTTTTTTGTCTAGGTGAGATGGACGTTTAGTGTGTCGGTCACACCATGAAAAGAGAGTTGAATGGCACTTTCTCACTGGCACTCTCTTTTTTTTTCTTTTTTTTTTGCTTTCTGCTGCATGCGCGACTATCGATCTCCAACTCCATCGACCACCGTGTATCATCATGGAATCATTCTATTTCTCTCGACACAACATCATGTTCTTCTTCCTTCAACGGTTAACTCATCACTTGTTCGAATCTCCATCGGTGGAAGAATTCATTACAGCAGCAACACCTCAATCCACTCTTATTGCTCAACCCATTTTATTCCTTCATCTGTTGGCAGCAGCATCATCATTCTTTGGGAGCAGCGGCGAGCCAGATCTCCGTCTCGTCGTCCTTCATGTATGCAGTCTCATCACAGCCCGTGTTCTCTCCACTTTTGCTTTCCGCCTTTGCTTTCCGTTTTTTCTTTCCTCTGTGCGGCGTGTTAGGTGTGTCGGTATCACACGTTTTCTCTACATCTCGAGCTTCGGTCAATAATGGCAGATGCCACTCGTTTTCCCTTCGTTCACTCTTCATCACTTCTCCTCGAACAACAGCCAAGTGCTCACGTCGAACTCTCCATGAAACACTGCCATCTTTATCACCAGCATCTCCGATCACCGAAACCACTTTGCCACCTTCCATTTCCAAAGCTCTACCATGCTGTCTCTGAACTTGGTTCATCTCGAGCTTCACTTCTCTACTCGTTCATCATTCCGGATTATCGACATGCATGCAATACCGTTACCATCACCGGATAACAAAGATCATTCCATCTCTGGCAATCTCCACGTTCATCTTATCATCCGTCAATGTATGCAGCGTCTCGCTCGAGCTCCGTCGTTCACCCTTCATCTCTGAGCTCGATTCACTTCCATTTCTATGCTGTTAATGGCTGCAACCCGAGAAGCAACACCATTGCTTGCCAAGATCAACCATGGGCTTCATTATCGGCTGCTGATAGTGGCAGCAGCTCCATTCCGTCGGAAAACCACCATTGTTCTTCTCGCTGTCCATAGTCATCTCTTCATGACATCACCCTCCTGAGAAGCACCAACGAGCTACATGTCTCATCACCAGAAGCAAGCATTATCATCATCACCGGTTGGAGCTCTCATGGCAATGGAAGCAAAATACCAATCTCGACACATGACAGCACCTTCCTACGATGTTTTCTAGGCTAAAGCTTGTCATCTTTGTTACTACGCCAATGGCAATAGCAAACAATCATATTTTCTTCCTTGTGCTTGCTCACATCAGCAGGCTCGTTTTGTTTTGGAAAACTTGTCTTAATAATCTTCCTTTATCTTGGCTCAAGAAACGAGTTCATAACCCTCAGCTCAAAACCAAACAACCTCGAACTTTTTTTTTTTTTTTTTCTTCTTCTTCTTCAAGATCACGAGCATGGCTTTAAAACCACAAGCGACAGAGCTGCAAGATAGCAATAATCCTTACGCCTTCACCAGCTAAGCATAAACCATTTTTTTTTTCGATTTCTTTGGAGCAGCGACGCCGTCACAAACAAACCCTAAACAGCTCAAGCTTGGACTTTATGACCATCTTTGATTCTTCTCATCAAAAACATCGGTAACATTTTTTTTTTCGGCACTAGTATCTCGACTGCCATGTTTTCTCGGCATCAAGAACATGCCCTAAGCTCGATTTTCACCGTGAATTCAAACGACATCAAACTTCTCCTTCACCTGACTTCTAGCTTCAAACTTGTCACAATAACCATCAGAATATTGCGCAACTATTTTTTTTTTTTTTTTTTAGTTTTCTTTCTCCTTCTTATTGCAACTTTAGAAACTCTTTAGGAAAACATATAACTTCTCTTCCTTTTCTCTCTCCCTCTCACCTTGGTCTGATACCATGTTAAAGATCAAACAAGAGAGAAGAGAGCATAAACGCGGAAGCGTAAAGACTACATTGATATTAATCTTGGTGGAATACAATCTATTTGATATTTTTGATTGATTGATTCTTTCTTTCTTGCTTACAAATGAATACAACATGCCTATTTATAGGCTACAAAAAAAAGAAGAGAACTATGTCTATGGAGGCTAACAACTATGCCTATGGAGGCTAACAACTATGCATATGGAGGCTAACAACTATGCCACCAAACCAACTACTAGACAATCTAGTATTCTTATTTGATTTGTCTAACTCTAGAACACTCATTTTACACATGTTAATTGTCTAACATTGACTCTAGACATCCTAGATATTTCTAGGTTAATTTAGATAGATGTGAACACTTGACTAAGTTGGTGTTGAATATTCAACACAAGGTTTTCCTTTTATTGCCACAACCAATTAGAGACATGGTTTCACTTTCATCACCAGAACCAACTAGGGTTTCCTGCCCATTGTCGGACTAATATAACATTAACTATTGGTGGTGCTGCTAATGCCAGTTGGTGGAGCAAGCGCAATATGGATTTATAGGCACCTGAAAAGGAAACGACGATTAAATTCAAAAGATATTTCTTTAACTTAGGATATGGAAACCAATGTTGGCTCAGAAAAGGAAAACTCTCATCGAACGCGCCAGTCCCAGTTTGCGGATTCAGATTCCCTTTGCCAAGGCGGTCAGGAGCTAATTTTATCTCTAGTCAAGAGTTCGGAACTCTCTGGTCACATTCAGGAAAATATTAATTTTTAATGCGGGTGTTTTTTGATGGGGTATGGGGGATAATCAGATGTTTATATGTGTCATTTTTAATAATTGTTTTAGTAGACTAGGTATCATCGGGGCATCAACCTCTGGTTAGTATTTAACACATGTTTTTTTTAACTTGGTACTATATATAAGTTCCGTGAAAATACTTTCAAATACCATTAATATACTTATCTAAGTATCTCATTGATATAGTCATGTTTATGTTATCTATGTATCACCATTATTGAATTCTAGAATGTTTATCTTGGTGTGGTTTTTATTCGTTGCTTCCAGGATAATTAAATGGTGATCATTAATTAAACGTGAAAGTCACCTTTCAAAGTTAATGGCATTAAAATGGATACAAATTATAACATGTAAGGGTGATTTGAAACGAATAAATGAAGAATTTCAGTATTTAGTTATTCTAAAGAGGAAAAATCTAAAAATTTGAAAGCAATAAGTTTAAATTTTTTAAATCAATTCGGAAAATCTATTCGAAGACAAAAACATTCTTATTTGAGTTGTTTCCCCAAATTCATTGTCAGCGATCTCTGTTAAGTGTAACCTTGCATTTCCAATTACCATTTATCGATTGGTAACCCAGAAGGATGTTGGGTTCCTAAACAATTATGTCCCATTTATATTCATGAATAGTATAATTACATGTTAAATGATATAATTCTCCACACTTGTTACATCTTGTTTTTGATAATTGGTATTCTTGACGGCTCTTGAGTCTTCAAATATCACAAAGATAAAATTTCCCCTCCAGTTTTTTGTTTAAAACATCATAATGCATAAAACTCATTAACATGCGACAATAAAAGGAACAACATCCACATTAATGTGGCAATTAAGCATTCATGACAGATCGGGTTCTAAGGAACAACATTTGACGATAAATTGGATATCTACCTTCATCCGAAAATATACGATGAACCTGTATCTTCAATTAATTTTTAATACATTTTTATTTTCTCATTCAGGGAGCTAAATAATGGTTGATCTTTGTTACTTGCTAACTTATAAAGCTTGACTTAAATGTCGTCATGGTGTATCACATTTTTTTCATGTTTATTTTATGTAAAGTTTGCTAATTCAACAATGAATAACGTATGTGTTTACTTTTATTTATTTATTTCAAAAATTATTTAGCCCATATGTAGTCTTTAAACGAGCGGTTGTAAGAGATTTCACCTAATTAGGGTACTTTCCTTTCCGGATAGATGACTCCACCAAAAACAACAAGAATGAAGTTTTCGTGGCTCTTAGGATAGTTTGCAAGAAATGTAAACTCAAGTATTTATAGACCAAGGTTGTTTTGACAATAAGAAAATTCCAAAACCGAAAATATTCTCAAAATATTAACATTAAAGTACCTAGTTCTGGTTTTCAAATTTTCAATTAATTACCAAACCATATTTCCGAAAACTCTCTTTGAAAACTTTTATTATTAGTCTAGCACATTAACTAATAATATTTTCTAGAGAATATGATTTAATTACTGGTAATTAAAACATATATTATGAAAATCATAATTAAATATTTTTCAATTTTTCGGTATGGGATCATCTTGAGTATCAAGGAATATCTTTGAATAATTAATGATAAGAGTTATGTACATGTTCAAATATATCGAAATCTAGAAGTTTCTCAGCAAACCCTAAATCCAAGCTTCACACAAAACATAAAGAGATATGTGAATATTGGAAACTCGGTTTTTGCTTTTTGGGATCGGTTGTACCAAACTCACGATGTAAGTTGTGATCGGTTATACCATGCTTCCCAAACTAGATTGTGACTGGTTACACCTTGCTTCCCAGAGGTAGATTGTGACCGGTTATACCTTGCTTCCCAAAGTTAGCTTGTGACCGGTTACACCTTGCTTCCCAGAGGTAGCTTGTGATAGGTTACACCTTACTTTCCGAGTTAGCTTGTGATCGGTTACACCTTGGTTCCCAAAGAAACTTGTAACCAATTAAAACTAACTTCCCAAATTAGTTTGTGATTGGTTACACCTTTCTTCCAAAAGGTAGCTTGTGACTAATTATAAGTAACTTCCCTATGTAGCTTGTGACCGGTTACACCATGCTTCACAAAGTATCTTGTGACGAATCACATACTACACAATATAGGATATGACCGGTTATATCTCAAATCTCAACAAGTTAAGATAGGTTCTACCTTGTCATCTTATATTGGCCATTCAAAAGATATTCAATAAAGAACATGATCAATCATGATTTCCATTTGATTATGAAACAAGTTCATATGTGTACTTCCTTTAAACAAATGTTATAAAACATTGTTTCCTATGGCTCATCATACATATATCTTACACATAATCAAGTAGCTAAATACAAAGATTATGTTGATGTCGTATTTACAATGTTCCAAAAGATAAGCGTTTATACTTCGTAGTGTCAATACTACTAAACTCAAGTGGAAGGATGATGTCCTCGTTGTAGTCATTATTTCCCGTCATTCTTCAGGTCTTCGGAGTAATACTTGTATGTCTCAACATCCTAGACTTTCTAGTCTAACCAAAACGAAGTTGACTCTAGTATTTTATTAATTGACAATAAATGAGTTTTAATACTAAAATATGACAACCAAACTTGACATACCAACGCTTGGTGGGTCCAACCGAGCTATGCTCTAACACCTTATTTTGGGAGTCTTTCCTAAGTCACGTCTCTAGCATAAATAACTAAATAAAATTACTTAGCATAAATTGTATTTTTGTAATTGTCTCTTCATTAAATAAGATAAATCATAATTTTAATTAAGGAGTTTAAAACATCACACACACTTTAATATATCAATCAATTTTGTGTAAAATAATAGTTATCTTTCCTAGAATAGGAAACATCAAAAAATTGACCAAAAAAGGTATGTTGTTACGTTTTTGCGGTTCAATCCATGAACAGTTATAAACAGTTCTTGCATTATTTCATATTCACGAGATGCGACAGATAATAAGTGTTGTTTTACTAAATCACTCGTAAGTTTTTCGTTATGACTCGGAATTGAGTGAGGCTCTTGGCTCGCTGAACTCGTATGCTCATTCAACACAACATGATGACCTTTCCAGGGACAAATGTCATTCTCACTGAAGTCCTAGATCAAATATCCTTAAGTATATACATAAATGTATATTTACCATCATCTGAAATGTTCCATAAAGTAAGCACTTGTTTTGGTAGATTATAAAGGTAGAATTTAACAAGAGTTCCAAATAAAATCGGTCACCACATACTTTTGTTGATGAAGTCCTTGTTGATGTCGTCGTTTGATCTCAAATCTTCAATCTTCGAGGGTTGTTCAGTGATATTCGATACTCAACTACCAGCTTCTAAACATAGTCAGAGACTTGATTTTAGTAAACTAAAAATTAAGATATAGTTTTGTAATCTAAGATTGACAACAAACTTGAAATAGAAAAACTTGCGAGTTCGACCGAGTAATCCTATAACAGGTTGAATGGTACAAGAGATCCCACACCACTTTGGAATTCCACAAATGAAATACAAATCAAGGGGGCGATTCCTATAACGAGAATGATATCTAATTAATTATTTTTCATTAACCAACAATTGCTTTTAATTTAATAAATTTACCAATTTCGAAGTCTTGAAAATGGAACGTGTGCGATGTTAGCCACCACCTTTCTATCAGCATTCTCGTAATAATGTTGATTTATTTCCCGTGCAACATAATAAAAGCGACGTCATGGATATATGTCCACTCTTTCTTGAAGGGTGTAGAGCTAAATAAACAAGATTTAAGTCTTTGTATCCACCTCTCATTTTATAATATCTGAACCGCTCTTGAGGCTCCGACACATGAACTGAGATCAATTTTGGACCAGCATACATTCAGCGAAGCAAACTTTGTATCACGATTTTGAGTATAATCGACATATGTAGCTAGCACCGGTATTCCTTCATCTTTTCGATCTATTTTTTCCCTTATACTATTTATGACAACCCTCATTTTGCTTAATTTATACGAATACTGTAAATAACAAGTAAAAAATTTGTTTAGGAAATTAATGAAGAAGAGTGTGGGATGGTGTGAGTAAAAATGGTTGAAAAATTAGGTATTGGATTGAGAGTTGTAACCTTTGAGAATAGAGCCGTTGGGTTTTTACCCGTTGACGGATCTTGTTAGACCGCCCGCGAATCTTGTTTAGCCTCACTTCTTCCTAATCCGCCGATAACATTTACCATAACGGAAAATCCACTTCGCCTATCCACCCGGCTGAATAAATTTGTTAAGCAACGAAAACCCTTTAAGAGAAAAAAAAAATCTAATTAAAAAGAGAGTAGGCACTCTTAAAATCACCCCTCACATAATTAACTTGTTTTCATGGGTCCCATAGCTAACATGACTTTCCTATGCAACACATCATTCCCAAAAGATTTGTCACTTTTCTTTTCTCTTTATCTTTTTAAGTGGAAATTAATAAAAAAATACTCCATCTATTTTATAAAAAAGTGATACTTTGATATATTTTAAAGAAAAAATGAAAAGCGAAAATGTTGCTTTTTCCGAAGCCGATGCGATATATTAGATCAATAGTCGAGATCGATGTGATTGTTAGCTTAGAACCAAACATGCTGCTAATGGGGGGGACTGGTTTTACTTGGGGGTGTACCAAATGCTAATAAGACAAAAAAATTATTTGCCTTGGGTTGGTACACCCCCAAGCAATTTGGTACCCCCATTAGCAGCCTTGCAAATTTGACAATTGCATCCACGAGCCCTTTCCATCAATAGCATTGATCTTATATATTCTAGCAGCCCCCCCTCAAAATGAACACGTCTAAGCCTTTACTCTTTGGCACACGGAATTGCTTCAAAAAGTGCTTATGCTTCAACTTGGGTGGTTCATAAGTAGGTTAGTCACACATTCACACCCCTCATTTTTATAGTCCTATCCAAGTAGATTAATCACTCAATCTTCACGGCATATAGATAGACGGGCTCTCCAGTATATATATGAATCTGTGAACTTCAGTTTCACACTAGCTAGATGAGTCATTTCATTTTGTGAAATACGTTTGATTGGTTTGAAGTTTTGAAACATCATAATTATAGTCTATAGAGGGGACTCTACCATCAAAATATTCATCCACTTATGAGATGAGGGTTTTATTTGCGTAAACAATTCCACAGGTATGACATCTACTAATGCTTCTTTTCTGTTGTTGTTGCTCTTATTTGATAACACTAAATATTTTGCTAACTGCATTATAGGTGAAGGTATTGAAAATGAATCGAAGGGATCGGTATGCGTATGCCCCCATATTACTTGGCAGGGTTTGACATATATGATTCGAGATATCGGCGAAAACTAAATCACCGGAATTACCTAGGGAAAGAAAATTGAATGAGTTATATTGATCCAAACGAATTCTTATGCTCCCATTTTTAACAAAAAATTCCAGTAAGTTTTTATTTTTTCAAGCTACAGATTTCAAACAATTTGGCCTAACTTCAACACAACCAGAGGTGCATTTTGTTCGGTGACTAGTTTTGTGTTAGTAAAATAGATGTGTTTACAGTTACCATCTACAGGAACTATTAGAACTTAGAAGTGGTGGAAAGAGACGGCTATGAGCACAGGCTGGGTTGTCAGAGAAACCCATCTTAAGTAATTTGAAGACCTGAATTCATACCGAATCTTCCACATCTAAACATACGAACAAGGAAACTGAGATCTGCTCTATCTGTCTGGTAAAACAATATCAATGTTTATGAATTTCAAATCTATATTCAAATGGTAATATTTAGTTTTCTTGTTTGTTACTCGATCTATGTTCCATCCATCCTTGATTGCGGTCATGAATACCATATGGACTGCACTAAGCGATGGTTGATGAGGAGGAATGTTTGTGCTTTATGCAAAGCCACGCTCCAGCTCTATCTATGTGAGGGTGTTCGAATACGTTCTATAAACAACCTGATGCAAACTAATGCAATCCATTCAACTAAATTATAACGCATCCACTTGTATTTTACTCGTTGTTTTTTACAACTTATTACATTTGAGTGAACCTTTGTGTAAGAATTATTAGTTTATCGTATATTGCAATATGAATCAGTATTTGGAAGCTGTTGCTTTATACAGCATGTTCTTCTTGGAATATATTTTGGGCATTGGTTAAACCTTAACCCGGAATCAAATAAGCTCAACCACTCCTGCTTGAAAGCTCAACCAAGAATTTCAAATACAATATTTTAGTCCCACATCAATTATACTCGAAGCTATTGCGCATGCTCTGACTATAAAAGAAGAATTGTGAGACAGGAAGAAGCATACCTTTCTCGGCCTTTTGGCTAAGATCAAGTGTAGTATCTGTTCTTATCAGTTTAATATCTGATATGTGAGCCATCGGCTCACACGATATTAAATTAATTTTTTTCATGGGGGAGTTCCCATCACAGTAGCTTGCTGCTGGGGTTCTCATGCGTCGCCTCTGCGTTGCACTGCTGCAAAGGCCTGGCGCACCCCCACCAAAACTAAGCTAAACATTGAGTCCCTGCATTTTTCATGATTCATCATCATGAATATATCTAGTCCCTTGTGTTTGCTCTTGAATGTTCTTTATGTCCCGTCTTTGAGCCGAGACAACATGATGCCAAGTCGGATTTTTTTATATTTTTTTTGAACTGAGCCTGTGACCAAGTTACGCTCACCCCAACTGCACTTCACTATCTCCTTTGTGCTAATAATAAGCTTGAGCAGAATGTAAGCTCCCAGCCCCAAAATAACGATATTTTGTTGTATGAAGAGAGTGGCAGTGTAAATTCGTTATGTAATCTAGACTAGAGGAATGGATTTTCTGTCCATGTTAGCATTTAAAGGAGTTTTTGAAAAATTTGAAGTCTTGCACTGATGCTAATGAACTTCTGACTTTAACCTGTATCATTTTGGAGAACTCCAATTGGAAAATATTAGTACTTAGGAAAAACTGGGTTCCAAGATCAACAATGAAAACTCTTTTTCACACTCCACGCAAGGTCCAGGTAACTTGCACAGATACCGTGAAACTGTGTAAAGGGCTCGGTGAGAACTTCCCAGCTAAAATCCCAATGTTATGTTGTAGTGGAAGACATAGAGAACTCTGCTGGTTTACAGAAAACTGGACTGTCAGGTGTATAAGATTTTTATCTGACTCTCAAATAACATTTCCCTTGTAACGCCATAAAGATTCATTAGTAGTACATGTTAGTCGATGTGGAAGTCCTAGTTAGCAGTTGAAAACTACAGTCTAAACAACTGGTAGAAGAATAGTATGTATCAACTGACATTTTTACCACAGCTGGTTCCTCCTCATTTACGATATGGCTGATAGTAGTAGTAGCTGGAGTTGGTTCTTCTTTTTCTGATTGTTGTTGTTGACGATGATGTTCACCAAGGTTACTAGAATGATGGTTGTTTCTGTAAGGTTTGATAATGGTGAGGGTGAAATTACCTTACGAATAGTATCCACGTCTTGATCTTTGCAGCCACAATTAGCAAAACTCAACTAGTAAAAAATGTCAGTTAATAAAAATCATCTAAACCATCGATTCTGATTTTGTGCCCACAGATATTATGGCCAGAAGGCAAAAACACATTCTTTTGGGCGCAGTGTTTGGTTAGAAGGAGAATATAGGCCTACATGGCCCAACTTCTCCCAATGAAAGTAAGAAACAAGTCCTAAAATGTAAAGTAGCAATAGAACCACACCGGTTAGACAAAAGAAAACAGAAAGAAATCACGCCTATAACCGAAACATGAAACGCAGCTAGCAAACATACTTACCTGGACGGGGTCAATGGCTGATCATGAAGGGTCATGGCCTAGGCTGGCGACTTCCATTGCACTTTGGAAGGGCGTTTGCCTAAGATCTATCTTACGGGTAGAGTCTACGTCATAATTTGTTCCTGAGGGGGTGTGCGTCCGCGCTGCCCCTGCTAATATTCCAAGCCAAATTTTTTATGTGTTAAGCTTACCAACCACTGTGCAGGCAAATTAGAGTAATGCAAATTTGTTACTGGAAACACATCCTTTAAGGGGATTGTTAATGCTTACCCTATTTTACTTATCGTGTTGAAGTGTGCTCATGCGTTCCCTAATCGGTTGCAAGGTTAGGAACGATCATAGCACTAATAAACTACAGCTGCTTGTGCAGTTCTCCACCAGGTTCTATTTGCTGTCAACATTTGTGATCTTAAAATTCTTGCTATATCATGGAATCTAATAAGTATTTTTTTAAAAATAAACCCGGAAATTTAACATTAAAGAAAATAAGAATCCACCCAGTGGCTTCACTTTCTACAGTTTCTACCTAAGCATAACAAGGAATGTAACTGGCTATACTTTGCGTATGATGGACTCGATAGAAGTATCTTCCCCGTGTTGATTCATATCAGTCTCCCTCCATCGATGCATAGCCTTTTCAATAATGCTCCATCTGAAAATGAAAAAGATAGATAACAAAAGAATAATTGCTGCAAACATGGTAAGTTAACGAGTATAAGGCCAAAAGTTTCTTGCCTTTGCAAATAAAGTGACTTCAGTGTTTCACATTCTTCTTCTGAAATGGGGAAACTGTATATGGAGTTTGATGATTTATTGTCTTTTTTGTTAGCTGATTTCAATGGGTTAGGAGGTCTTGTTGATTTGGGTGTTCTTATATTAGTTTAAGTAGGGCCTCTGCTCAATTGTCATTTTTATGAAGAGCATATTCTTTACGAAAGATCCCTTAATCATTTAGTCCCATACCATTAAGCTCGGATGAATACTATAGGTACTTAATCCGCTAGATTGGCGAAATGAGCACGACCTTACTTGAACAGGATCTGTTCTATAGGCTCGTACCTCTGTATCCTTGAGTTCTAAGGAGACAGGAACCACAGTCATGGTTGATGAACCATGACCGCACGACCAGAGCGTGATTAATGGCGCACAGACTTATGATGTAGGCCCTGTCGCTGTAGATGATCGTTCTCAGCTTGGCCTTGGCCTGCTGCGGTGGTCTGACAGACTCCCAAACCTTTTTTTTTTTTATCTTCAACTTATCTTCAACTTATCTTCAACTTATCCTGTATCTCTTGGTAATGCATAGTACTGTACTAGACAAAGGAAGATGGAACAACGGTGCTGTTGGTTTCACTGTAAGTTCTTCTTCATATTGACAACTTTCGAAAGTTTGGATTTCTGAAATCTCGAGAAAAGTTATGAATTTGGTCATTTATAGGTTCACTTTTCCTAGGGAGATCATTCATCTGTTTAGGTACTAGCCTCATGTTCACTCCTCAAGAATTGGTAAAACTTTATGGTCTTTATCAACTGCTGCTACTTTATGGAATTTATGGCTAAAAAGAAATGGCTGTACTTTTATGCCAAGACCAGATCATCATGGGAGATCGCTTCTGCAATAAAATTCTCAGTTGCTGAAATTGGCTATTCCAAATAATAGAATTGATATTTAGTTGGCCATTTTGATGGGAAGAACTGTTTATTCCTGATGGCCGCCACTAGATCAACATTGATGGTGCTTGCAAGAATAACTGACGGCTACATTTGTGACCAACATTCTTCCAGCTGAAGCTAAAGCAATCAATCCTGCTTGCAACAAATGTCCCTACATTTTATGGGATATAGATTCTTAATTCATAAGAGCTAATTCTATATGGGGCATAAATCACTATAAGAGCCAAGAATGAGCTCTACAAACAGTTCTAAATAAATGAACACATATCAGAGATTACCAGAGGTTTTTGGACAGTAAAAGAGGATCCAATACAACTTTTCAAATCACCAGCAGCTTCGACAGTGCAAAAACGTTTTTTCTTAAAAGACTATAAATTTATTTAAGAGAAAAATAATTAAACATCTGGCAACAAGCATTAGCAGCTATCTAATAGAAAAAAAAGGCTGGCTTTAGAATATAGCCAGGTTGTTAACATGATACTAACATCAACATGCGAGAAAAAAAAAAGCTTTAAGAACCATTAGTTGCACATTTTTAGACTTCTTGCTGCTGCGGCATCCTTGTGGTGCTGCTCAAAATGTTGATCAGTCTTGGGCCAAATTAGGTAGAAAAATGCACCTACAGATGGTAAGAATATAGTGATGATAAACCAGAGAACACGAAGTTCAGTAGTAGTAATACTATTGTCTTTGAGGGGTGAATACCACAATAGAATCGACTCTCCACCTTCGCCTTCAAATCTGTCCATATACAAACGCAAATTCCCATCTGGATACAATTTTGCTCTATAAATAACATTACTATCAAGCCGATCCCTTCGCTCATCACCTCGAGTAATGTTTTGCATTACCATATCATTCCCATCTACAAGATAAAGTCGACCACTGATTGGATCTAAATTCAATATCAATGGAAACCCTCCCGTGGTACTTTCCTTACTTTCCCAATGTCGTATCACCAAATTTCCATAGTCTTCTTCAATTCCTAACCAATATGTTCTTTTGTAGCCATGGTGATCAACAATACTACCGTTTGCTCTTAAAATTTGCCCGCCACGCAATTGCTGGCCACCGAGAATAGTATCGGTAGGATGATCGAAACTTTCCCATATAACTCCAGAACTATAACTATACAAAACAAAATTTCCATTATCATGCATTTTTGCATATGCAGATGATATTACAACTTCAGGAAATAAAAGCCTTTCTTTTCCAACAACGTTTTCGTCATACTCGTTCTTTCTTGTTTTGGTTTGAAGTACAAGTTTTCCATCGTAGTCGAAAAATATGGTGGACAGATTGGTAAGTGGAGGATCATTAGGATTAGCAACCCAAACTAGGGTTTTACTAGCTGATTTGACAAGCCATATACCAATCCGATAACTAGGGTTAGGATCATTGTCACAATCAGAACATAATGGGTAGAATCCAAAAGCAAAATTACCAGAGGGTGAGAGCCAGTAATTTTTGTCTAGTACATTATCAGGAGAAGGAGAAAGAGACGAACCTGATCTTATTTTGTGGTTATCAACAATCGGATACTTTGGAAATAATGCTGATGCGGAAACAAAGAGAAGCGGAATAAACAGTAGTACTAATTTCATCATATTTTGAATGAATGAAAAAGAGGGAATGGCTTTCAATGAAGAGACGGATATGGAAGATGATTTAGGGTTCTAAACTTCTAACGTAGTTAGGTAGGGTTTTAAAGTTTTAGATTTTGTAAGTTTCAAGATATTGCGGAAATTTTTACACTCTCTCCAATTTGACAAATTCTCCATGTGTTGACAAAGTCAACGGTGGTTATAAATATACCAAAGTGGCGGAAAATACTGGTGCTTTTCAGGCCACTGTAGATTACAGGTGGATCCTTTTGGTCATGCAGATATTCTAGAGCCTTGGCAACACCATCAGCTATCTTCATCCTAGTCTTCCAGTCTAGAGGCTCTTTGCCGGGTTTAAGGTCTATACAACATAAAAGAAAATCAAGTTAGTTGTTATAATTGATTCCCCATGTATACACTAGATGGTGAGAACCGAGAAGCCTTACCACGTAAATGAAGATTCAATGATCGTAATGTCATATGTTGAAAAACAATAATACGATCTTTCCCTTTATTACAGGAACCTATCATCTTGACGATGTTAGAATGCTCTACGCAGTTGAGCATTTTAACAATACAAATAAACCCATATTCATGTAAAATAAGAACTAATTAAGGATTAAAAAGATGAATTATGTACCATAACCATGTTTTGTCTTCGGAGATTCTTCAGTTTCGCCCTTTGTCAATCCAAGACAGGAGAAACATGGAAACCTAGCCACATGTTGTCATCAAGGACAAACAACAAAAAGAGACAAGAGGATCCCTTGGACTTGTAATGAAATGGGAATAGTCCCACACGGGTTAGGAAGTACTACTCTGCTGAAAATGCTGTGTATAAAACTAGCACTTCACCCTGCTATTTGAGTCACGCAGCCGTGCGGTAAGCACAAAGCGAACTATTCTTTCGCCTTTTACTAAAGAATACCGTGTGCTTGCCGTTTATAAGCGGCATACGCTTATTTTTGGAGGGTTTCTCTTTTCCTAGAGGAACCCAACAATTCTCAAATCCAAATGTTCAGTTTCCAAGGGCCAAGGCTATCTTGCTCTATGTTACGGCGTATGTGATAACTCTCTGGGCACTGTTTTATTACGATGGGAATCATTCTAGCAGCACTGTCTTGTCTTATTTTTGCTGTCAGTTAATCTCATTTCTGTGTTTGTGCTTTCAAAACATGTCTAGTTAGCATCATTCATTCCAAAACTAGTTAAATCCTTTTTTCCACTCCGGCTTTATAACGGTTATGTTACTGGACGCAGTGTACTTCAAAGTGTTGGGCATTTTTTTAAATTTCTGTTGTTTTGCTCTTTGCAGTTATATGAAGTGTTAAATTTGTTATAGAATTTGTTCAAAAACATATGCCCAAGTGTTAAATTTGTTAGAGAAGCGCAGAAAAAGCAAGTAAGAAATGTAGACATCACGGATTCAGTTTTTGAATTTCAAGCTAATGACTTAACTGCAAAGAGTAAAAAAAAGCTATCACCCAACTCCATAGATATGTAGAAAATATCGGATTTCAAGAAATTGTTTAACTAATCGAAGTTTGTTGTCTCGTGTTTCTGCAGATTACTATAGAGTTGCAGCAGTACAAGAATTGAACAGTTCTTCTACGACCTGAAATGAATCACAACTCCATACAAGGGGCACCGGATTATATTATGTTGGCTGTGCTCAGCGCAAGGTTGAGAGCTTGAGAGTAACCTAAGAGGTTGTGTGTATGTCTTATGTCACAAATTAATTACACATGGGAGACTAAGTACAATTTGATCTTATGACCATGATTTTACTTTCATTCTTCGCCTTCATAGTTGTTTTTGTTGTTGCTGCTGCAAACACCTTTATAGGTTGCAAATTCAAATGGGAATCAAAGAAATATCCCAGAGCCAGAGATGGATGCTCTATCTACTGGAACTCAATAGGCTCTAGTAAATCACTCAATTTATCGGACATATCTCTTAGTACATGGTTGCAGACTTGATAGCATTTGACCGACGGCTGGAGGAGTCTACCTGCGCTCCATGATCTCTGAAGTTTAACATTTTTCTTGTACCCGCTCCAAATTTATAAGCAAACAATAAAAACCATGTCACTCCAGGCTCAGTATCAGCACCACAATGTTGTGCCACTGTAACCTTGCACCATTCATATAGTAACTTATCCAATTTACAGAAGTCATCAAAAAGCGATCATCTCATACTATAGATTTTGATTTTTTGCCCATTGATACGGGCCAAAAAGACATACTGCTATAGGTCTACAATCTACATTGCCCAACCTCTCCCAATGCTTATACTTATTGCAAAATAAGGGTAATAATAGTCCCACATCTTTTGTATATGATAGATAAAACAGAAAACAAGCCTATAAGATAACCTTGAAGTTCATCTTGAAACCATACTTACCTGGACGGGGTCTACGGCTGATCAAGAAGGGCTGTGGCCTAGGTTAGTGGCTTCCATTGCACTTTGGAAGGGCGCTCGCCTAAGATCTATCCTAAGGGGTAGAGTCTACGTCATAATTTGTTCCTGAGGGAGGAACGCGTACGCGCGGCCTCCTGCCAATCTTTATTAGTAGCCAAAATTTTACGTGGATTTCAAGTAAGAGTGTAAGACACATAAAAAATGTTTTCAAATCTTCAAGGAGTCATTGCTCTCGCTCATGACTTCATGAGCAAAAATATGCATCTTTTGAACCGATTTTTGTTTTTAGAGTCCTGGAAAACCTTGCCCAAGGGTAGTCCTGTCCACTGTGTAGGTGAAGCATATCTTCTCTGGAAATCGAATAGGGACTGGAGATGACATTGTTTTTATAGACCATCTTCAGGCAAAGGTTGAAAAAGTCTCGGTTCTTGAGAATTGGTGACTTCCCTGCACATGAGCTTCTCTGAACCCATAAATGAAATCCGGTTAAGTGAATCTCCACTCGAAAGCCATTAAGGTAGCTTTTCTAGTACTCTTTTTTCTGTAGCACACTACTGTTAAAAACTTGGCCGAATAGCCTTGCATATTGAAGAAACTCCCGGCAGCACTTTCGATGATCTAGGAATTAGCATTTGAAGATTATCTTACTCATGAAAAATTGTGAAATTTTCACCAACTTGGGTCTTTAAGGTCTAAATAAACAAACCAATAACACATCTTCGAAATTGTATAGTGGTTGGTTTGAGGCTTTTAAGACTAGGAATTCGAAGCAATAAACCATTGTATCTTTTATGTGATGGAATTCTGGCCGATCCCATTGCTTGTCGTTATATGTGCCAGCATTAGGAAGGTAACCTTTTTCTTTGCATTGTCCACCTAATACTGGAATAGAGGATTAGAATGCAGCAAGGGATCCAAATGATTTAGTTTTCGCCAACATCTCAAACCCTACCAAGTAATATGGAGGCATACCAACCCTTTCGATTCATTTCAATGCCCTCTCACCTATAATGCAAATTAGCAACAAGCCAACAACAGCAAAGAAACATTAGCAGATGTTTTTTTTTTTTGATCGATCAGAAGGAAATATATTAAGAAGCACACAAGCCGTGCGCAGGCGAATACAACCAGAATAGGATTAAACAACCCTAACCATGGAGAAAGCAAGCCACAAAAAACCAAGGAAAAGCACAAAGGCCTCCTGGTAAACCTAGAAGCTAAACAACCATTGTAACTTGCAAACTAAAACAAAAGAGCAAGCTACAATTAAGTAGGACTTTCATCCACCTCTTCCACGATTAAACCCTTGTGATTTTAATTTCTCCAAATCCCCAAACATTTCATGACGATTTGCCTTGGAAGAGGGAAAGCTTAACCCCATTATAGAACCAAAATCCATAAGATTACCTGCTACAATCTTATCAGGACTAGTACGAGGTTTAGTAGAGCGTTTCTTTTTGGTGCTTAACTTTCCATTGGGGGATAAACCCTTCACTTTTGCCTTTTTTCCCACATTGTTGTTGGCTCCCTTAATTGGTACGGCCACCAATGGTTTGGTGATGCTAATATCTGCGTTTTCCCCGACTGAAATAGTTGAAGCCACCTCGTGGTCTTCTTCAACTCCTTTATAATTTTCGAAACCAGGTGGGACTGAAGGATCCGATGAATAGGAATTTGCTCCTTGCAAAGTCAGCGGGACATTTAAACCCACATCCTTGTTTTCACCTTCTTGAGTTTCATTAACCTTCTTGAGATTGTCCATCTGAACAGAAATATAATTAGAAGAGAGATTTATTTCACCTTCTTCCATTTGATCCAATTCATGAGACTCATGCGTGAGATTAAGAGAAGCTCTTGGAACTGCCTCTTCACCATCACAAGTTTGGACTTTTAAAGCATCAACATGTAATTGAATTCCATGTGTAATCATCTCCATGTATTCTTCTTTAGTATCAGGAAAAGTCGTCTTATTAGGGCTTAAAACCCCTTTTGAGATATCAAATAGTTTACCAAATTTGTATTCCAGATAATTTTGTGCCTTCTTTAATTTCTCCGGATCGCATTGTCTACCCAAAAAACAAGAATCAGAAGGGGTTAGAACACTGCTGACCTGATAAGAAATTTTCTTTGGTTCCACTGTATGATTTTTAACCTGATAAGAAGTCTGATTTGATTCCACCAACCCAATATCCAAATGAGAGCTCATTAACCGTGATGATGTCTCGATTAATTCCATTGGGTGCGCCGGAATACTTGTTTCGTAATTAGCTATTGGAGAAGTATCCACAACATTTTCTGTAAAAACCTCTTCGACACCGACCTGCTGTTTCGTGGAATTAGGAGATGGATCGCCAGATATAGAACGATCTTCTGTAGAAACCTGTTTAACCGATTCATCCGAGTGTAGACGATTTAAATCACTTGTTCCTGACGCGCTATCAGGAGACTCAGCATCAGACATATTTATTTCCACCGAAACAAGATTTTCTCTCTCCATATGAGTCTGTTCCAAAGGTTTGCCAGACAATGAAGATGATGGGCTTTCAATTACCATAGCCCTTTTGCAATTATCAAATGTACCCTTAGGAAAGAATCCAAAGTTTGTTCTCAACGGACCAGAAGAATTTAAACTAGTCATAGGATTCTTTTTTTGAAGTACTGTTGAGTAATTCAAATTTTGTCGTTGGGGGACCGACAAAGAATGATTATCCCGATCGCTATTAATTAGAGGACGTTGAGCATTAATGATGGGAAACGTACAATCCAATGAAGAGATGACAGCTGGAAGATCCTGCTTCAACCCAGTTATGCGCAACGACTCGTCTTCCTCCAAACCAGTGAACACCGGAGAATATTCCGGTTCAAACACTAAGCTCCGATGAATTCCCGAGGAGTGCTCCACCTGTTTTTCAGCAACAGAGATCCTTGCCGAGACCCATTCTTCTTTCCCAACTAACCCCAGATTCCATTCTTCCGAGAAAATTGGCCCTTTAACTTTGAGTCTAATTTCTGAAATCACTTCACCTGTTCTAGTCTCATGACTAATTTCTAAAACATTAGCAGATGTTATAAAACATTATGAACAACATATTAATACAAATTAGTTGCAATACATTCAATTATGTCGTCGGAGCTAAGCTTGGAAAATAGCGCATGGTTTAGTGCTGCTAGAGGATTTACATGGCCAGGTCCATAGTCAAATGGTGTCGTTGGAGAAACATTTGGATATTTTCCTATGAGTCTCCAAGTATTCTCCATTGCATATTTGTATGTGAGATAACTTTTTCAGACTAGATGGTCATGATTGCTGATTTAACAGCAGTTCTCCAAGCAGGGTGGTGACTTTTTTGTGAAAGCGCCAATCCCCGGAAATGTTTGGACAGACATGGAGGTGCCTGAAGTACTGCAATAGTTAATGCATCCCTCCAAGTCAATTGCCTATCACTTCAGCTTCCGCGGTCAGTTAGTCCCACATTGCTCAAATTACAGTCAGTGATGTAAATGATGGTATTATAAAATGAAGCTCGTGCCATCAGTTGTAGGTATCTTTGCGCTTGGGGCAATGACGCAGCTAATGAGGTAATAACCGAGGCGCGTCAATTGCTGGTTGAAAACTATTTCCAAACCCCCTCCTCGGCCTTGGGTCTCCTGAGGCCGTCGAGAATTTCTGGAAGGGCTCCCTCTAATCAAGGGTAAAGCCCTACAAAACGTTAAACTAATTTTTTTGAAGGATAAGCTAAAGAGAATTCAGCCACAAGCTTCTGCAGTTTAAAAATCCCCACGCACATTCCTATAATAAATCTTGAACCATTCTAGGAACTATTTTTTTCTTAAAATCAAGTTCTAAAGCTGTGAATCATTCGAGGCCTGCAACACAAAAAAAACCTCTCCGACCAAAAACACTTGTTACCTGGATAATTTAACATCCAAATACAAATAGGAAAGATGACTGAAATCCAAATCCTGAATCAACATCATATTTACTAGCTGCAAACAAGCAAAACCCCCATTACAGGAACACAAATGTAAGACAAGATCCGTCATGAACTAAATTGCAATATCAGTACTATGCGATCACAAGGCCAAACATCAAAGTGGGTCGTTACCAAAACATCAGAAACAAGAAGAATTCCAAGTTTGAATCAAAAAAATTAGAATTTCTAATTTAGAAACATAAGCTCTGTAGACCTCCAAGTGGTAGCCTTAACCTGCTAACAGACCATATTGTCCTGGAGAAGTTTCTCTGCTGTAACTCAAACTGTCAGTACTTGGATCCTTAACTGTTCAAAATCTGCCAATTTTAGAACATCCTCGGAAATCAAAAGATAAGCTTGAGATCTCAATGAATGCATGTGGCAAGCATCAACACAGCAAAATCTGAACCATGCATGTAGAATGCCCAGTGAAACGTTCAAAAGTTGACGCAGAAAGTGAACCTGTAACATGATAGAATCCAAGTGTCGATCTGAGCTGCCGAGAAATGATAGCCAACTTGGCAGATTTCCTGCAGGGTTGCAACTTAAGATGATCATACAGTATGCCCTAGCTAAGCTGGACATCTACCACTACAAAAAATCCTTACACAAATATAGATAAAAACACGATACCTTTGATTCTGCTATTGAGTACTCAGATATATGTACCCAGAATTTGATAACCAATAATTTGTTTCTACGATCGACTCATCGAGTACTCAGATATGTACAGAAAAAGAAAAAGAAAAATAACTAAATAAGAGAAGAGGAACAGTAAAAATACAGTGGATCAGTTTCTATTACCAACCGAAACAGCATCAACAATGTAAACCACTATTACCTATGAAGACAGTAGGAGTGTAGGACTAATGATGGATTCATAATTTCATCGAGATATTTTCTCTTCCTAATTTGTTGAAAAAATTTACCAATAAAGCCATAATATACTAATGCTAACAATAACAATTGTGATGATTGATGGCTTTTAGTTTATAGGAGGTGGAAGATGATATGCCTCCACCACCATAAGCCTTCATGTTTAGAGAGGTGACAATAGTTAGATTAGAATATATTCAACAAGAAAGAGAAGTAAAAGGAAAAGGAAAGGGAATCCTCCTCAGTTGCACTTTAAAATGCATACCTTAGAAATTTCAGAGGTGTGAGGTGTCGGTCTGACTATCATCGCTCCTAAGGCACATCTTGAAATTTTTCCGCTGCATGTAACTAACTGCACCTAAGGACGTGACACGATACACGTAATTCACATTTAAATTATTTACACGGCGTGTTGGTGAAATAATTATCACTCCGTCCTTTGAATGATTAAGAAAAATCAAGTAGCCCACAAGTCAGCTGTTACTTCAGAAACTTATTCAGAAGAAGATTTTACCTTAAGCCAGCAGCAGCACTTCTTAAACTAAGCTCCTTCCCAATTTCATTGCTTAAGTTTGAGTTCCCATCAGCTCTAATTCCCTATAACAGTAACACATCAATATGGTCAGAATAAAATATTTACAAATTAAAGTACGGAGGTTGAGCAAACCAAACAAACTATAAGCATATCAGGAAATCACTTTCATACGTCAACCATTCAACAGTTACAGACTAATATAAAGGATAAGTGGGGGAGAGAGAACCTATGTTGTGAAAGGCGCTTTAAGCGCTGGACAAACGCCTAGGCGCCAAATTATGCCTGTTATTGGTTTTCTCTAATTCTCGGGCGATCGCCTGGGGCGCTCTAGGCGCTGGGTTTGGCGCCTCGCCTTGCCCAGTGCCTTTTACAACATATGAGAGAACTATGCCAAACATTCTCCATAAAAACCTCTGCCCAAATGAATTTTGAAAGGTTTATCCAATAACTTATTAGCAGCATTTTGGTGAGAGACGATGTTTCCCCTAGTATTTAAATTCTCCGGATCAAGTTCCATTAGCTGTATATATATACCATACCCAAGTTAATAAAGAATCACATACATCTGAGTATTTAGAAATGTGCAGCATAGGTGCTGATGACTCTATCAACAAGCTGGCTCAAACGGTATATCAAATTTTGAATTTCAAACGGCACAGCAAAATAAGAACAACTTGACTTGAAAGCGTCAATCTGATATGCCAGGTTATGGATTAGCCAACTTGACATACTCCTGCAGGGCTGCAATTTCAGAAAAAACGGCCCATAGTACAGTATGCCCTAGCTCCTAAGTGCAAGCTAATTATCTACCATTACAATGGATCTTTGTACAAATACAGATGAACATGATAGCTTCAGTTCTGCTACATATCTAAAGAACTAAGGTTTTTCTTTCCTTGGCAAGAAAGCCAAAATCTTAATGATAGCCAAGGATTATTTATTTTTTTCCACAATTGTATCTCTCTTCCAGGTCAATAGAAACTAAAGAAAGCACTAACTAATCCTACTTTTGTTCAAGAGAATACGACAATAACAGCAGCAAAAAGACAGTAGACACGTCTTGCTAACCAACCAAAACAGCATCATCAATTTAAACAACATTACCTATAAAACAATAGGAAAAATATGCTCGATTCGGCGAGATGTTTTCTTTACCTAGTTTGTCAAAAACGATTGTCAAAAAAGCTATATAATAATTTTGCTGATAGAAGGTTTTCAATCACTCATGCAGTTTGTTTAGTTCAGCAATTGTTAATAAATTCTAAACATCAATGAATGAAAACCCTTGCTGGATCATCCCTCGTAGGTTCTTCACATCTATAATATTCTGCGAGTCCTGATTAAAATTGGGAAATTTTTGAGGAAAGTAGCATATTTGCTGAGTAACAGAAGTACTTACAAACTTGGAAGGCACTTTCTTAAAGACTTAAACCACTAAATTCTGCAAGCACGATGTATAAAGAGCATGCATAGAAAGGCTTATCAGTAATTCATAGATATAGTCAGGATGAAATACTTATAAATTTAAATACAGAGAATTGACAGATCAAACAAACTATAACCGTAACAGGTTCCTACGTCAATTTAAATACAGAGAATTAACAGCTACAGACTAACATCAGGAGTAAATGGGGAGAAAGAGAGAACCATACCCAACATTCTCCATAGAAACATCTGCCAAAATGAATTTGGAAAGGTTGATCCAATAATTTATATGTGGCATTTGGTGAGAAGAGATATAATTAAATCGGTGAGGTCGAGTTCCAGCAGTTGTATACAAACCATATTAAAGTTAATAAAGAATTCCACACATTACTTTCCCATTACCAAAATCCCAATAAGCAACCATATAAACAGAAATTTAATGCAGGAAAGAAACTAAACCTGTTCAAACATGTACAGATTAGTAATGCAATTGAGCTTCCACGACTCTTCTTTTAAACTGAAACGTGTTAATATCATGCAAATTCCATTTGTCCAGCTCACTGTAATCAAATATACTTCAGCATCGTTTCAGTATGATCTCTGTCTTCATTCCAACAAGTGTAAATTTCATATACAAGAGGTAAACACCTCTAGAACAACTCTCTTGCACATTAATATCCAACTCTAAGTTAGCAGGACATTTCTCATTTGTAGGAATCTTCGACACCACCAATTTACTGCGATCGAACAATATAATCCTAATTTACTGGGAAAATATGTATACATCAAAATGAAAGAACAAGATAATGATAAATCCGAAACCCCCCATTCACCTGTCAAATGCCTTAGATAGTTCCACACAGAATCCTCTAGGCCCAACAAAATCTAGGAGATAGCAAGTATCAACAACACCTCCTATGTTCAAATCTTCAGCCCTATTACAATAAGTGAATGAACCAGAAAATGAAGGGTAACTGTAAAGAATTAGATTAGGGGCTTTTTCTTCAGCTGCTGTAATTAGGGATTCTAGTACTGCTTTTGATCTGAAACTTTGACTATTGTAAATTTTGTTGATGATGATGGTGATGAGAGTGAGGAATTGGTATTACTACTATAAGTATAAACCTTAAAAATTCTTCTGAGAAAGAGTGATGCCATGAATAGTGAGAGGAGAAAATGAAGGTGTCGATGAGAAACAAAAAGATTTCCTTGATCTGAACCTGAGAATTTTTAAGCTTTGTTTAAGGCCACTCAACATTCTCTAGAAACACTAAGGTGGTGCAGATTCCAATATGAAATGAGCCTATTTTAGGGAGTTGGTATACTGACTAGGCCGCGTCCCAGATTACCAACATCAAACTTAAAAACTTGATGCTTCATGTACCGCTACTGCTACTGCTGCACTTGGATCAAGTTCTAAAGCCAGTGAACCTCTGAAACTTACAACCCACTTAAAAGTTCTCACGTTTTTATCTTAGGTTCCCTGTACTAGTTTACTCTGATCAAAATTGTCAAATTTGAAGATAAAATAGATGATAAGATAGATTAGATGTATTATTTTATTTAGCCAATGATCAGATTTAGTTGTTCAACAAGAAGCATGCGTGAAGGTTTGAAGAAAAATAAAGGGCTCATCCTTTCACCATCTTACCGTTAACTTGCTTGTAAAATAGCAAGTGGGAATTACTGCAAGCCCCTTTTTTTTTAGTTTAGGTGTTACTGGCATCAAAGAATGAAAACACTGGATGGATCCTTCCATAAGCACTGCCATATAAATCATTATTTCTTTTCCTCACTACTCGTGTATAAATCCCACTCTTACAGAACCATAATGGAGAAGCAAATCCTAACAAAACTTGCATCAATGTGTTACATTTTGACCTGGTGGCTGGTGGCATGTTGCGAATCTTGCGACTGATGTTCATAAACCAGGATAGTGTGAAAATCTTGTGTTCAGAAGTATCTGATGATACTATGCATCGGTAAAATTTGTATTGCTTAAAAAAGAAAAACAAGCATCTCTTTTCAAGAACTAAGAATGTACTTTCTTGTTTATGCTGATTTCTCTCAAGATACACAATAAAAACAGTTAATATAAGGATGCATGGTCAAAGATGAACTAGTAACACCACTCCTAATTCGATTTTGTCCGGAGACGGGTTCGTTTCGTTGGAACTCGAAACACCCACCATGCTTTATGAGTTGACCTACTGATATGAAGCTGATGATTCTAGGATTATTCTCAGTTAAACACTAACATAACATGCACTGTTGCAACTTCAATTTAGGAACAGCGAAAAATAGAAAAACCTCAAACTGGATCCAATAAGTATCTATCAATTAATACTAAGAAGTAAAAGCCAAACAGATTAACTCGTACTAACATGAATACTCCTACTTTCCACCATTTTGTCTGCATACACTAATTCTGACTCCGATCTGTGAATGGGAAAACTTACCAACGCATCACATTCTCCAATTAAAATTAGCTCAAGCTACTAACAAATCCGATTAACAATGCAGTAACTGCATATAAAAACTCTTGCATAATATGGAGATTGATGGTATAAACGCATACTAGCAGTTATATTTTAGGTTCATAATAGATCCCTTGCTATCCAATCGCAAAATAGAACCCCTGTAAATATTTTTTAGCATCTAAATATTACTTCAAAAAGCTAAGTGAAGATTACCGGTTTCCTGCAGTAGCTTTGCCCATCAATTACTACCTTTTGTCTCTTCAGAATCCTTCTCCATTATCTGCGCACTTTCTTCTCCCAAATCTTTCAATGAAATTAAAGTATGTTTGTGTGAATATACTTGACAACATATTTCACTACTATCTATAAGCCTATCCCATTTTCGAATTGGTGGGACAAATATATTGAGAGTGCCCTGATTGTAACGTAAAACGAGCTTACCACCTTCCAAATAGGCAAACGGTTCTTTTTGATCAAGACTAATAACTTTACTCCAACCCCATGACTGGGGTTCCCCCTTTTCTTTCATGGCATGATCATCATTCTTCTTCATTAGCAGCCATACGTCTGAAAATGTACATCCTTCACCATTTTGACACACAGCATAATACAAAATTCCACCACCGGAAACCCCTATCACTGGGTAACCCTGAATATCAGCATCATCCTCGTTATCCATTGGCAAAGGAGGTGGTGAAATATACTCACGAAACTTCTCATCGGCCAAATCAAATACCACAACCATCCCTCCTGCAGACCTCCAGTGAAGAGCTCCATTCCAAAATACACCATGTGTTTGCTTATAGTCTGGATCAAATATAAAACCGAAATCAATTTTTCCAACATGTCTCCATCCAATACCACTTCCAACAGTGTACACTTCAACCTCAACAACATCAGGTTCTTCCACTGAGATGTAAATCCTGACAACTTTATACTCATTAGTTGAAGCAATGTAACCAAATCCGCTTGCCATATGAATATACTGACTATCTTTCTCAAATCTAGGAAGAACGGCGTATTCTTTTGTCACAGGGTTGAAAATATAAGCAGGTCCATCAGCATAAGGTAGATTATGTCGGACTCCATAAAGACAAATCAAACCATTAAAAGAACCAATAGTGATGTACTTAGCAGAAGGAGATTGTATCATGATCTTTCTATGAATGGGTATTACATAATTCCAATCCTCATTATCATTATACTAGTGGATTGCCCGTGCCATAATGGCACGGGGCTGAAAGGGTACTGGCGCTATGGCTTATGCTTTCGTCGGTGTATTGGTTCGATATTCACTAATTGTTTCATTTTTAAGGAATACATTCACAAATTCGTAATGAATATCTTCACCAATTTGTCATGAAAAATTCTAATTTCCAGGCAACAGTATTTTTGTGGTGGCAGTGGGGCTGGAGGCGCTACATGCTTACCTTTCCTTTGTAACACCATCGGTAGAAAATGGATATGGTGTAGTCATGCATTTATGCTAGGATGAGTTTTTGTCCCATGTGTAAAGAGAGGCCAAATAGAACCCATGATTGAAGTTTTGTCAATTTACCTCCCGTCCATGGACAGTAATTATTTTTACTTTGCTTACTCCGCCCAAACCCCAAAAGTGTTATCTTTCCCCAACCAAACAATCATCTCTTTCTCTTCCTCCTCACTCATCAAAGAACTCGCTCGAGCACCAACCTTACACCATACTGCATTTGCGCCTTTGCTTGACACCCTCCAAGTCCATGCCCCAATGTAATGCTTCATTTAATTTACCCCCATCACAACCACGTCTACAGTCTACTTCCCCACTTTATAACTCCCTCTTTCTCTTCCAGGAACTACACCACCGCCATATAATTATTTATGTATTTTATGTTTTTAATCTACTAATCGATGTCGAGTTGTCGATCAAAAACTAATTTGTGTAATCACTTTTCTTCATATCATAGTTTGATTAGCTAATTTAGACTTAAATTTGTCTATGATGAAGATGACATAATAGTTTTATTTGATTTTTATTAAAAGGAATTGGTTATTGCTTTGCTCAGATAGATGATTCTTTAGGTAGGTAATCTAGAAAAACAGTCCTTGAGATGGGAATCGATTGAATTTTGTAGATTCGGATTTCATGAGAAATTGGCCAAGATTGAAGAGAATTTCGATGAGAAAGAGATGGAGGGTAGTGGTGGTTAATATAGATGAGAAGTTATCGAAGGTTGAAGGAGATGGAAGAGGGGGTGGCGGTGATTCTCCTTCAATCTTTGCTGCTGGTTCTGTTAAAATTGAATTTCAGTGAAAAAAGTATATAAACACGGAAAAGAAACATACAGAGTATTTGCCCCTGTTTTAGTGTTAAACTTACGGAAGTTTTAGGGAGGAAATAAAACACGGAAGGGCAACATAGTCTTTTCAAATGGGACACCAAAATTTTGGTTACTAACACCAAACAAATCATTTTCCTTTATATTATAGATTCAAAATAGTAAAGATGTTCATTATACTCATCCATAAAAACATATCTTAACTTACCGGAATCTGTTGAATTGGGATGATTGAGATGAGTTAACTGCATTTGGGGAAAGCATCGATGATGAATCATATGATTCCATTTTTTACAAACCAACTTGCATTCGAATACTGATTCCGTGGGTAAACGAGTCAAGATGTCTGAAATGATATCTGAGGGAAGAATCTTGTTCAAATCCATCATCGATCGAATACGTTTTTTTTAACATGAGAGTGAGATTTGTAGAGAAATTGAAATTTTAGGGTTTAGGAAAATTTTGGGGCTTTTTTTCTCCTAGACTAGAGGTTTATGAACAAAAACAAAGAAGCAGTTTTTCTTTTCTGCCTGGGCCTGTTACGGACATCTTGAAACCTGTTTCGAGGCTTACTCAAATTTTTTTGAGGCATACTTATTCATTATCCCATCTAGTTAGGGTAGGTTTATAAGGGGTGTTTAAAGGTAGTGCAATTACCTATATATCCTTACACAATTTAAATTAGAGTGCCATTATCCTCAAAAACCTAAAATCAAAACAACATTTAAACTTAAACATCTTGGATTCCAATTCAATCAAGCAAAGGAAACACGAATCGAAGTAAGCGATGTTGGAGTGCGAAATCCAAATCTCAAGAATGTATTTGTAACAAACCCATCTTGTTTTCGATTGATTTTATTTTGTTTGATCGATAGAATATGATTTCAAAGATGGAATTAAGGTTTTCAGAAGATCAGTTCAGCTGATCTTGGAATATCAATTTTGAGCCGAACCTAGTATATGATTTAGAAAAACACTATGTTCGGCTAATGCGACTTTGGTAGATTGTATTCGAATCAACCGAACCTAAAATTCGTCAGTTTCAGAGTGAAGTTCGGCTGATAACTTTTCAGCCGAACCGTTCATCTGGGTCAGTAGATCTGGGTTTTAAAAATTCAATTTTTTGACAGATTCAACATATAAAAAGGACATTAAACCTCTATAAAAGCATACTTCTTATTTGAATCACACATTTTGGTCACTTCTAATCACTAAAATCTCAAAACCCAATTTTTTTTCACTTCTTCTTCTTCTTCCTCTCAAAAATCCCAACTCTCTCACATAAATTTGTTTTCTCTACTAATTTAACACTAATAATTTAATTTTTAATCAATCCTTAAAATTCCTAAGTAATCAAATCAAATCATAATCATTAACACTAATTATGTAAGGGTAGTTTTGCCATTATCAAAAAGGGTGGATAAGGGGTGATGTTGTTTTTTATTTAGTGACCCTATTTTGGCACTATTTGGTATGCCTTAAAAAAATTGAGTATGCCTCAAAACAGGTTTCTTTTGCTTACCATTTTTTGTTACAGGGCCTATTAAATAATACAGCTCACGGAAATTTAGACCGCCTGATACAGTAATGGTAATAGACTACTAGACCACCGCTGCCACGGCGGTATCGCTTACTTTTGATTTTTACTTCAAAAACTATTAGTATTATCATAGTTTTCTTTTCAAGAATCCTAACTGACCAACGAACAATTGTTCACATTATAAAAAACAGTGATTCTACTCAGCCCACTGGTCAAACCCACCCTTAAAACCCACTGCTGAGATGGCGTTGACGTGGGTTGACTTATTAGGTTTTCCTTGTTTCCGGTTTTTGTTTTTTTAACGTGATTCTTTTTTCCTGAAATTGGTTGGTTTATTCGCAGCAATACTAAATATCATCGTGTTATCCTTATCAAAAACCAAAATCATATCAGCTTCAATCTAATCAACTATAAAATCACCACGATTTCAACTTCCCTAATCAATTGAACCAGACGAAAAAGTTTTCTTTTTCTTTTTGTTTTGATCAGACCCAGATGAAAAAGTTCTTCCGTCTAAGTTCATATTATCTCTCTATTCAATCCGATTAACGTGTATATTTCATGATCATCTGGATCCGGTCTCTGCAAAATGGATTATATCCCTCGAACTAATTGAGGGTTCCCACATTTTAAACATTTCTAAAACAATTACAAAGGAGTTTTCACCTAATTGTGTATCACCTGAACTAGAGAGTTGACAGCTAATTATCTTCAAGTAGACATATTACCAGAACTACCTCACGACTAATGTAAATTATATACAATATTCTTACCTAAATCATCTACCATGTTTTTTTTTTAATTAAACTATGTAAACAGATGATTTAAGATTTATAAAACCTAACAAATCATGTTTGATTAATCAATAAAATCATGTTTGATATTTAATAAGGGTTTCTATCTTATTCGATGGATGTAAATTTTTATTTAGATGTTCTTCAATGGCAGAAGTGGTAGCAGAGACTATTATCATCGTTTTTCTGGTTTGCCCTGTAACCCAGTTTCTCACAAACAAACCAAAAAACAGAAGACTCAACCCAAAAAATAGAGAAAGAGTAAAACCAAAACATAGAAGACTCAACCCACGTTAACGCCACTTCAGCGGTGGGTTTGAAAGTGGGTTTAATTAGTGGGCTAAAAAGAATTATTGTATAAAAAATACAAAAGTAAACAGAGAATCTGATGTTTAAAAAAAAGTGGATATACCAATGTGCTGACACGTGCTTGGTCAAAGAAAAAAGAATGTGCCGACACATAATTAGCCTCACCTTAAACTCTTCAGTATGAAAACACGTGTTAAACAACATGATCATAATTAAAAGGTCTTCACTTCAAGCTAGTTCCCGTCTCCGTCGCCCACTGACATTGAAGAAGTCGGTGGTGATTCGAGAGGAAGTGTTGGGGGAAGTACTGGTTATAATCATGGTTTTGATGTAATTGTAACAATAGCTACAAATTTTTAACATAAACGGTGGCGATGATGGTGGCCTAGAATTGTGAAGGGGCTATGACGGTGGTTATGGATTTTTATTGTGAGGTTGAAAATAAGTACTCATCTTCCTAATCGGGTGAGACAACAACAGAAAATAAAAACTTGAAATTGGATTGAAGTCAAAATTGAATACTGAGAATGCATTTACATGGTTATGGTGAAACTTGATTAGCTTTATTTGATTATGTGGATTTGATTCTCTCTCATGGCGTTGATGGTGTAGACGAATTTAATCGGCATGAATTGAAATTGAATTGAATTTGTATTTTGTTCTAATGTTACAAAATTTTATGTAATGGTGGTGGTTGTCTTGCTGGTACAAAATGTTCTATAATGGTGGTGATGGAGTTACTGGAAGTGAAAGAGGAGGGTGGTGGTGGTGGTGGCGGTGGAGTTGTGTAGGAGTTATAGAATAGTATTTATGGCGGCGGTTGTTGAATAAGGATTTGTAATTATGGTTTAGTTGCGGTTAGGGTAAAGAATTTGGTAGTGGCACCGGTGGCCTATGTTGTGAAAGGCGAGCGCCTTTGGCGCTTAAGCGCTGGACAAACGCCTAGGCAAAAAAGGCGCCTAGGCGCCAAATTATGCCTGTTATTGGTTTTCTCTAATTCTCGGGCGCTCGCCTGGGGCGCTAGGCGCTGGGTTTGGCGCCTCGCCTTGCCCAGCACCTTTTACAACATAGCTAGTGGTGATTGTGGCGATTGTGTCGGCGAAGAAGGAATGAGTCTGAACATTAATACCGGGAGTTGAACTTTTGGGGCGGAAAAAGAAATAGAGATAAGGATAATTAAGGAAGAGGATATTACATATAAGGGTGTTTTAATCTTTTCAGCTCCAAAAGACTACCACCAAAATCAATCTTTTTATCTAATTGAAAATTTATATTAGGTTTCATTTGACAAAAAAGTAGTCATAAAAGGGACTCCCTTCCTACGGGCCCTACGATCGGTCGGCCCAATTATAAAGGTGACAATTTGCTTTAGGGTGTACCAAATTCATATAATACGAAGAAAAAAAATCTATTGGTAAGAAATTGGTACATCCCTAATATCTTTGGCCAGATTTATTATTAACAAATGGTGAAGCTTGGAAAGTATAATTGCTATCGGAATAATTTAGTCTTACGTCTGGGTCATCTGACAATAAGCATATTACAACAAGCATCTTATTCTTAATAATTGTCTCTCGTGTATGCATTAATTAGACAAATCTAATAAAAAATGTATATGTATCTCTCATCTTATTGTATCTCCCGTTTAAGTATCTGAAAACAAGAAATAAGAGTTGCTATTTAAGAAAGTTCACAATGTTGACACTACTATAAGTATTTGAACATGTGCTAAAATCTTATGTATTTATTGTTCAAGTATATTCCTTAATACTCAAGGTGACATCCCGAACCGAAATATTTTAGAAACTTTTATTTGGGTTTCGAATTTATATGTCTTTGCTTTCTCAGTAAGTAAAGCATGTCTGTAGAGAATATATTAGTAAACAATAGTTGTATGTTAGCTAATATTGAGTTTTCATCTATGAGAGATTATGGTATATTAGTTGGATATTATTTGGAATCAGACAAAACCAAAACTTGGTATTTATTGCATAACTTTTGATATTTTTGGTTATGGAAATTCCTTGGTGTCCAACTTACCTCGGTCTATAAATTGTGAAGTTTGTTGTTCTTGCAAACTTATCCCGACACACGCATTTCATTTTGTAGTCGGCGTGACAGCTGACTAGTAGTATTATTAATACTTACTTGGAGAGGAAAGTAACCTAATTATGCCAAATCTTTTACGTCCTCTCTTTAAAGACTTATGTGGGATCAAGAAGTTTCTAGAAGTACCGTTGGTGGAAAATTAGAGTCGTTATGTTATTTTAGTTTTCGATTATTGATATGATTGACTAATGGTAGTTGAACCTTGATTGCACCTAGCTTGTTTATTCCATGATCTTTCTCTTTTGTTATAAGGTCACTCGAACTAGATCAAGGATCAACAAAGTTCAAATATGTTTTTAAACTAGACTAGCTAAGTCTCAGGGTTTCTCTGGATTTGCGGTTTCCTCATTAATAAAATCTTGTTGTGTGCTTTTACCTTATATTTTGCATTATGATTATTGTTTTAGTTACAACAAAGTAATTTCACTGTACATTAATCAAACACTTGATTTGGTTAATGTAAAATTGTGGGTAGAAGAAGCTACTCTGATAGATGATGGACGACTAGTCCTAGTATGATTCAACAAAGTTCTTAGAGTTTCCATTTTTGGCACTATCAGAGTACTAGGGGTACTTTTCTCAAAACTGAATTTTCCAAAAACAAGGCTCTCTAGATTAAGGTATTCGAGGTCCTTGTTTCCAGAAATAGAACTACTAGGTTTTTCACTAATAAACCGATCTAGAGAGTCTTTTTTGCGTTCTGGCATACACTTGAATTAAATCCTAAATTGGAAGGAAAATATAAGCAACCACAAACAAGGTCAACTCAACCAAATAAAACCTACTGATTTCTAGCAAACAAAAAGCATGATGGCTCCGCTTAAATTGTTTCTAGACCAGTTTCTATTCTTTTAAGAGGCAACTAGGTACAATTTTAGCGAACCTCTTCGAATGATTTGAATAAAGTAAGTTAAAGAGAAGCAGGAAAAGCTCTAGAGAGCTTGAATATCCCTAACTCATTGGAAACACTTTCATGGGTTACAAAGTGGCTTTGAACAACTTACAGTATTTTCCTAAACTTCGAGTTAGGCTAACAAAATACCCAACACAGTCCTTATGAACAACTTTTCTATAAGCTCATTACCTTATCGGTTTCATGCTAGTATTATAAGCTTAGGTTCACATTGGGGACGTTTTCCTAAGGCGGGCAAGAAAGAACAGTGATGAAATCTGAACCTTTATCTTGTATGGCAAGTTATTGCCCTTTCCAAGAAAATTAAAGTCTGTATTTAGTTATCAATGTATATGCATACGAAGGAGTCCAATGAACCCACTGATATGGGATTCATGGGTGGTTCGAGTCTTACCTCCCGTACCATACGGTCGACGAAATGGTTGTAGTTGACTCGGGCCAAGGTGCAGAGACAATATCGTAATTGTCCTCCTTCCCTGCAAAAATTTATATTTAATATATTACCCTTTCATAAGGTTTTAAAAAAAATAACAAAATAATTTCCCAAAGTTCAAAAAGTCCAAAAAGAAAAGAAAAATTACAAAAACAATAATATACCCTAGTATAGTTTTTTCTAAAAAGGGAAAATAAACAAAACCCTTAAAATCAAAATAACTAAAATCTTCGTATTTTTTTCTATTCTTTTCGCTTCAACTTTGACTCCAAGTCTCTAATCAATCACCAATCTCATTGGCTCACTTTCTTTATGATCCAAAACCTATAGAAAAAAGATAAATAACCAAAAACGTAATATAAAACAAAATAATAAACCTCATGGGTCTTTCCTTCTAATATATGTAGACCATTTGAGGGTAGGAAGTTGCTTGAACAACATGTTAGTTTGAATCCTACATTTTTCCAAGATATGGTTCTCGTCAGGGTGCATAAAACCATTGCTTTGATGGATGTTATTAAAAAACTTAAGGATTCACAATGTGAGTTGTTGCTTCTCAGGAATTTCATGGGTGTATCTAGGTTGTATTTTACCATGAGAACCACCAAGTCGGAATACTTGAGCGGGGCTCAGCAACTTTTTGATGGCTAACTTAATCAGTTCCTTAGGAAACTCACTTCCGTGATGAGCCCAATTTCGGGCTGTTGCAACAAAGATTAGCTACCTTCCCTATTAAACTTGGTGGTTTGGGTGTCTACATGGTGGAAGACACTAGACAATATTATTATTTATCCTCTAGTATACAAACCGGCACCTAACATGAGTCCATTTTACGGTCCTCGGGTGTGTCTGTCTAGAGCCCAAGCTTCGAGAAAGCATTGGGCCTTTACAATCAGGTATGTGGTACTATGAATACTTCATTTTTCATTGATGACGCTCCCCCCCCCCCCACCCCCCACCCCCCACACACACACACATGAGTTCTTTGGAAATCAAATACTTCGATGCAGTGAAGAGGGACGTGTCTACCCATTTTAGCATATATGAACGTGACGTGGCTCTTTGGAAGTGTAACAAAACCAAGAACGTACAAGATTATTTGATGGATATTCCTATTGAGGGGATTAACCACAAACTTGGGCCTAGACAGTTCATTGATGTTATTCGTTATAGACTTGGGATTCCTCTTTTTGATGAAGGTGGTGTGTGCCACAACTGTGATAGGGAGATGAATATTTTTGGAGATCATGATTTACACTGTGCTCATGAGGTTAGCCTTAAATTCAGATACGACCTTGTACGAGATACCTTTGATGACATTTGTTATAGAGCAAGTGTTCCATCCAGGAAATAATTTGCCTTGGGTTTTCTTTTGAATGATGGTCTGACTCTGAGACTAGCAGATATCTTGGTGTATAATTGGGATAATAGGCGCAACATATGTATGGATGTATTGGTGTCTCTCCTTTTATAGGTGGTGGTGTTCTCTCTTTCATCCCCGGTCGAGCAATTAGCAATGCTTTCGATCGGAAGCGTAAAAATATATTGAGAAGTGCACTTATCAGGGTTTTGGTTTTGATGTTCTTGCTTTTACCACCTTGGGTGAAATCGATAGTGACACTATAGATTTTATGAAGAGGCTGCATAATTATATGGCTAGTCACGATGCAAATGTTAATGTGGGAGAGCTCCTTTTCCATGGGGTGCCTTTAACACTTGTTCGGGTTGCCTTTAGTAATTTTCTCAAGAGGTTCAAATGCCACTTTTCAAGCCAATTTTTCCAGAAAAGTTAATTTCTCCAAAAACACCTACAAAGACATAAAATACCATAATAAGTACGAAAATGAGCACTAACAATATAGAGAATTTATAACAAAATAAACACATAAATGCGTCTATCAGAGGCTAACCATGTAAGCTTGTAAAGCCTTATATACTATAACTTGGATGCCTTTCTTCTCATGTATATCTCGCTATTATGCTAACAAAATTATCGGATACATTTCACACATTACCTCAACTACTCAACAATTTTTCTTGTGAGTTGCATCTTGTCTTCAAGGAAAAGGTATAGTAACTTATTAAAACTGTTAAACTTGATTTCACTGTGATTTACATAGTTTCCTTAATGAACTCCCGCATTTTCCATGTGCGCCCTCTGTATATGTTATTGTTTCCTATTATTATGTTATTTCTTTGATAAAAAAAGGTTGGAATTTATTATACAAAAGAAAGGAATTACGAACAGAACAACCAGGATCTCAAAGAGCACACATGCCCAAATAAATACAACCTCTTACATGAAATCCATAATATCTTTTTAGATAATTATCGAATCCCTGAAAGAAGTAAACTTTAACAAGTTGAAGAGTGGACCCACTGAAATAACAATCGCTTGGATTTATTCATAACATTTTCTTTTTCCATGTCTCTTTTTCTTAGCCATAATTCTTTTATTCCTTACCTACCATATAGCACATAAGATCGTAATTCGAGTACTTTCAGCACCTCAACGGGCAAAAAATCTATATACTATCGATAGCCAAAAGTGGACGGTAAAGCTTGTGTTCTATATGTTTATATAGTGACTCTAACTGTCTGAAACTTACCAAATAATCTAAATATCTAGCTCTGGTCAGGTTGTTTACTTGTTTGTCACGAAGAATGAACTATGAAAAATCTTGTTATAGAAGAGCAGGAGCGGAAACAGATCGCAAAAGGCACGAAATGCCAACTTTCCTAGCTAAATTATTCTTCGTGCTGGCAGGCCAATGATCTACAGATTCATCATTTTGTCTGCAGAAGCAATATTCTGATGTCTCAATGTCATACCCTTTTATTAAGGTTACTAACTATTACAGCACTGCTCAACTTTACGTAAGGGAGAGTTCTTTTTTTGGGTGATAGTGTAAAAGTTGACAGATAATTCAGTTGAACCCACAAAGCGTTGGTATGTTAAGGTTGGTTATCGTATTTTAGTATCAAAACTCATAAATCGCTTGACTAGATTACTAGAGTCAACTTTGTTAGGTTAGACTAGGAAGTCTAGAAATGTTGAGACATACAAGTATTACTCTGAAGACCTGAAGACGTATCGACATCAATGATGACATCATCCTTCTACTTTAGGTTAGTAATACATGACTTGACTTGTTTCCATTTCTATATCGTAAGCTTTCAAGTCATTTCTGATTGAAAATATAACATGCGAAGTTATATACATGAAACTATAGTATAAGATACTTGATCATCTTATTATGATCAAAGTGTCAAGGAATAATATATCAACAATTATGAATGCTTTATATTGGTATATTGAATTACAAAGTATAATACTCATCTTTTGAACTTCGTAATTGCGACATCAACATAATTTTTGTAAATCGTTACTAGATTATGTAGTGAACATAGGTTTGATTTCATGCGTATAAAACTATATTTAATTACTTGAATTTAAGGAAGTAGACTTAGGAACTTACTTCGCAGTTCAAAGAAATCAAGAGAATTAAAGGTCTGGTTTTCATTGAAGATCTTAAGGTTGGACCAATCGTAACCTATATAAGGAATCAAGGTAGAACCGTTCCTAACTTATATTTGGAGTCTAGGTAAAATCGATCCCTACCTATATTTGAAGTCAAGGCAGAACTGATCCTAACCTATGTTGGGAGTCAAGGTTGAACCGGTCCCAATAGGCAAATTCAATTTTTCTAGGTCATGTAAACTTTAGGGTTTGTGTGATTTGAAAATTGGGTTTACAAAATAATAAAGTTCAAGATGTCGACATAATGAGTAATTTGAACATGAGCCTGAAATCTTATATATTAAGAGATCTCAAACCGAAATGGTTGAGAATATTTTAAAATTTCAAATGAATATGTTATTGTTTTACCAGTAAACAAAACATATCTCTGGAAAGATATGTTAGTTAAGTGCTAGCATATTGAGTTGTCCAAGAGAAATTTCGGTTATACAGTTGGATATTATTTGGAATTAAACAAAATCAAGAATATTTTCGGTTATGGAAATTCCTTGGTGTCCAAACTACCTTGGTCTATAAATAGTGAAGTTTGTTTTTCTTATAAACTTATCCTGAGGTGGGCACTTAGTTTCATAGTCACTGCTGTAGTCGACTAATAGTATTACCTGTAATACTATCTTGGAGAGGACAATAACCTAATTATAGGTAAAATCTCTTACACTGCTAGTTTAAATACTTCGTTGGGATCAAGAAGCGGCTACTAGGACCGTTGGTGGCAAACTAGAATTGCATTGTTATTTTGGTTTTCGATTATTGATATGATTGACTAACGGCTATTAACTTTTGATTGTACCTAGTTTGATTATTTTTGAGAGCCTTCTCTTCTAACATAAGGTCACTCAAACTATATTAAAAGATTAGCGGTACTTCAGATCTGATTTTATATCTGACGTTGACTTGTCATCATCCATTCTTAATAGAGTCCATTTTTTGCGTAATCAATCATAAGTTGGAATCAAGTTTGTTATTGTGTAGGTACAAAAAACTATTGAAGATTTGAAAATAAGAAGATTTTCTTATTGGTTTTGTATCTTTGCGATTTTCTTCGTGCACAAACTTGATCGAATGAGATCCAACTAGATCTAGTTTATCTTTTGATAGACTTGTTATTGGTAGTCATATTTAGATCGAAAAGCTATCATTTGGTGGTACTCTTCAGTATCCGAATATGGTAGTTATGTTTGACTTGATCTGGTTAACTTGTTAACTCATATCTTGGAAGATCTAAACCTTACAAAGGAGTTTATCGATTTAAACAGAAAATCCATTGTCACGCTCAACGATATATCTCTAATTAACTTCATGAATAGGAGAGCGGTTACCAAACAGATTAGTCATTTACTATTTAGAAGACGATCTAAAAGGTTGGGTGCTTAAAATCTTCAGAAAGGCTGAGGAAACTAGTGGTAGTTTACTTGGTCTCAACTGTAGTGTCTTTGTATATCGGCTTAATTCTGAGAGTATTCAAAACTGAACTAGGTCCCGCTATTTTCTGCATTTGTGGTTTCCTTGTTAACAAAATCTTGTTGTGTCTTTACTTTTACTTTCCAAAATTATAATTATTGTTTTAATTATAATTAAAAGAAAATATAATATACGTTAATCCCAAACACTTGGGTTGATCCCTATAGTTCAAGGGCTCGGTTTCGAACTTATACTATATACCAAGTGTATACCTTGTGGTTGTTATCTTCTTGACAGTCTTTTTCTATATTAGATCACGGAAGATATCGGACTTACAGGTTGATATCGAAAGATTGTGGTGTCCTTGGTACCCTCGTTATTTCATTAATGTGGAAAGTGCATTATGGACAACAAACCAAGCAAACAACTGAACTTTTTTTGGCACTTTCTACCAACCCACATAATTGAAGGTAGAAATAATGGAATACTGGAAGTGTTTTATGATCCAATTATACAGATCAAAAGTAGAATAAGAAGAGTTAGATCCAAAATGTCCAAGACTATTCTCCCCTTTTTAAAGAATAAGGGTAGCCAAATAACTCCAATAAGTGAGAAAATTCTCTATTATTTTAAGAAGTGTTTTTCATTAAATACAAAAATATGTTCCCTAAAAGTATGTTAATAAGTGTTGTTCCCTATTATTTTACTAGTTAGTTTGTAACCGAGATCCCCTACTTACCTAAATACACTCAAACATTTACTTCATTATATAAGATGGGACAATTAGCCATTTTTCCGAAGCTTTTTTATCCCTATTTGCAACAATTGTAAACAATTCCATAATGATATGGAACCAATAAATATTGAAGTGAAACTATAACTATAAAAGGTAGAGCAATCATTTTAGTAGAAAGCTAAATGGGGATTGGAATAAAGCTAAATGATCAAATAGGTCTAAAGAAATTAAGTGAAGGCTAATGACTACTTAGGCTTCATCGAAACATAGTTTTCCATTTTCAATAAGTTATAAGAATCTTGAGAAAAATGTCGAATGGGGTAAATGAGAAGACTACGTCTTCAAAACCAAGACAACGATGTTGACCCGATATGCTACTTAAGCATGTTTGGACTAATTGTTCCTTTATATGGATCAAGTCTATTGAGATTATCGAATCCATCCTGACTATCAATTACGGAGTGTGATAAGAGCGAGAGATGCAATATATAGGGATAATTTAAGTATTTAATTCTTTAATTTGTTATGAGTTTTATTAGGCAATCAAACTATTTATTAGCATTAGGGTTTATATTACGAAGTTTTGCTTTTTATAAATTAATAAATTATTTTATTAACATTAGGGTTTATATTAATAAGTTTTATTAAAGCTATATTAGGATTCATTTGCTTGTTATTGATAGACGCATTTATGTGTCTAATTTTTCCTCAATGTTCCGTATTGTTAGTAATCGTTTTCGTCCTTTTTATGGTGTTTTGTGTGTTTGTAGGTATTTTTGGGAAATAAATATTGTTGGAAAATTCGGCTCAAAAAGTTTTCTAAAGCACCCGGAGGATAAGTGTTATTCGGACCCTCGCTTTTGGATAAGGGGTAATCCAATTGATAAGGGGTAAACTATTTACTATCGGCACCCAAACACTCTGGATAGGGGCAACCTTTCTTCTTCGTTTGAAAATGAAAATTGGCGGGAAAGCATGTTTGATACAGGCAGAATTAGGGTTGGATTTTTGGGCATTTTGTAAGGAGATTCAATGGATGAAAATGTTAGGGATGCCTTGAATCAGATGAACAAGCCTGGTATGGTCGTCGGAATCAACGAAATTGGGATGGATAATCACGTTTAAGAAGGATGGTTTTCGGGTTTTTTATTTGAAACATGGAATGATTTGAGAGAGATTTTATCGATTTATTTCGATGATTTGGATTAGTATGGTCCTGTTGCGACAAAACAGGACGGGTATATGGGTTAGAATCAATCAACAAGGGCCAAATCATTACTTTTGGATAAAACAGAGTTACACGAGTAACTCGAGTTTTCTGTGTGTGGTTAAGAGGTTTGCATGTGCCTGCTACGAGTTTAACCACTTCTGGGATATTGAATGAACGTGTTTGGAGTGTTTTGACACGAGAAAACAGCGTGAGAAGATAAATCAGGAACAAAAATATCTTGACAATATTTTCATTTAGTGCCGAGTATGGGAGAATATTTGGAGTGATTGTGCGAGATATCTTGGTGTTTTTTTATATATAAAGGCTTCTGGGGTATCATAGGGTGGCATGGAGAGATAGGGGATAGATCATAGAGGTTCAGAGAGCAGAAATCACGAGTTGCAGTGTAACTTCTGCTGCTGCTGCTGAAGAACCAGGCGAAGAACATAATACTGCTAGGAACCGTCATTCATGAATAGTATCTTTGAATCTTTAAACGACATTTCTTATGCGACATAAAAGAGATATATTTCTTTGTAAACACTTGTAACGGTGACTGTGTAACGGCCCCTGGGTGTTGCAAAATCCCGGTTTAGGATAAATCTCCTCTTTTTTAACCATTGTACACACTTTTTGAGCAATAAAAAATTTCTTTGAGTGTGTTTTCATCATGCGGAGATATACCCATCACTGGGATGACGGAGGAAGCAACTTTTCATGATTGTGGTAAATGAAATAATTCTTTATATGACTTTTTGCATAGATTTAATTGCTTTATGATTTCTATTAATTATTTGTTATTTTGTTTGATGTCGCATGCTTGGTTTTAATTACTTTTGATACGTCATGCTTACAACTTACATATAATGTTTTATGAAATCTATTTTTGGCAAAGAATTAGAGTCAGAACTTCTTTTGTTTGAGCTATATTGTATAGAGTTAATGACTGAACCACAAGAATATGAAAAGTAGTGAAATCCTGCATCCTAGTATCTCTTCATCCTGTGACAATTTTGTATATATATTTTTCTATTATTTTAGTTTATTAAGTCTAAAAATCTACTTTCGCAAGTCTTGAACGAATCTTCTTACTACAACATCATTGAAAATACTATCAGTTATCCAAATTATATAAGCCATAAATACTTTGTATGGGTTATTGTGAAATCAATAAGAAAAATATTAAGTAAATTGTTACTGTCTGGTTAATTCGTTATTTGAATCATAAGCTTTTGAGCTTGAATCGGCTGGCCATTAAATAAGAAACTAATTGTTTCTTATTAGTAAGGCTCATAGAAACGATGGGTTTCATCCTGGATCTTGATGCTTTGAAATGATTTACCTCATGAGAAAAGATAGATTGTGAAAAAGCGGGGGTCTAACAACCACACCCAATATTTCGATTAGCAATTTGTATGGACAACTCTGAGTTACTTTCTAGAGAATCAACTAGACTCAATCAATAGAAAATATCTCAAGGAGTTATTATCTCAATCTCTCAATTTGATTTACTCAAGCAAATATAATATGCGAGTCTTAATTAAAGAGAGATAACTTGGATGGTACCAAAGACCAATATCTAAGTGTCAATCAATTTAAATCAACAACCAATAAGGTCGGATATTCTAATTAATTGAACAACGCACAACCTGTATTATTTCAATTATATAACAAAATATAATGCAGAAAAGAAATAACACAGACACCAGAATTTTGTTAATGAGGAAACCGCAAATGCAGAAAACCCCGGCACCTAGTCCAGATTAAACATACAATGTATAAAGCCGCTACAGACACTAACCTACTCCAAGCTAACTTTGGTCTGGACTGTAGTTGAACCCCAACCAATCTCACACTGATCCAAGGTACAATTATGTTCCTACGCCTCTGATCCCAGCAGGATACTGCGCACTTGATTCCCTTAGATGATCTCACCCACAACCAAGGGTTGCTATGACCCAAAGTCGAAGACTTTAATAAACAAATATGTCTCACACATAAAAGTCTACAAGGATAGATAAATTCGTCTCCCACGAATAAACCTATGAGTTTTGTTCCGTCTTTTGATAAATCAAGGTGAACAGGAACCAATTGATAAAACCAGACTTATATTCTCGAAGAACAGCTCAGATTTATCAATCACCTCACAATAAACTTAATCGACGCATTGAAGAAGATTATTTAGGAATCACTAATGATGAGATGAAGTGTTTGTGACTACTTTTATATCTTGCCTATCTCAAGACAATTATTACAATTGTACTCATACAATAGAAGATGCAAGATCAGATCACACAACTATGATAAAAGTAGTATCGGTATGGCTTCACAATCCCAATGAAGTCTTTAAGTCGTTAACATGGTTTTAGAAGAAGAAAACCAAAGGTTAAAGGATAATCGACTCTAAACTAGTATCACACAGAATGTGTGGGGATTAGGTTTCCCAGTTGCTAGAGTTCTCCCTTATATAGTCTTTCAAAACAGGGTTTGAAATCAATGTTAGCTTAGTAACAAAGAATTCAATATTCACCTTTAGATGAAAACCTGATTAGATACAATCTAATATTTATCAACTGTTAGATCGAAAACATAGCTTGTTATACACACATGTACTACACGTTTGTTGGCTTGTGAAAACCGTACCCAAACTTGTACATTAGTTGGTTCAACAATAGTTAACCAAATGGTTAGCTAAATGATAACTTTCATATCAACCATATTCTTCTTCACCATAACTAGTCCAAATGACTCAAATGAACTAGTTAGAGAGTTGTTCAATTTCTTAGATCTTCATGTACTACACAAGACACAATTGAAGCAATAATAATGTGATTCACTCGAACCGATTCATGAACTATAAAGCCACGGTTTGCAATAGCATTCCTTATTTTAATAATATAAGTTCACAAATATCGTTTTTAGACATAACATACTCAAGTTCGCGGACTGGGTTCGTGGACTTAAGTTCCCGGATGGAGTTCACAAACTCTAGCAGAAATTCTCGGTCGAGAAATTCCGCCAGTTCGAGGACTGGGTTCGCGGATTGAGTTCGCGGACTGAACCTCACGCATATCTCCGGTTTCACTTGATCAACAAATTTCGCAAACTTCGGTTCAAGCACTAAGGACTTATACATATATGTGTTTCCACAATAATGCTTATATCCTCCAATGGTTATATTGTCTAAACTCTCATTTCAATCATTGAAACATTCTCAGAGGGCGTTATATAGTTGTTATTCACAAACTATTTTTCGTCAGAGCAATTTCCAAAATGATTGAAATATAACATTACTTTCGTCACTAGATAAAGATGAACTTGGCTAAAGCGAAAGCTTTACCAACACATATTTCGAGAAATTGATAAACGAGATATACTCAGCTCGAAATATCATATGTGTATATTCTTAGTCTATATAATAATACGACTTTTGTCTCAAGATATGAGATATAATAGATATAATTTCGATTGATAGATAAGTTCAAGTCTTTACATACCTTTTAGTCGATGAAGATCCACTGGTTCCTTAAGTAGTCCTTCGTCTTATATGATGATCGCCATGGAGTTCTTGAGCTCAATTATACTTTTTATCCTAGTCCGAGACCTTAGCTATAGTAGACTAGAAATCAAAGACTTTATAGTTTTGATCACTAATATTGACAAACATGCTTGAGATAGCAACACATGCGAGTTCGACCGAGCAATGCTCTAATAATCTCCCCCTTTGTCAATTTTAGTGGCAAAACTATTAATACATATGGAATACAAAATATATAAAATAAACTTTGTAGCTCTTATTCCACATGTCATCTAATCTTCAACAATACTTGAAATCTTCGTCACTTCCAAGTAATCCAATGATCCTAAAGGTTGTAAGTTTAGCATCATTGTTGTTGAAAATCCGTATCTATAACAATGAGAGAAACAATGGTTCTCAATCATTGTTATACAGTGTCATAGTATCATTACACAACGTCAAAGTCCAATTGCATCACAACTTTAACAACAATACTATGGTGATACTTCACTCCCCCTTATTCAATACTCCATCTCACATGGAAACCACTCCCTCTTACATAATGATCCGAAAACCATATGTATTTGTAGTGTGAACTACATATTAATTCTCCCCCTTTTTGTCAATAAAATTGGCAAAGGTACAAGAACGGGATCCTAATGAAATTTCCATAAGAGACATTTCATGACCAAAGGTAAATGTATATCATCAAGGAGTTTGTAAAGATACAAGATAACCCCTATAATATTCCACAGCCGCACTCCCCACAAAGATTTGGCAATTACGTGCAAGTTCAAAAGAACTCTCCCCCATAAAATGTCATTCCCAAGGGAACAATAAGAACGACCTTATAATTTCAAAAAGAAAAGAAGGATTTTGAACAAAACACATTATAGAAAATCAATATATGTGAATCAAACACAAACATGTCGTAAACCTACTGGAGTTTCAACTCAATTGCCCAAAAGATCAAGATAAGCACAGGGGCAAGCATTACGGAAATAGCTAATGAACTGAAACAACACTAATAGACTGCCGTAAGTGCTAAAGTGGTAGTGTCTAATGGTTTGGTGAGAATGTCAGCCAATTTTTGTTCGGAAGGCACAAATTCCATATTTATGATATTATTCTCATAAAGATCTCGAATAAAATGGTACCTTATGTCAATGTGCTTTGTTCTTGAGTGCTCAACGGGATTCTCGGTGATTCGAATCGCACTAGAGTTATCAAAAAATATCTTCATTATTCCAGTATCAACTCCATAGTCATCCAGCATTTGTTTCATCCATAGAAGTTGAGTACAATGTGACACAACAGCAATATACTCCGCTTCGCATGTAGACAAGGATTGTGAATTTTGTTTTTTACTGTGCCAAGTAACAAGATTCAGTCCTACATAGTAGAAACCCCTTGATGTACTTTTTCTGTCTTCTACACATCTTGCCCAATCAATATCAGAATAAGCTGAAAGGTCAGTGTTAGTATCAAAAGTGTAGGATAGACCATACCCGACAGTGCGATTGACATATCGTATGATCCTTTTTGCAGCTACAAGATGAGATTCCTTTGGATCAGCCTGAAACTTGGCACAATAACCAACACTAAACGAAATATCATGTCTAGTAGTTGTTAAATATAAAAGGCTTCCAATAATAGATCGATAAAATTTTTGATCCACTTTTAATCCTTTCTCATCTCTATGTAGTTTACCAGTAGTAGGCATAGGTGTCAATTTTGGAGAAGACTTATCCAAGCCGAATCTTGTTACCAGATCCCTTGCATACTTTTTTTGGGATAAGTAAATTCCATCCTTATGTTGTTGAATTTGCAATCCTAGAAAAAAATTTAATTCACCGACATTGCTCATTTCAAATTCTCTAGCAAGTGAAACTTGAAAATCCTTTGCTAGCTTTTCAGAAGTTGATCCATAGCTGATATCATCTACATAGACTTGAGCAATGATGACATATTTCCCACTTCATTTGGTAAACAAGGTCTTATCAGCTCCACCTCTTGAGAAACCTTTCCTAATAAGAGAAGTGGTAAGTTTTTCAAACCAGGATCTAGGTGCTTGTTTTAACCCGTATAAAACCTTTTTGAGTTTGAGAACATGATCTGGAAAATCACGGTTGAGAAACATAGACTTCTTTTTTTAAAATCCCGTTTAGAAACTCAGATTTAACACCATCTGGAAAAGTTTAACTTTGAGAAAACAAGCATGAGCTAATAAGAGTCTAATGGAATCAAGGCGTGCCACAGGTGCAAAGGTTTCATCAAAATCGATACCTTCAATTTGTGAATATCCTTGAGCGACAAGTCTGGATTTATTCCTAACGATTGTGCCAAATTCATCAGACTTGTTCTTAAATATCCATTTGGTACCAACAATATTAACATTGGAGGGACAAGGTACGAGTTCCCATACGTATTTCCTTTGTAATTGATTTAACTCTTCATGCATAGAATTTACCCAAGCGGGATCGCTAAGAGCTTCATCAATATTTCTTGGTTCTTCAAGAGACAGATAATAACCAAAATTACAAATATTTTGAAGTTGTCCTCTTGTTCTAGTTGTGGAATCTCTTCCTCTAATAATGTTATTTGGATCATGATTCCTTTGAACCTAGAGGTGTCGTTGAGGGACACGTTCTTGTTCTTCAAGAATGACTTGATCAGAGTTCTTCTCCTCGTCACTAGAAATATCAGGATCAGTAATAGTTGGGATAACTTCAACTAATTCAGGTATTTTTTTGACTTTCTCAATTGTCTCTGATAGAGGAAATTCATCAGGAGAATTGTCATGATGAAAATTACTAATATCATCGATGATAACATTAATGGATTCCATCATGACTTGGGTTCTGAGATTGAATACTCGGAAACCACGACTATCAGAAACATAGCCAAGGAATTTTACTTCATCACTTTTGGTGTCAAATTTCCGTCTATGTTCTCGATCTTTCAGAATGTAGCACTTACTACCAAACACTCTAAGATAGTGCAAGTTGGGTTTTCTACCGTACCACAACTCATAAGGAGTGTTGAGGGTTTTAGACCGTAAGTAGACACGGTTGATCAAATAGGATGCTGTGAAGACAGCTTCTCCCCAAAACCTTAACGGTAAGTTTTTGTTGTGGAGCATTACCCTGGCCATTTCCTGAATGTTTATGTTCTTTCTCTCTGAAACTCCATTAGCTTGAGGAGTAATAGGTAGAGAATATTGTTGAATAATTACCTGTTCATCACAAAATTCAAACACCTTAGTGTCCTTGAATTCAATTCCATGGTCACTTCTAATTTTCTTTAGTTTGCAACCTTGTTCGTTTTGGATCCTATTAACAATAATCTTGAATTCTCCAAGAGTTTCATTCTTATGCGATAGGAATGCCACCCAAGTGAAACTGGTGTAATCATCTACCATAACCAAAGCATACTTCTTACCAGCAACCGTAGGCTGTTGAATTGGTCCGAAGATATCCATATGAATTAAATCAAGTGGAGCTTTAGTGAGAATATCTCGAGATGATTTATGGTGAACTTTTGTTTGTTTACCCTTTTGACGGGCACCACATACACCTTCAATATTTGCATTGATTTTGGGAACACCTCTTACAATTTCTTTGTTAATGATCTTAGTTAGAAGGCGATAATTGATGTGACCAAAATGCTCATGCCAAAGATGTGTATATTCCACCTTGGTCAAATTGCAAAAATTGCTGAACTGAGTATCAAGAAGATAACAGTTATTTTTACCACGAGTTCCTTGAAAAATTACTTTCCCAGTTTTGTCTACAATGTTACATCCATTTGCATTGAAGACAACTCGATGGCCTTTGTCACAAATTTGACTAACAAAAAGAAGATTTGCAGTCATACCTTTTACGTAGACTATATCATGGATTTCAGGTATGCCAGGTAGTTTGATCGTTCCCTTCTTGCTTATGTAGCAACATCTCCCATCTCCGAATGTTACTGGTCCGCCTTCATAGTCATCTGAAGAAAAAAACCAAGTGAGGCCACCTGTCATGTGTCTGCTACATCCACTGTCGAGAAACCATTGAAAGTGTGATGTTAATTTTAAAGAAAAATCTCCCATATTATTTGTACTATTCTGTTTGGAATTTCCCAATAGTTTAGTATGTCTTTTCAGAGACATAAATAGTTGTTTAGTTCTCTCATGAAGATTACTTGCAACTCTTAATCTCCTTTGAAAAGACACACAATTATGTTGAGTGTGTTTCGAGGAATCACAAAACAAACATGGCCCAACATCTTTTAGTTTCGCAGAACAGTTCTGAGTCATATCAGTTTTGACAACATTTAACCGTTGTTTATCAGCTGATGTGTGACTTTTCTTAAGAGAGAAACTACTGATATTTCTCATATCCTTAAAGGATTTATGACTGGTTTTAAATCCTTGTGAATTGTAATTTCTGCAACAAGATCAGAATTGATCCAGATTTGTTTATCCAACCTTTTCTGGAGAATAGCCAGTTTATCAGAAATTTTTCAACGTTTGGTTTTTAACCCTGGTGAAGCGTTATAAGAGACTTTGTCGTCCATAGAGTCAGATCACTACAAACATAGAATTGTAAGGTCTTGAACGTGTTTTCCTTCTTTAATACCAATTGAAAAAGCGGGGGTCTAACAACCATACCCAATATTTCGATTAGAAATCTGTATGGACAACTCCGAGTTACTTTCTAGAGAATCAATTAGAATCAATCAATAGAAAATATCTCAAGGAGTTATTATCACAATATCTCAATTTGATTTACTCAAGCAAATAAAATTTGCGAGTCTTAATCAAAGAGATATAACTTGGATGGTACCAAAGACCAATATCCAAGTGTCAATTAATTTACATCAACAACCAATAAGGTCGGATATTCTAATTGATTGAACAACGCACAACACGTATTATTTTAATTATATAACAAAATATAATGTGGAAAAGAAATAACACAGATACCAGAATTTTGTTAACGAGGAAACCGCAAATGCAGAAAACCCCCGGGACCTAGTCCAGATTAAACATACACTGTATAAAGCCGCTACAGACACTAGCCTACTCCAAGCTAACTTCGGTCTGGACTGTAGTTGAACCCCAACCAATCTCACACTGATCCAAGGTACAATTATGTTCCTATGCCTCTGATCCTAGCAGGATAATGCGTACTTGATTCCCTTAGATGATCTCACCCACTACCAAGAGTTCTTACGACCCAAAGTCGAAGACTTTAATAAACAAATTTGTCTCACACAGAAAATTCTACAAGGATAGATAAATTCGTCTCCCACGAATAAACCTATGAGTTTTGTTCTATCTTTTGATAAATCAATGTGAACAGGAACCAATTGATAAAACCAGACTTATATTCCCGAAGAACATCTCAGCTTTATCAATCACCTCACAATAAACTTAATCGATGCACCGAAGAAGATTATTGAGGAATCACAAACGATGAGGTGAAGTGTTTGTGACTACTTTTATATCTTGCCTATCGGAGATAGAAATATCAAACAAATTATTACAATTATACTCGTACGATATAAGATGCAAGACCAGATCACACAACTACGATAAAAGTAGTATCGGTCTGGCTTCACAATCCCAATGAAGTCTTTAAGTTGTTAACCTGGTTTTAGAAGAAGAAAACCAAAGGTTAAGGAGAATCGAATCTAGCTTAGCAAACTAGTATCACACAAAATTTGTGGGGATTAAGTTTCCCAGTTGCTAGAGTTCTCCCTTATATAGTCTTTCAAATCAGGGTTTGCAATCAATGTTATCTTAGTAACAAAGCATTCAATATTCACCGTTAGATGAAAACTTGATTAGATACAAGCTAATATTTATCAACCGTTAGATAGAAAACATAGCTTGTTATACACACATGTATTACACGTTTGTTGGCCTGTGAAAACTGTACCCAAACTTATACATTAGTTGGGTCAACAATAGTTAACCAAATGGTTAGCCAAATGATAACTTTCATATCAACCATATTCTTCTTCACCATAACTAGTCCAAATGACTCAAATGAACTAGTTTGAGAGTTGTTCAATTGCTTAGATATTTATGTACTACACAAGACACAATTGAAGCAAAAACGATGTGATTCACTCGAATCGAATCATGAACTATAAAGCCACGGTTTGCAATAGCATTCCTTAGTTTATTAAGATAAGTTCACAAATATCGTTTTTAGACATAACCTACTCAAGTTCGCGAGCTGGGTTCGTGGACTTAAGTTTCTGGATGGAGTTCACAAACTCCAACATAAATTCTCGGTCGAGAACTTCCACCAGTTCGCGGACTGGTTTCACTTGATCAACAAAGTTCGCAAACTTCGGTTCAAGCACTAAGGACTTATACATATATGTGTTTCCATAATAATGTTTATATTCTCCAATGGTTATATTGTCTAAACTCTCATTTCAATCATTGAAACATTCTCAGAGGGCGTTATATAGTTGTTATTCACAAACTATTTTTCGTCAGAGCAATTTCCAAAATGATTGAAACATAACATGACTTTTGTCACTAGGTAAAGATGAACTTGGATAAATCGAAAGATTTACCATCACATATTTCGAGAAATAGATAAGCGAGATATATACTCAGATCGAAATATCATATGTGTACTAGTGGAAAATGGGCTATCTGAGACACCATGAAACGACACAAACTAGATCTCGCAGAATAACAATGTTTAGAAAATGTCGTTGACTAAAGTCAAAATGTCGTAGTGTTCGGACTTTAGTTGACTTAGACGATGACGCTTACTACTGTGTCCCCGACTAAAGTCAAAATGCCATTGTATTAGGACTTTAATTGACTTATGCAACGACATTTTAATAATATCCTTTCCTTGGAAAAAATATCCCCACCAAACCTTATCTACCTAAAGGAGAGAGAAGCCTAACCTTTTTTTTACGGACTCTCTCTCTTCTTCTCACTTACCTTCACTGGACTCTCTTTCTCATCCTCCCTCAGATTCATAGATGAAGCAAAGAGACATCATCTCATCAACACGATCGCACTACACCACTGATTCCTTATTCTTCTTTTTTTCATTCTTCTTTCTCACCAACAGTTGAATCACTGTGATAAAGGAAACCTTAGCCGCCTCTTATGAACTAAACAACAAATCAAAGAAATCACATCATTTTGTTGAATCTGTAACCAAATTCTTCGATCTAGAAATCCTAATCTCATATTTCCGTTCTAAGATTTGGGTCAGAATCAGGTAAGTTCACTGTTAGAATTTTTCAAGTTATTTTCTGAAATCCCTATTTTTGGTTATTTTGTCTTTGTTTTTTGGTTGAAATTAATATCTCTTTTTGATTATTTTACTATGCAAAAGATGAGGGATAAGATAAACATGAAAGAGAGGTGGGTTTTGGAGGTGGTAGTGATGAAGAATGCTCATCCATGGTTGAACAGGTTCATCTGTCTCATTTCTTTTGATTTTGTTTAACTTTTAAAACCCTAATCTATATCTACTGGGTTTTGATTTAGTGCTCAAATTGTTTATTTTATGTTTTAAATTTGTAGATCCAATGTTGATTTCAGTTGGATTTTTTTTTTTTTTGATTTATACATACAGAGAAGGCTTATTTGAAGCAAATTTAAGTTTCCCAATGGTGAGAAGAACGAAAGTCTTTCATTTGAGTGATGTTTGTCTTTGATATTTATTCTTGTTCTTACTAATTCTATGACTTGCTTATGTAGCTCTGAAGTAAATCGAAAGGGAGGAAACCAATACTACAAGGTATATACCTCTCTGTCTTTATATGGGTTGGTATACATCTCTCTATCTTTATATGGGTTGGTATGTATCTCTCTGTCTTTATATGGGATTGTGATTTCAACATGTTATTTTTTTTCAGTGTATCAAGTGTTTGATGTAAGGCTTAAGTGAAAATTGTAACATGTATGGAGTTTTTTTTTTCTTTCTGAATTTTTTAGTGCAGAAGTTGAAGATATTACTCCTCATAAGGATTTGGTTGAGACACAATATTTGAGTATACTTCAGCTAATAAAAGGTTGTAAATGCAGAATTTATTACATGTAAAATCTTAGTTAGAATGATATTAATATTGTGTTTCTGTATCAGATTATGATTTAGAATGATATTCCGTTTTGGGTTAAATTTTGTCCAAGTAAATAGGAATGGAGAAGTGATGTTATTGTCATGGGTATTTAGTTGATGGAATATGGGGATTGAGAGGAGATTCAGAGTCTTGGTGGTTTAAGGATAGATGGGTTACTGTTAAGCTCAAAATTTCAGTGAAGAAGCTATGAGAGGAGCTTAATACAACCAGGGAAAACATACCTCTCAACACCAGCAAAATTGCACACCACATGTTCTACAAAATGCCCGAAAGAAAATCAAAGGGGTTAAAGGTTCTTATTACTTCCTTATCATTTTTTTTAAATGTATTTTGATGTTCCAAGAGTATTATATGCCTGGCGTTTTCTTTCTAGTATATGTTGGCACTTATTAATATGTATTTAGAGAATTTGTGTTAATTGTTTATGGTTCGCTGTACAAATATAAAACTAAAATTAAGAAGCTTTAGACTAGTGGCCTTATGCTAATTAAGAAGATTTAGACTGTTGGCGAGGATGATTAGCACTAGTTCAATTCATTTTTGAGTTTATTGATTTGGTTTTCTAAGGTACCAGATTCACAACTGGTTTTAATATATAGTTCATTTCCTATTAGAAACGATATGCCATATGAAATGATTAATGCTTATATCAAATTGTATTTGTGTATCAGGTTATGAGTTAGAATGAGCTCCTTTAGTCAAGTAGTCTAACAGACTTCTGGACCATTTTTGTAGACCACCAATCTTGGACTGTCTCTATAAGTGCAACATTCAGTGGATGACTCGGACCTATGTAACTCTATCGATCTCTTCAAGGTGTAGCCAACACTGTCTAGATGAATACGCCAAGGAAAGATGCATGTTCTTAAAATGGTAGTATATTGTTTGTAATTACACAGTTGCAACATGATCTTTAATACATAGTGTTATTTGTTTGTTTGACTTTTAAGATAATGAACTGGTAATTGTATACCCACAGACATTACTGAGATAATTTTATATGGAAGTAAATATTAGTTCACATTAGCTACATGTTGGCACTATCTCGCATGTCTCATGTGCACGCCATAGGCTTTGGAAATATATACCATAAAATCATTTAGTGGAGGATCAAGCATTATAGATAACATTTCTATAAATACTTTTTTGATGTGTCATAAATGGTGAAATCACTGAGATACACGATTTTTTTCTTATTGAGACGAGATACACTAGTTTCTTGGAGGTCGATTAGTATAATACTAAAAATTTGTATTATACACCTTAATCTTTACCAAGAGTATTTTCTTTCTAGAGTTTCTTGTTTAGTTAGTATGATATGGGGATCGCTCATTTTTTTGTAACCAGTACATAGATATCGTCTCTTGTGGATAGGGCGTTCGTGATTTTCCATTTTCTGCTATTTGCTGGTCCACCCTTGAGCTTGTAATATATGTTGCAGTGATCATTTAATCACTTGATTAATGGATTGGGTGTTTAATTAAATGATTGTATATATAGGTATATTTGCAGGTGAATGCATGTATATTGCATTGGTTAAGCATTCCATGACATAGAAGTTTAATGAGTAAGTTATTATGTTCCTGCAGGACTAAATTGGCAGCACAATGAGATTATGACTAGGGGACAGTTGATCTGGCAAGGAAGGAGTGTGCATCTAAGGCGCTATACCAATGTTACCTAGACTATGAAGATGACAAATAGAGCTTGGAATGGTCTTGGAGAATCTCCTGGAAGCATCAAAAGTAAGATTCATGGATAAATTCTCTAGATCTTCTATTACTCAATTTCTTATATATTAAAATGTATTCCCTGAAAATGGGGTTGGTGGTGTTGGAGGGGTGGGGGGTGGGTGGGTGCAGACCTAATTTTTGTCGTTTTCTTTGTGTACTGAGAGTTTTAATGGGAATTGGGTTGTGCAAAGGTTTGTGATCCTGAGTTCATTTTTGAAGCTAAAACTATTCAATGACGACTTTAATAAAATTTCCAGAAATTTTATTGTATTTTCCTCTAATGGGTATTTGGTAATACTTTAATGCAGGATCAAGTGGCCCCCTTGCCAGGACTAGTAAGAAGGTAAGCTTCATATCACTGTACACTTCCACTATGTGTTTCCTTATAACTGGTATTGAATTCGATCAACCTCTAACCGCTCATGTATGATGACTGTAACTTTCTTACTGTTGTGATGTTTACATTTGAGCTCATATTGGATTTTTTGGTTATACAAAACAGTCGAGTCACCATGAACACTTGCACTAGCTTGTGAGCAAGTTCCATTGATACTAACCTTCTACATCTTACAATTCTGACATGGATTCTCAAGGATAAACTAAGTTGCAAAATCTTCCATCTGAGTTTGAGTAATCGAAGGCATAGAAGGATAAGTCCATGGGTTGATGATACTTAATAGTATGGAGTATTTTCAACTTTTATGTTTTCTAGAAGCTTTATAAAAGAATTTTGAGGTTCAGTAATAATTTTAGTGTTGATTATAGGATACTTGTAAATTGATTTAGTTTTTTCTTTAGAACTTGTAGCAACGCTTTTTTTTGTATTATTTGGAACTAAATTTACACAATTGATTTGACATATTGTGTGGATGGATTACTATTTGTATTTCATTTGAATTTGAATTGTCATTTGAGTTTGATTTAGTCTGAATCAGAATTATTTCAGCCCAGTCAGATTGACTGCAATCAGTCATCCAGGTCTGATTTTTTTTTATATTATAAAATTAATTCTACGACATAATTCAGGTGTCTTACCTAGAGACAGTCTGAAAGTATCATAATTTTGAGTCAACTTGATAGTGTCGTTCAAGAAAAAGACGCTGAATCTACGACACTTTCAGCAGCACATGTATAGTGTCGTATATAATGCTAATACAACACTTTCCAACTATCTTAAAATGGCCTTTTTCCACTAGTATAGTAATATAACTTTTGTCTCAAGATAGGATATAAAATAAACAGACTTTCGAGTGATAGATAATTTCAAGTCTCCACATGCCTTTTAATCGATGAAGATCCACTAGTTCCTTGAGTAGTCCTTCATCTTGTATGATGATCTCCATGGAGTTCTTGAGCTCAACTACACTTTCTACCCTAGTCCGAGACCTTAGCTATAGTAGACTAGAAATCAAAGACTTTATAGTTTTGATCACTAATATTGACAAACATGCTTGAGATAGCAACTCATGCGAGTTCGACCGAGCAATGCTCTAACATGTTGTTGTATTGATTGTATAGTTATAAGTTGGTGTACTTAATTTGGATTTTTAGATAAATACTCCGTATGTTTATCTAAATTACATGAATGTGTTTTTTACAAACATGTATTATAATGTAGAATTAATCTCTATATAAGAATTTTTTTTTTATTTTTTTTGGATTCCACTAAGATTTCTTATATATATATAGTTCTAATGTTATATCGACACCTTTATTTGATTCTCTGCAACTTTCTTTTTTTTGTAAATAAAACACAAAGGTTTGTCACGAATGTTTCTATAACATGTTATACTTAAATAAAAACTCAATTACTTGTTATTATTCTTCCTATATGAGATGACCTTCTTAGCATCATTCAAAAGACAGAAGATGGAGCATTTCATCCATAAGATACCTTAGAAAATTGCAATACCATGTTAAATTTTTGATTGTACATGAACCTTCTTAGACACCTTTGTTTAAAAAAAGTGAAAAACTTTGAAACATTTGTCCTTCCAAATTCACCAAGCAGTGTTGAAAATATAACTAGTTGGGACATAGGTTTGATTATTGATATGTATTTCCATCTAAAAATATATGTGTTACATGTATATGGGTTTTGAAAGATTACATTGTTTGTGACTTCATGGCATGTTTGACGTTATTTATAGTATTTAAGGCTATAATATATAATATCATGTCATATCCATTTCAGGTGAATTTCAGGTGCGCTGAACAACTCCTTCCGACCAGATGGTTGTTGCAACTATTAGTATTAATCGTGCTCAAGCATATCTAAATGTACACGAAAATATTACCAAGGTTTATCTTTATAATGAATCTGGAATGGTTGGTAATTGGTTAAATGATGCTGGTTGTCTTGATTTTAAGTCTCCCAATTGGCTGGATCATTTGGTGGATGAGCGCGAACACTTGAAATTCTGCTTACTTTCCAATAAGATTATATATATATATATATATATTTCCAATGTTGGATAGGTTTACCTCAATGAAATGATAGGTTTCTTCCTGGATCTTGATGCTATGAAATGACTTACCTCGTGAGAAAAGATAGATTATTGTATTGATCGTATAGATATAAGTTGGTGATTGGATAAATTGTTCTAAGCAAATATACACGTTATTAAGTATGAAATTGCATGAATATGTTTTTCGCATGCGTGTATTAAAGTGTAGAATTTATCTTTTCCAAGTGAAACTTTATATATATAAAAAAAAGCGGTTCCAATAAGATTTACTAAAAATCATATTTAAGTATTGAAGGAATGATTACACAGAGCTATGGGTTGGAAGCCTAGCCACAAGTTGAGCACCAACTTCTCTTTGAATAGAAACACCTAAACGATGGAAAATAAAACTACCTAAGCCACATCTAGCGTCATTACTCACCAAACAATTCCTAAGACGCTTGAAAAAAACAAGAGTATCCTCACCAAGTTCTCCTAAAGTGGATAAAGCTAAAACCCCTAAACCATAGCCATGAGCAGTGCATTTGTCCAGATATTTGGCACGTTTACGTGAAACTGCACCAGCAATAGCCTTACCAGGAGCAAATGAACTGACACCATCCCCAGTGAATGGAGAGACACCTGTAACATCCATGCAAACATCTTGACCGTTTTCCCAGTTGAGAACAAGAATATCAGCAGGTTTTAAATCCTTACCATCATCCGACTGAAGACCAAGAGAAGCCTCCTTGTGTGCATGTACATTAGCTTTGTAGCAAATGTCGAAAGTAGCATCACGAACATCATCATGACGAAACGTATACCCAATATCCTTAGCACAATGAAGCGCATGATCACCAAAAATTTCCATGGGCTTGCTACAACTTGAACACAAACTATTTTCACCGAACAAAGGGATCCCAAGGCGATAACAAAGCACGGCTCTGAATTGTCTAGGGCCAAGGCATTGATTGAGCCCACTAATAGGCACAGCCAGCAGGTAGTCTTGTGCATGCTTCACCCGATTACATTGCCATAATATTGAATCTCTCTCAGACAAAAGGAATTGGTTTGGGATTTGCTTCTTAACTGCATCAAAATAGACCACTGCCAAGGAATGCATGGAAGGGGGGGAAGTGTCATCGACACAGTAAGTAGATGGTAATCCACATACCTGAGTGAAGGTCTGAAGAGCCAACTGATAGGCTGAACCTTTATCCGTTGAGGATAAGTTTCCAAGGATCGCTTTCTGTACCGAAGTAGTCTGGATCTGGGAAGCAAGATAACAGTAAGCACGAGTGTCAGCCATGGTGTAAATACCGAGTCCTCCATCCTTCATAGGTAAGGTAGCTAATCTCTTCTGTAAAGGACCAAAAATCGCGCCATCTCCATTAATCAGAAGCCTCAAATACTGAAACAACTGGTCATCGAAAAGCTCAGTGGCAGGTTGTAAAGCAGCATGATTGGTAGTACGCATTGAAAAATAGAGTCGTGACACCCCAGCGCAATTGCGAAGTAAAAGCATCTCACTTTGAGGGTCCTTGAGTTTTTTAATCGCATTCATTAGACGAAAAGTTTTGTGAACCTTGTTCAGTACCATGTCACTAATTAAGCCCATGTCTAAACTCACTGGACCACCCAAAAGTTTAACACCCTTAGTAGGCCTACCAATGTTCGGAGGAAAGACACCATCTGTAAAGCTCCTAGGATCGATGGAAGGCCAAAAAACCTCCTTCTTTCTTATGTTGAGGTGTAACCCCCTGCATGGTCCTTCAGATTCAATTATATGCAAAGCCTCAGCTACCTCCAAGGTATCACCAATAATTGTGCCATCATCTAAGTACCATGTGTGCAAATCGAGCTTGCAACGAGAAGCAATGGTCTTCACTAAGGGGTGAAGTGTCAAAGCAAAAAGTAAGGGACCGAGGGGATCCCCTTGTTGCACACCAAGAGAAGAAAACAAAATGTATTGGGCATAATAAAGCTTAGATGGTCGTAAATAGAAAAATTCTACCCACCGAGAAATACCTGGGCAATGAAGACGGACTTCCTTGAGAAGCTGAGTTCTGCTTACTAAGTTGAAAGCGTTGGAAAAGTCAATTAACAACATTGACATTTTGTCTGAATGTCCCTTCAATTCTAAAAGGCGGTTTACAGCATGTAAAATACCTTCCCCTCCTACCGGAACACCAACACCAAATTGATAATCTCCTAGATAAGAAGTCATATCTTTACTGACGGCAAAGGCAGCTACCTTCGAGACAATAAGATTTTATATATATATTGTCAATGTTGTATCCACACTTTTGTTTGATCCTTCACAAAAAAATAAAATAAAATTGTAAGTAAAACACAAAGTTTAGTCAAGAAAATCTCCATAACATGTTATAAAATTCAGTTGATTGTTATTATTCTTCATACATAAGATGGCCTTTTTAGCATCACTCAAGAGACAAAATATGGGAATATCTTGCATTTCATCCATAAGATACCTCAGAAAATTGCATGTTTAGCTGTTGATTGTCATGGAACTTTTGTAGATACCTTTGTTTAGAAAAAAAGTAAAAAACTTTGAAACATTTATCCCTCCAAATACACCAAGCAGTGGTGAAAATATAACTTATTGGGGACATAGATTTGATTATTGATATCTTATTGCAGTGGAGATATATGGGAAAGTAAAGAGGAAGAAAGTAGTTTCCATTGAACAACATCATCAGGTTACATGGAACAATATCCTATATATACATGTAGGAAGAAAACCCTAGATACTATATTGGGCCGCACACCCATGGGCTACAAGCCCTACAACACCCCCACCCCCCTTGTGCGGTCCAGTAGAACTTCATATGTAGTGCTTCACATTTAGTGCTTTGAATATTTTTCTTCAAATATTGTCCTCTCCTTGATGACTTGTGCCGAAATCAATTGCCCCATTAAAACTTTGACAAGGAAAAACCCAGTGGGAAAAAACCTTGGTACAACTCTTCACATGTAGTACTTCACATGTTGTCTCGTATTTTACATATAGTTTATCACATGTAATAAGATCTTTAAAGATCACTGAGTATAAGTTAATTGTCTCCTTAAAACTTCGTCAGGCTAACCCATAGGGGCAAAACCTGAACTAAAGAAAAAGAGTACAATATTAGGTAAAATTAGAACATAGTTGGATGCATACACATTGCCTCATTAAAACCTCGACAAAGAAAACCCATTGGGATAAAACCTTGACGAAGGGAAAAGAGTACAATGTGACAGATGCAAGTAAAGGTGATCTATTGCAGATGATCACTTTGCTCCGTTGAAGTTGACTAGTTGCTTCAGAACTCCTAAGGTTTAAAATCCTTGTGGGAAAGATAATAGCCGGGAAATTACATTCCCGGTGTTTGTTGTTGTCTCATTAAAAATCTTGCAAAGTAACAAAACCATGTGGGAAAAATCAACCTCGGTGAAGAAAAATAGTTCAACACACTATTAGATGTTCCCCCTGATGTCAGATAATTTTCATTAGTCTAATACGGTCAGAAGAAGTTTATCACACTTTACTTTGGTGACTTGAATGTATATGACCTTGTTGTTAATTCTGGAAGTTACGTTGCTTAACAGACTATCGTGTTTCATTTCTTTGATTAAGATATTTTCAGTAATATCAACGCGATATTTATGTCTTAAATGTTCAACATACTTGATGCTTTTAGTGTTATCTCGCTAAAAACCTTGTCGAGTAACAAAACCCCTTGGGAAAAACTATTCTCGATCGAAGGGAAAAAGAGTACAACACAACTTCAAGTTCGAAGTGAAATATGTCGACATCATATCCTTGGATCCTCCCCCTGATGTCAGCATCTCCCCCTGATTACTTTCAGAGTTTTTCCAGACAGTTCCTTTAGTCATGTACTTTTCGAAACTGAATATCGGTAATGACTTAGAGAATAGTCTACCATATCTCTCACTGATTACTTTCGTTGGAGAAAAGATTACTATTCCTTCATAATCAACAACTTTTGAATCGCACTTTCATTAGCATTCCTTTTTATGTCTTTGCAAGGATAAAACAAATATATGTCAATGGTTACTTTTAAGTACATGATTACATTCATTGTACTATTCCAATGACGTTGCGTTGGCGCTGAGCTATATCTAGCTAACAAGTTTCCTGAGGATGAAATTTTTTATTGAGTACATTATTATACTAAGTACAAAAATGCGTCTATTGTACTTAGATATGGGAATTTCATATCCCAACACATCTTCGTCATCTTCCTTTAGACGAAATGGTCACTTACTTACATTTGAACCTCGACTAATCATCGGAGTGCTATCAGGATGCATGTATTTGTTAAATTGCCTGACAACTTTAGACTTATTATGCAAAATGGTAGAATAATATACCACAAACTCAGTATTCAGTCGAGTTTTCCCCATATTTTTCATTTCAAATTCGGATTTCAAATAAATTTTAAGGTCTCTTATTACATCAAGTGTACCCATCATGTCTGTATCATCGACATAGATAGTTACAATTCTAAATCAGGAACTTTCTTGTGAATATGCAACGAAAATAACTTACTTGTCTATCCCCTCCAAATCAAATACTCACTTAAACGGTATACCACATCCGCTTGATTACTTCAATATATAAGTGAGCGTTATATCTAATTGTAAACGCACTATGTGGTTTAGAGTCACTTGATTTGGGAAACAAAAGGATATCAAGTACTTTTGTAAATATCTGCTATCTCTTGATTCTTTCAGAGATACATAACAACCACATACATATGTTGTATTTCAAGTCCTTTTGAAATTACCAAGCTAACTAATTAAGTAGCGGAACGCTATAACGTTCATTACAAGAGAATAATTCCAGGGATTTCTGAGAAACCTCGCGCCACAAGGCGAGTCTTTGTACTTTAAGAATGCTTCCTTCTCATTATGATTTGTGACAAATTAATCATGTATGTCCAATATGATTTAAACTTGGTTGGTGATCGGTTGTCAGGCGACACAAATATAATTTACACTTTCTTACTACTCAAAATATAAATATAGCAAGGGCAAGAAAGGATCGATCCCACAGAGAGGTCTAGGTTGTCTCGTTGTTTCGGTTTCCTATATAAATAACACCGGGATTTTTCTGATTTTTATAAAATAGAAGTAAAATAAAAGCAAAGAAAGAAATAAGCAAACAAATAAAATAGAAAAGATATTGGTTAAGGATTCATCTTCATTCACTAACATGCTTTCAAAAAAATAACTAGAATTGATTTTTAATCTCAACTTTTATCAAAAGCCATAGAATATCTTGATCGCAAGAATATCCCGCAAATTCCCTTTTGTCATCAACAAACACATTAAAAGATGCGAATATGAATTATATCTAAAAGAACAACCTAACGTGTAAAAGCACTAATTAAGTTTAATTCCCAAGATGCATTAAGTTCTATGAAATCAGGCCAATCAAAGCAATCGAACGTGGAAAACGCACTAATTCAATTTAACAAAGGTTATAATTCACATATGATCATAAGAATATATCACTACAAACTATAATCATATTTATGCTACTTGCATTCAAGGAGTATCACTTTTACGTATAATAAACCCTAAACTAGCAATAGAGATGAAAACAAACTCAACCGATTCGCGACTCGATCAAACAAGCATTCAAATCATATAACAATATTAATTGTGAATAATAATCGATAAAGTATGGAGACAAAACTAATTTATCATATCAAAAACCATATTATGTGAAATCCAATTATTCCATAACCAATAATAAAATTAAGCACTCATGTTAATGGAGTTCATAACAAGAAGAAAGAAAAACCCTAGCATGTTGCAAACCCTAGAAACAAAAGTAGAAGAAGATATTATAATATCCTTGTCAAATTAGGATACTTAACCTCCTCAAAATCCACCAAAAACCCTAATTTTCACGTCCATAGCAAGCCCAAAACGCATCTCTCATTTCTCTTTTCGCGCAGGCCCAATAAGGCCCAACAGAAAACCTAATCCAAATTGGTTTCACCATTTTGCTCATAACTTCTTTATACGATCTCGGAATGACCTCATTCTTTTTGTGTTCTTTTCGCGTTTGAATTCTCTTAGAGATGGTGATAATAATTCCTTGATTGAAATGAGTTAAAATTGATCTTTGGCCCTTCTTCATCAATAACACTTTACTTGTTTGCTCCTTTTAGCACTTTGTAGCTCCTAATGGCTAATTTCTCCTTCTTTTGCTCCAAACGACTCCAAAGCACCTAATCCACTCAAAAGTAAGCATAAGATACATAATTCACACTAAAACTCGCAAAGAAATCATAAATACTAGATATAAAATTAGGTGTTTATCACACCTATCAGTTGGTTAGCAAATACCACACCAAATACCTGTATATTTGTCAAAGAACCAAGTTCTACCTGGATTGTATAGGCCAAATACGCTATTCGTTGACATTAAGCAACAAGGAGCACGGTTCAATATCATCTTGCTCTATTTCCTTAAGCAAGTGTATATGAAATTAATCATCAATATGCTCGCATGATCTTTCCATTGACTCATGCGCATTCTCATAATCTACTTGGGATGTCAATGTTATCTGGAATAATTAAACTTCGGAGCGTCATCCAGTTTGATTCATGGACATATTCAGAAATAATCTTATGAGATGATTTCTGATGATATAAACAAGTTGTGCCTTACTCACCTACTTCCTTTCTAGGTGAGGATTTATAGAACCAAGTGGTATCTCCAACTTCCTTTATGGATCCACAACCTCAACCACACTTCCACTGAGTATAGTTGTAACACCTTAGTCTATGAGTATATCCCTTATTGAGAATTGCAACCTTACAGGTAGGTTTGCATCTAGTATGTGTGATCTCATCACTTTAGCGACATCAGTATACATTCTGAAAATCGATTATTATTTGTTACTTCACATTTACATTGGTGGAATACACGAATCAATATGAGACACACTGGAAACACACCATGACAATTCCCGTCGTTCCCTTAGAAAATAATTCTTTTTATCTCCCCCTAACGACGGGAAGACTGTCTCATTAAAGTGATAACTTGCAAATCTAGTGGTATGAGTCTCCTGCCAAAGGTTTTAAAATGCGGATAATTGTTAAGAGTAAATATCCAACATAACTACTTAATCATTTTCGTGATCATCATAGTACGATGTGGACTCGTAATGGCACATATATAGTGCAACCAAAAATGCATAAGAACACAAAATGTCAGGCTTATATCCAGTTACCAACTGGTACGCAAATAATGGTTAACCAATTTTGGGTCTAAAACAAATAAGTGAAGATACGTATAACATTGCATATTCCCCAAGCAGTTTAAGGTAGGTTTGTATGCATAACCATGTCTTAGGCACCATATGTAACCTTTGATGATAGCCTTTGAGAGACCATAGGGTACAAGATGCTCTACATTGATCATATTAAACATGCAATAACCATTAATTCCTTTTGATGTATACTCTCTAGCATTTACAATGGATGGTGAGTCCTTACATGTATAATATGTGCTAGTAGTTTTTCAAACGCAACATTACTTGGGAACTATAACTAGTCCAAAATTTCAAAAATCCACGAGAGCCATAAGTCACTTTAATGGTCCGCATTCTGCATGGATATTTTTTTAAATATCACCTCGTTTTGTTTGTAATATGGATTGTTTACCATTTTCATCTTAGGATGGTCTCGATCCTATTTTATTGAAGACTTTGTAAAATGAGTGATATGCTTTCTTACTTAAAAATATAATGGGAAGGGGGGTTGTGCATCTAGTAACACTTATTTTATTAAGAGATGTGCCATTACTTCGCTTTTTGTCAATATTTTTCCCGTTGTCTCGTCCACTCAAACATGTGTAATATACGTATGAGTCATTTCAAAACGAAACATCATGTCACAACCAAAGTTCCTTTATGGTTATGTCAAAGCATGTATGAGTCAATTCCCAACATTTCATCGTTGAAATCAATATGGATTCAATAATCCAAATATTATAGTGATTTACATTTCACTAGTTGACTCGTTATCTAAAATATATTTCCTTTCAAATATATTAGAGACTATAAAATATGTAATCAATTACATTCACACCATTGTGAGGTTCCACATGATATCCATTTTCACGAGTTTGTTTGGAATTTAACAATCTCTCGGTACATGTAGAGATTATGTGATGTCTTTGCTCTATCTTGAAAATAAATTTTTGAGCAGTGCTGAGCTCGATGATCTAATTCTCTTAGTTACATTATAAGGAAATAGTTTCAACAACTAGTGTACATTTCTTAAATTAGTGGGAGAAAAACCATTATCAATAAGTCTTGAGAGATTTAATAAGTGGTGTGGCCTTATTACGTAACAAAAATGGGATTCAACTCAAGTACTTTAGAGTGAATATATGTTATATGTTTCAGGGGGGATAATATACTTTTCATCCATATATATGTCAAGTGTTGTAAGGAATTTTTCGTCTCGTGATATATAATGATGTACTTTTCATAAGTACTAAAAATGGGTCTAGTTCAACTGAAATCAAATGGCTAGGCAAAGTTCTTCTTGCCAATAAAGTTGACGTCTAAAGTATTCCTACATAATTTATTGTTACTATGGTACCTTCATTACATTGCTTGTACCAATACCAGTAACAAGATTCATTCCCAACTCTTTTATTTTGATGCAAGCTAGAATTACATCTTAGCTTGATCAAATGTTCGGTTGATACCTGTACTTTGGTGTCATTACTACCGGGTACAAAAATACATCTTTGTATCATAATATATATATATATATATGTCTATTTTCACATGCTTCACATGAGTCAGTACATCTAACCCTAATTACTTCGGGGTTCTTTCCATTTTCAATTTTGCTACATGTAGCTTAATTTGAGAAATTTCTTTATCTCAATAGGCCAAGAGAATCTCACTACACATGTCAACCCCTTACTTTAGGTTGAATAGATTACTAAAGATAGTTCTCTTGTTATTATACTTCAACATATACTGGTTCGCTAGTATAATGGATGAAGTAGAAAAAAGAAATTTTCTGACTCATATCACTTTTTGTGGGTTTTTTCACAAAAATTGGGATACATGTGACTTTATTTGCAACGTATCTTTTGAAACTACTAACTCTTTAATAGTCGATAAAGTGGATTACATCCCACTGAACATTCAAATAAAATCATTGGAATCAAGTTGGTACAATCAATTGAACAAGAGACACCATTCAACTATAGCTAATATCATATTCAAGAGAACACAATAACATTAAGACCAAAATTCTTAATGATCTAGATCAACAATCATTATTTAAATTTACTGTTTATATGTTGTGGACTTATCCTAAGACACAACTAAATAAAACTAGGCATGTTCTAAAAACAAATAAACAAGCCTAGTAAATATTCAATGTAAAAAAAAACCCACGTTATAGTTACATACCTCAAACATTGGTTCCCACGGTATATACACAGAACCGGAACGCCCTTGGTCGCGCACAGCCAATAATCAAAACAGAACATGAGAGGATATATAACAGTGCTGGAACAGTACCGGAGTCGACCGAACCGGGTGATCGGACCAAACCGAACCGGGTGACCTGATCGTGTGGGATTTCCTTCTTCTCCTTCCCAAAAATTGTATGAGACATCAATAGGCGCCCAAAAATAATTGTGTGAGACTTCATACAACATAGAATCCAATAAAGTTTCACACCCAAACATACGAATATATTATTATAATTTTAACATACGAATAAATTAAAAATTAAAATATAATAATCACTCCATTAATTTGGGTATAGAACAAATTCAAATCAATTTTCTCTGAATATGCCGTAGTAATAAAAAAACAGGGGAAAAAGGAAAAAAATATATATATGGAAAAATAGATCCAACTTATATGATTTGATTCCAATGATTTCAATATTATCTTGGCGTTAATCCATGTAGAGAAAAAAAAATCAATCAATTTGTAGTGGACTCACTATAAATGTTTCAGATCAATCAATATTTCAGTTAGGGAAGGAAGAAGAAGAAGAAGTCTAGAACATAGAGAGATAAGAGAGAATAAGTGAAAGAGAGGTTTTCAGATAACTCAATAAGTTTTGTCTAACCACAACCACACAACAGACTCAAATATAAAGTAACAAGGACATTCACGTAATGCATGTGAATGAATATGAAGGCAGGCGAGAAAAATATAAAGGAAGCTACAACAAATATAAGATAACTAAGGGCATCCAATAGGAGGAGCATGACAACTGCCTACTGCTCCAAATGATCGTTGTCCTCAAGGATCACCTTAGGAAAGTTTTGCAAGATAAAATCCTTGTCCTCCCAAGTAGCATCATCTGCAGTAGAGTGAGACCAGTGTACTAATACCTGAGAAATAGTCTGTTTGTTTCTTTTAACCAACCTTGAATCTAGAATATGGAGTGGAGATATCTTCATGTATCCTTCACTATCAAGAGTTGGTAGAGTGGTTTGAGGAGTCACACCTTGTCCCACCTTGAGCTTTAACCGAGAAACATGGAAGACATGATGGATCCTTGATGTAGCTGGTAACTGGAGCTTGTAAGCCACCTCCCCTACCTTGGATATGAATTGGTAAGGCCCAAAAAACTTAACATCCAGTTTTAGATTTCTTCTTATCTGAACTGAAGTTTGCCTGTAAGGTTGTAGTATGAGGTAAACCCAATCTCCCACCTGAAAAGTCCTTTCAACTCCGTTTTTATCAGCATGTTGTTTCATCCTATGTTGTGCCTCTTCTAATGTAGATTTGAGTAGGATGTCCATAGCCCATCTCTGCTACAAGTAGTCATCAAACCTTAGCATTAATAGCTGGAGGATTAGAGATCAATCCAAATTATGGTGGAGAATAGCCATATAGATCCTGGAATAGAGTATGGTGTAGACTAGAGTGATAGGTGGAGTTAAACCACCACTCTACCAAAGACGACTAGCTGACCCATTTGGTTGGCCTATAACTTGTCATACATCTGAGATATGTCTCCAAACAAGCATTCACCCTCTCAATTTGGCTATCTTTCTTGGGGTGATAGGTTGTACTGAGATGAAGTGAAGTACCTAATTTTTTGAACAACTCTTGACAAAAGTTGCTTAAGAACACACTATCCCTGTCAGACACAATTATTTGAGGAATTCCATGCAACTTGTATATGTTATCAAGAAAAATCTTAGAGGCAGATTAAGCTGTAAATGGATGACTCATAGCAATGAAGTGTCAGTATTTAGTGAATCTGTCTACTATGACCATGATAACCTCCCTTCCTTCTGACTTAGGCAGTCCTGAAATGAATCCATATTGATATGCTGCCAGGCCTGAGCAGGAACTGGTAAGGGTTGAAGTAGTCCCCCTGGTAGAGTGTTAACCCCTTTGTGATTTTGACATATATCACATTCTGCCACAAACTGAAAAATCTCCTTCTTCATATTATCCCAATAAAAGAAGGATTTAGCCCTTTGGTAGCTAGCTTGTGTACTGAAATGTCCACCAATGGAGGGGGAATGAATCTCAGTAATAATCTGATGTCTGAGTTTCCCATAGTTACCTACATATATCCTCCATTTATATCTGAGTACACCTTGGAGCAAGAATAATATGGTTCACTATCAGCTGAAATGAGAAGTTTTTGTATAATGCCTTGAGCATGCCCATCTCCCTCATAGCTAGAAATGATCTCAGTTAACCAAGTTGGTTGATGTTAGAGCATAGCTTGGTTGAACCCACCAAGCATTGGTATGTCAAGTTTGCTTGTCATATTTTAGTGAACCAAAACTCATTTAAGAGTCGTTTGATTAAATGTACTAGAGTCAACTTCGTATAGGTTAGCTTGAAAGTATTAGGATATGATACATTACAAGTATTGCGAAGACTTGAAGAAGTGAAGAAGTAAGGATCTACAACCAAAACATCATCCTTCCACTTGAGGTTAGTGATATTTGACTTGAATTGTTTCATTCCCTAACGTATCTTTCAAGTAGTTCATACTGAAAACAAAATTGCGAAGCATGAACACTCTAGATAGACATAGTACTAAGGAATACAATATGATATTTATTTCTTAACCATTAAACTTTGTAGATAAGACATCAACATAATCATTTGAATGCTATTGTGATTATGTATGGGTATGAGGTGAGGATTTCATCTTAGGAAATAATGTTTTACATGTGTTTTAAGGAAGTAAGTTTATGAACTTGTTTTGTGAACCGAAAAGAAAATCGCCGGGTGTTATTAGGGCTGTTCTTCATTGCATATCTTATGAATGACAAATATGTGTGATTAGTATGACCGTTCATGACTTGTTTGTGTTCTTGGTAAAACTATTCACATGCGGCCTGACTTATGTATTGGTATGACTTTTATTAGTGAAACCGATCTTAAGTAATCACCTATTGGTATGATCGAGTTTATGTGTGTAAGACCGAATATGGGTAAAGGGGAATCGATCCTAGTAAGAAGTGCAACACATACAAAGGGGAATCGATCCTTGTATGAGGTGCATCAAGGTTTATAGCAGAAATTGGAACCGATCCTATGGACATGTGCAACACTTTTTTAGGCAAAGGGGAACCGATCCTATGAACATGTGAAACACATATGAGTTAGATACCATATATATGTGGGGAACCGATCCTAGTACCTAGTCAACCAAAGTTTGGAAAGCTAGTGTAACTATGCACAGTGCTCACATGTAGGTAGAACCGAAACTTGTTTTGGTAGAACCGTTAAACCCATGATTTGTGATTGAGTGTTACTTGATCAATCACATAGTTCTTGAAAGTCAGATGAACCAATTCTAAACTTGTTTGGAAGTGTGGTAAATTGGTTTCAAGTGTGTAAGTATGAAAGATGAATTACAAAGAAAGGATGTCGATACACTTTGAAAACGTGCAGTAATGCGTATCTTTTATTGTTCAAAGATATTCCTTAACATCTAACAGGAAGTAAATCCCAGGTTCAAATTTAAATAACTTAAGAATCTTTTAATTAAGGTTTTTAATTATATATGGAAAATAAGAATTAGTAATGTGCATTTACTAGTTAAAGATTTTACAAGGAGATTTCGATCATTAATTTGGACAGAGCATTCTCGGGAATTATGAAAACCGAATTTGGAAAATTATTATTGAATATCTTGAGAATATTTTCGGTTTTGGAAATTCCTTGGTGTCCAAACTTCCTTGTCTATAAATACTTTGAGTTTGAATTTATAGCAAACTAATCCTTTGTAACAACAGACTTTCTCTTTTGTTGTTGTTACTAGTGTAGCCTCCTATTCGGAGAGGAGAGTAACCTAATTAGGTGAAATCTCTTACGGCTGCTCAGTTTAAAGTCTTCTTTAAGATTGAGAAGCTCTAGCGTGTACCGTTGGTGGGAAACTAGATAATTGCGATTTTTTTTTCTTTTTCATATTGATTTGATTGACTAACGGTGGTTGAACTTTGATTGCACCTAGTTTGTTTGTGCTTGAGGATATTCTCTTCTGATATAAGATTCACTCAAACTAGTTCAAAGTTTTGACAGGGATCTTTAGACTATTGTTAGTTCTAAATATGATCTTGTGATAATCCATTGTTAATAGACTTCATTTTGTGCGTGATTGATCACAAGAGATTCAAGTAGTTGTGGGCAGGTGTTTATTGAAGATCTAAGAAGATTTGAAGACAAAGAATAAAAAGAAGATTTCAGATTTGGTTATATAAATCTTTGGTGTGCACAAAACTTATTTCGGTAAAAGAGGATACAACTATAATCGATCTATCCTTGTGGTATTTTGATATAATAGTTGCATAGATCGGCATCAGTACGTTTCCTTGGGATTAAAGGTATTGATTGCAAAATCTTAACGATTACCTTTTGGTTATTGAACATAAGATAAATCTTGGAACTTAGCAAAGGAGTTTATGCTAAGATAAACAGAAGAGCCTTTGTCCAACTCATATCACTTGGTTGAAGAGAGTTGATACCAAACAAATTTGTTGTTCCTTTACTGTTTGGAGTACGAACCAAAGGAATTGGTCCAAGTACGTGAGTTGTTTTACAGGTTGGAGGCGTGGGAATACAGACAGAACTAGGTGAACTATAGGTTTAGTTGCTTGGTCTCAACTATATGAAGTTGGTTTATTTTGTATAACAGCTTAATCCTGAGAGTATTCAATTCTGGACAAGGTCCCGGGGTTTTTCTGCATTTACGGTTTCCTTGTTAACAAAATCTTGTTGTGTCATTTACTTTATATTTCCGCATTATAATTATTTTATTATAATTAAAGTAAATCACACAAACGTTAATTCCTATTTACTTGATAAGTGAATCATATTGTGTTTGGTTAAGTCCGAACCTTTTTATCAAGTAATATACTTCGTTGTTGTATTGTCTCGATCTCGTATCCATAGACGATCACACGATGTGTGAAATGATTAGTTGTATTGTCTCGACTCGGTCCATAGATAATCACTTTTGGAGAAGGACTTATAGGTAGGAAAAGTTTTTCTTGAGGTATATTTGGGTACCCTCGCCTTTTCAATTGGTATCAGAGCAGGCAAACACGGAAAGATCTAACAATCTGTGTTTGGTGCAATCCATGTTTGGTGCGATCCAACCTATAAGAATTGAATATAATGAATGATTCATTTATCGTAAAGCAAGACATCAAGAGTTCTGAATTAACACTTGATGATGGCATCTACGAATCAATATCTGAAGATATCATCACTAGAGATTCTACTAGAAAAGTTAATCTTGTTAATAATGTAGAAACCGATGATGACTGGAAAATACGTCTACAAGAAGGGTTAGATCAAATTTCCAATGATGATGAATCAGATTTTGAATAAGAAGTAGAAGAGGATATCTCAGAATACTCTAAATTGTTGGATCCTTTCAAAAATGAAAAACTGAGAACTTCAGATTTTCTTGGTTTTATGACTCCTCTTTGTCGTGAGAACAGGAAACTGACAACGGTTTTCCAAGGATAGCATCGATGATTCTCTTCTTAAAGATCGTACAGACGAGTTAAATTTTAAGAAATTAGAATGTGAAATTCTTCAAAGAGATCTCTTTTTGTCTAAAAAGAAACTTGTTGAATCTGAAGCAATGGTTAATTCTCAACCAAATAGTTTTGAAGAGAACGAAGGTGTATATCTCTCACAAGAAAAACATCTTAAGGTTGATCTAGCTAGTGCTCTTGATAAAATCAAGACATTGGTTAGAAGAAATTTTGGACCTTAAAAAGTTCAATGCTAGCTCAAACAATTTAACCTCAATGTTAGAAGCAAGTAGAAATCATCGTGATATACGAGGATTGGGCTATAAGGTAATAAATGCTTCAAATATTAACAAAGAGGTAAAATTTGTTAAAGCTACTAGTTCTTCTCAACCAGAGGCTTCCACTATTGTCGAAGATGATACTATTACTTGTAAAGAAGTAAAGCCAGTCAAGCCTAAGAATTGTGTTCAACCAGCAGCAATCAAAGAGAGCACTTCTGCTAATGTTAAGAAAGCAACAACGTTGAACAAGAATAAGAAGAAAACTCGTCGAGCTCCAATGAAAGAGGAGCCACAAAAAGGTAACATTAAAACTCATACTTCGTATATTTATACTAAGCATTGTTATTATTGTGGTAATAAAGGACACTTGCAATGGGGATACAAAGTTCGTAAGATGCAAGATGCACTTTCTATTGTATCAAAAAAATTGGCTAAGTTTTCTCCTCATAATAACTCAGATCGGTATTGTCCTAAGTTTAGGCAAAAGAATTCTTGTAATGATAGTTCAAATATTGCATATCACTCGACAAGGTCATTTCATAAAATACCCAATTATAGAAAGAGATATGACTTTTTAAATGCAAAAACAAGGTCTGATGTTCAAAATTGGAGAAAAGGTGTTTCGCGAAATATTCAAAAGGATAATGAACCCAATAGTATGAAGGAGAAAGATGCTCATGCGAAACCCAACTCTAAATGGGTCCCTAAGTCCTCCATAGCCAAGAAGGGACCAAAAGTTATTCAAAAGAATGACTCTCAGCTGTTCATTGTTGGTGACAGTAATTACAAGAGTATTCTTGAAAGACTAAAGAAACACATCATGTATGAAATCTCTTGTACTAGTAAACGTTGTGATAATTACACTCTTCATCACAAGTCAAAGAAGAAAAACAAGAGATGGAACAAGAGAAAACAAACCAAGCTAGAGGTCAATAATGATGATTCTGTCTTAGTCACTCGTGACGAACAAGACAAAGATCAACTCAACACAACCTAGTTGTGTTGAATTGTGCATGATCACCTTTGTGCTCATTTTTTTTAAAGGTGAGGTAGCACATGAAACTGAGCACATGATCTTTCGGTTATTATTTGACTAATTAACATCTTTAGGAGATTTCTTTTCTTCTATACTCATACTTTCTCTATCTATATTTGAGGTTTTGATAGAAACGGTAATTTTGAGTTTATGATGTTGATATCTACTGATCATATATGTGTATCTCTTGTTTTTACGGTTAAAACGAGCCAAAGATCACTGAATTCGGACATCGTATGCAAAAGTTATGTCAAAAACAGTTAAGATTTTGAGTAAAATGGAGGAAGACAAAAATGCTTTTATACAACCTTAACGTGTAGTCCATCCATATAAGCAACTGTACTTCCTACATTCAATGTAAAACATACATTCTGAGAGGTTTATAAAAAAAAACGTTTTTTATTTTTTAATAACTTTTTATTTTTTATATAATTTAATTAGATTAAGTAAAATAATAATAAAGTTTACATAGTAGGCAAGCGAGCAACAAGATGTGCTGCCAGCCCTTTTTGAATAGCAAAACCTATCCTACTAAAAATAAAATCTCATGAACCAGGAGTCATGACATTGCTGTGCATGACTTTATGGACCCTCTTGAGTAGTCCGACTGCTTCCGGAGCCAAATAACCAAAAGTATCAAAAGCAAAGGGGACAAAAGCATGCCCATTGTCAACACACGCTTTCTCATGCTTCAATATCTTACCTGAGGCAGCCTTTTGCGCTGCTTGCCCGACTGTAAAGGTTCCATGTCCAATTCCTACCAAGGGAGATACCCCAGTGAGGTCAACACATGTGTGTTTCCCGTTATCCCATCCAAAAATAAGAACATCTGCTGGTCTTAGTGTCGATATCCCTTCAAGTGGGTCTGTCAGGAAATTCACAGACCCATAGATTAGGGTTCTTCATAGATGTTCGGACGAATGAAGAAGGCAGTGGAAGAGATTTTGAATGTGCGAAGAATTTTTGTGGTAAATAAGGATATTTTAGAACAAATAATTGAGTTGACCCTAGTTAATGAGTTGACTACGATTTTTGCTCTCCTCAGATCACATTTTGCTCCCCTCTAACAAAAATCTATTGTTATTGTTAAAAAAATATTCTTTTTCTTAGGCAGACCCTAACTTGAAATCCTTTGTGCATATTGCCCATCGAACCGTGGAACCCATGGAGGTTTTTCCCAACTTTTCCCAAGTTATTTTTATTTCGCAAGTTGACCCAGGTTTGACTAGATATGACAGAAATGACATTTGTGTTAATGTGCATATATGTAACAAATTTTAGTAATAATAAAATTTAATTGCTATATTTATTTTAAATTTCTAAAAAACTAAAGATTATTTACAACAATATATATATATATATATATAAATATATATATATATAAATTCATACCGAATTATAAACGATATTTATATTTCCATTATTAGAATCGAAGATAATAACACTAGCTATTTAAATGATTTTATATAATTATATTATGGGGAAAATTATTTCTAACCCAATTTCAATTTATCATATATTAGAAACCCATCATTAAGTTTTTATATATTAATAACCCAAAATTAGTAATAGTATGATTTGATTACGAAAATAACCTTTTTAATAAAAAAAAAAAAAACAGTTGTGCAAAAAAATAAATGATAAACATAATCCCTAAATAAAGAACGCGCAATTGGGGAATACGAATTACTTCACCCAACCCATGGTGTGTGCTAAGGGGTGACCATTTGGTATGAAAGTACCAAAATACCCTTTGGTTAATTAAAAACTTTATGAAAAGACTGTTATGCCCTTTCCCCTAAAACAATAAATTAAAAACCAAATCAATGTATCCCCCATTTTAATTCACTGCCGGCATAGTTAGGGTTCTGAAAGAAAAAAATCTTCATCTTCTTCGTCGTTCTTCATCGACGATTAGTCGTTAAATCAAAAATTTCTTCGTCGATTAACCTACCCGAATCATAACCATGCCTCCACGAAGGAAAACAAAAGCCAAACCGAAGACCAAATCGATTGGTCAACAAAAAAACGAATAACGAATTGCTTCGATTGCTGAAGAACAAGGAGAGGACGAGGCGTCGAACTCGGACGATCAGTCACTCGCAACCATGGCTTCTCTGAGAAGGTTAGTGGTTTTGAACTCATTTATGATTATTTTAATCGATTTATAGCAATGGGTTTAGGTTAGAATCGCCAAACATAGCTGAAACAGTCGAGTTACACAGAGTACCGGCATTCTATCTGGGATGAATACCACGCCGGTTTTAAGTACCGGCATTCGATCTGGGATGAATAACATGCCGGTTTTAAATCCTGAAAGTGAATTTGTAGTACCGGCATACAAATTGGGCTGAATACCATACCGGTTTTAGGTTACCGGCATACCTTAATAGTAATTTGTGTATGCCGGTAGTATATTTAAAACACATAGAAACATTATGAACTTTGTCACCAGTACCGGCATTGAATCTAAGTTTCATGTATGCCGGTAGAGGAGAAACGACGTAGATTTGATTTAATTCGTGTATGCCGATAGTAAACTTTAAACATACAGGAACATATATGATTTTTTTATCAGTACCGACACACTCTTTGAGGGGGAAATGCATTGGAGTACCGATGTCTATCATGCACCCGAATATACATATGGTAACGTTCATCTTTTACCAAAAACAAGTCATTTATGGATATTGTCGGGGGGGGTTGTGCAGATCCAGTGTAGTTCCTTTTTCACTCGGCAAGGATCAAGATCAAACGAATGTTCATTCTCTGTTTTCTAAACAAAGATATACTCCTAGCCTCTCAGTGACTAATGATCAAGTGAAACAGAAATTTTGTAGTTCGGAGTCTTCTGGTACAAGTGGGCGGGGGGTTCTTGATTATTCAGGGCCTGATCAAATCATATGAAATGGTCATTGTAATTTCATATATCCTCCCATTCTCCACGAGAATTCTGATTTATTGGCAAAGAGGCGAAGAAATAGATTAATCATTCCATTTCAATCTAATCAAGAACGAGATAAAGAACGAATACCCCGTTCATGTATCTCAATTGAAATACCCATAAATGGTATTTTCCGTAGAAAGTGTATTCTTGCTTATTTTGATGATCCCCGATACAGAAGAGACAGTTCGGTAATTACTAAATATGAGACTCTATTCCATTGTATGTCGGTACAATATTACTGGAACATAATTGATTTACTTCGAGAGTGCCGGTAATTGTCTTTTGGTATCCAGAAGAGACCCATTTATTTACCGGCATTCTCGATATCTAAGTTTGAACGCCGGTAGCACTAAACCGGCTTGGTCTATTTAAGAGTCGCAATGCTGGTACTTAAACTTCCAATATGACTTGTCTTATTTTTGTTTCGTGTGCTTATGTTATAGGTAAAAAGCCAAGGAATCCAACAAAAGAAAAAATAAAGATACTTTCTCTAAGAGAAAGAGGAAGGATGGTCTTGATACTCCTCAGTCTCTGCCTCCACGAGGGAAAGATCAAGGTCGCAAGAAGCGTTTGGGGTTTGAAACAAGAGGGGAAATTTGGGAGAGTGGTCGTGAAATTAGTGCACTTGTAATATGTGAAGGTACTGGAACAGTTGAGGGTGATGATCATGATGAAGGTGAAAGTGAGGAGGAAGATGATGGGGTTCACCCAAGTCAATTAGCAAGCCAAAGCGAAGTTGGTGGGCCGAGTGAACAACCAACACAAGGCAAGGACAAGGGCAAGGGGAAACCCAAAGTTAAAGGTTGTCACCTTCCTCACATTGATGACATGATACCCGACCTTGAACGTGGTAAAATTTGGGGTGAAGCTCCGGAACCGAACTCTTGGGCTCGTACTATCTATCAAACCTATGTAAGCATTTTTTATTTTATGCATAAGTATTATTTTGGATTTATGCAAAATCTTTTAATCATATTATCTTCTAATTGTAGGATCATACTAAGGATGTTTGTGTTTGCCAAAACCAAGCCGTGGCTCATTGGGATTTGTCTTTGGAGCATAATGATGTCCAAACAATAGTAAAGGATTCTGGTCTATATGCTTTGGTTGAAAATTATGTGAAGCCAGATATTGTGACAGTCAATTGCTTCGTCGAAAGGTACCATGGTGAAACTAATATAATGCACTTCCCGTGGGGAGAGATGACCATGATCCCTGATGATGCTCAAAACATTCTAGGCTTGAATGTTATCGGCAAATCAATTGCAGAAGGAGTTGAGTGTCTGGAACTTGAATGGTCGAAGTTGCACGCTTTGACTAATAAGCTGTTTGGTTGGGACTTTAAAACTTCTACGGAGAGCTTTTATGAATCCCAGTCTAGTAAGACGAAGACATTCAAGCTAACGATGCTTAAGAAGAGGTTTCAAAATACAAAGCAAAGAAGTTTGTAGGATGGATGGGACCCTGCATAGATTTGTTATACAACTGATGCGTACCTGTTATACATCTTGGGCACTAGGGAATTCCCTGACACTAATGGCAATAAGGTAAGTACAAACTTTCTTCAGTACTTGGATCCATTGGAAGATATTTATATCTATTCTTGGGGCACCACGGTAATGGCACATTTGATGGCGGAGATGAGAAGGGCCTCTTTGTCTAAAACAAACCAATTTGTCGGGAATTTCACTCTACTCCGGGTAAATTTGTTTTCTTAACTTATTTTCTTATGTATATTGTTCACATGTATATATTCATCATGAACTTAGAATAAAAATTTACTGCTTCACATTGGAATAGGTGTGGTATTATGAACACTTCCCAACCTTGTTCAAGAAGTTCCATTTCTTGAAGACCATTGACCTTCCCGGACCCGATACTCATAGAGCTAAGAAGTTCGAGTATAACATCATTCCAAAGCATGGTAACAAAGGTCGACTGATCGAGATGAGATTGGCTCTCGAACAAATGAGTACAGAAGGCATTGTGTTTGACCCATATAAGGAGGCTAGATAAAACTGTCAACTTGTGAGGTTTGGTAACGTTGCATTTTACAATGGGCCGTTGTTCCACCCAAAAGGATATATCATGGATGATCCATGCTGTGTGATGCGCCAACATGGATATAAGCAATTATCATGTTTTGAGTCGGCCTCTGATGATAATTATCTTTTTCACTTTTCTCTGTGCAATTTAACTCCCAACAAGTTGCATGTAGTGTATGATCAAGATCTGGAACCAACACATCGGAGGGATAGGGGGACACGTCGTTTGGTAGATATTAGTAAATGGGAGATTGCGAAAAATGGTGATGAAGTTGATAATGAATACATGGAAGATTACATGGAATGGTCACATCCTTACGTCGTGCGCCCTCCCTCCATCGAAGTTCCACCCCAGAAAAAACCTCATGTTGAAAGTCCTACACCTCCACCACCTACGACGGCCCAACTTCATAAGACCGTTGGATTGCTAGTAAGTTTCATTAATTTCTTAGTCGTTTAATGTAAACATAATGTTATATATTAGTATATACTAATTATGTGTTTCATGTATTAAACTAGCGCCGTCGTATTGGCAACTTGAAGAAGATGTTTGGTTGCAAGTACGATGAAGGAGTGGTGCTATCCATTCAAGAAATCAAGGAAGTCAATCAAAAGCTTGGTAGAATTGAAGAAACCGATCCTAGTGCAAAATCTTTGTTTGGAGAAACAAGGAAGGTGCCCGCCAAAAATAAACTAAAGACCAAGTGAACAATTGGTGGTTATTTTGTTACGTCTTGAACAATTTCGAACTTGTTTTCGTTTGTACCTCAGGGTTAATTCTTTAGTTGTTTGGTTTGCTTTTGGTTTATGCTACCTGGATTAAAAACACTTAAGCGGAATCCAGTTGTTTGGTTTATGTTGAACATGTCTAGATTTCTAGTCAAAGATTATAATTTCCGGCATGGATGATTTCAGTTCCAGAAATGCCGGTACTTATACCGGCATTCTAGAAATTTACAATTCAATGCCGGTTCCTTAGTCCCGGCATTCAAATTTTTTCTAATTATATTCCGGAACAAGAAGTTTAAAATTTTCATGTTCCTGTATAGATATTGACAACTACCGGCATGGTGGTATTTTTTAAATTCTACGCCGGTATTCTAATTTTTCAATTTTTCCTACATTGTTGACAGAAAACCGGCATAGTTATGTCGATTCAATCAATGCCGGAACTTTGCTAAAAATTTATTTCAAATGCTCTTTAATTTTATTCCTAAGTAATCTATTACATTGGATTGGATACTTTAAATTAAAACATGATAAAAACATTCAATGGATTGCACTTGGTTAGAGATAATCTATTTCCAACCCTTTTCAACAATTGCGGAACCTTTGAGCCTTTCCCGAATCTGTTCGAAGACATCGTCCGGGGTGGGGGTTTCAAGAATTATCTTCACTGGTTCTTCTTCTTTTTCAACATATTCCTTTCCCTTCACATAACACCCATCACACCCATCGATAGGCTTGCATTGGCCCTTGTGGTTTTCTCTTGACTTTGCTAGTTCAACAGCTTTTTCAAACCATTGAAACTCATCGCACTTTGGGTGACTCAAACACCTTAGAAACATTCTTCCATTTTAAACATCATCATTTTTTGCAATCCAAAACCGGCGTGTCCCATCACAGCTTCTATACTTTGAATAAATAAAAGGGCAGTCCATTGCTAGATAAGATGGTGACTTGAAAATTTGACACTTGCAATGATAACTCTGTAAGAGAAGATTATATTGTTAGTAATGATTAATCTACTTTTTTTTTGTTCGATAAATGATTTAATCTACTTACTTTGCAAATAGAGCTAGATGATGAATCTCCCATGGCTTGTGAAGATTTAACCGTGCTTTCTTTGTTGAGAGAAGGATTTTTGTTATTTTGTGGGTGGTTTGTGTAGATTTTCGCCAAGGAATGGGGGTATTATATACAAACGAATCTCCAACGGTCTTTTTTTCAAAAAACCAGCCTTTTTTTTTTGAATTTCACAAATACCGGCATGTTCTATATTGAAGATTCAATGCCGGTATTGGTTGCATATTTGGCCGAATCTTTGTGAATAAATACCGGCATTGTAAGCTTATGGAAATAAAAACCGGAATTTAGTGTCGGTATAGTTGTTCACAATGACATCAATGCCGGTGTTGGTTATTTTTCAAAAAAACTAGTCGTTGAGGTTTTTCACTATATAAAGAGAGCTAATACTTGGACCCAAAAGTCCAAAACCATTGTGTTCTTATATATCTCCTTTATCCTCTTAACTTAGAAACTCTACACCCTAGAATAATCATCTATAAATAACTTAGTATATTACCTAACCCCACGTTCAACAAATGGCATCGTTTGACTCGGAGGAAGATTTAGCAATCACCCAAGCATGGTATGCCAAAACTCATCCTTCAACTATAGATAACAACACGCGGGATTCCATGTGGTTGAAGATTTTTAACAAATTTGTTCAAGATTATGGTAACCTGAAAGGAAGAACTGCTAAACAAATCGATCAACGACACGATATCATCCTAAATGCGGTGGTTGAGTATCTAACCTTGAAACACCTGATTGATCAAACTAACCACAATAGATTGTCTCCTCAACAACTTGTAAGTATTTTTATGATTCATTCGACATAATCCACTATTTTTGAATTTGTATGTAACAAACATAATTTATGCATTGTTTTTGTAGCATGAAGCCGTGAAAACGCGTTACTTACAAGAAAAGGGAGAAGCATTCATGTTTGAAGCTAACGTCAACCATATTAAAACCAAGGTCACGGAGTACCACCAGCTGGGTGAATCGGAGACGGATTTTTCTTAAGAAGATTGATAGTTTAGTGGTAATTGCTTAGGTTTTTAGGGTATTTGATTAGGTTTTTTCGTAATGTTTTGTGGGTAGATCTCTATGTAAACCCTCACGAGACTATAACTCATCCATTAGGGTCGCCTAGGGGTCAAAAGGATTGATGCACATGCTAAGTGCATTCGTTGTTCCGTCGACAAGGATTATATCTGAAATAAATTAGAGTTCTGGTAGTTCACATAGTTCAATGCCGTAATAAACTGCCGGCGTTGACTAAAATTATATTTGAATGCCGGTAGTCGGTGCCTAATATTTTTATGTTCCTTTGTACAATTAACGTATTTCCGGCAAACTCTTTTGAAACTATGAGATGCGGCATTCACGTAAACGATAGCTCAGTTCCGGTACGTAAGATTCAATACCCAACGGCTATTTTTTCAAACTATAAACCTGTAAAGTAAACTGCCGGCGTAGATTTGAGGTTATAGACAATGTCGGTACCATAAAGTGAAAAATAGACGTTGTGTACTCATCTATTTAAAGTGGATACACCTATTGCAGTTGATACCTAAAAATAAAATAAAAAATAGGTGAGCTCCAACACATTTCTATGATGGCAAAAAAAATCACCGACTATCGATTTCAGAGAATATTTATACGAAAAAAAAGTCTCAACTCCGATAGGGAATCAATCATCATCCACCATCAACTCAATTCCCATGATACTAGAAAAACTTAGAAGGAAGGACCAAACCAGCAAGTCAATTGCCGCGATGGAAGAAGAGATACTTAGAAGGAAAAGAGAAGAAGAAGAGGCAGTAAAGGAAGATTACTATCGTGAAGAAACAAAGAGAATATATGAACGTGTAAAACAAGCGAAGATTGAAGCGGATGTTGAGGAATAAACCAAATGGATCAAAAATTACTACATAATATCTGATTTCCCAGAAGATCACCGCCCTCCACACCTTTTTTGGGGTCTTGTTGCGGATGGTCCTTATATGCCGAAGTTCGTGGACGGTAAGTGCAAGAAACGCAAAATAGATTACGGGGATGAGTTTGTATCACATTGGACAATTGCCCTCATAAAATTATGTCACAAATACAACGAGTTTCTCGCAAGATACCGAGATAATAGGTTTAAAGCTCAGGCCGCATACACCAAATGGAGAACAGATCCTTTTACGCATTTCAAAGTTGCTTTGTTTGTTGAATCTCGTACCAAGAAATGATGTTAGTTGCAATTAGCTTGAGATCTTTCATTTTATGTGTAAGATTGTTCAAGTGTTTAATGTTTTTAAGTCTATTTCCTTATGATTAATATGAAGTTTCTTTGGTTTGTGGTTAATGTTGTTTATTTCATCAAGTTTCTTTCACATACTGGCATTGGCAAATACACCAAATTCTATACCGTCCTAGGTTCCGGCATTAAATGATGCACCAGGTATTATGATGGCATCATATTGACGATTTATAGTTATTGACAGAGTGCCGGCATTGAATTGTTTCATGTGTCCATGCCGGCATTCTGATGGTTACAATTGAAACTCCTTCATTCCACTTGTTTGACGGTTAAAAACTACTTCAACCCAGTATTTGGACGGTTACAAAATCCTTAATGCGTTGGTTACAAACTTATCATTCTATTTAAGTGACGGTTTTGGATACCAATCTCCATATTTTTTCAATCTTCCTTTGTATTCAATCTCCATATTTTTTCATCTTTTATACCAAAGACAATGGTTCGTCGCAAATCTCGTGAACAACCCATTCCACAAATACATGTTGATGAACCGCAAGAAAGTCCTGAAGGGTTTATTGGTGAGGCGCGCATAACAAATTTGATGCGGTAAGTGAAGTATTTTTAGGGTTTATCCCATAATATATAACACGAATTCAAACTTTCTTGTTTAGTCCTTATACTACACTAAAAGAAAATTTTGAAATTGCAATCTAGTCAATTGAAATTTTGTTCTACTTGCGATCGAATTAAATTTGAAAATCATGCCGGATTATATGTCTTGAATCCCTATTGTATTGCATAAGCTTGCCGGCATACAAAATTAGTCAAATATTATGCCGGTTATCTGTGTCGGCTTTGTATATTTGATCAATACCATGCCGTTTTTATTTGCCTGTTTTGTTAAAAAATCTGTACAAAAATCCCCCAGTTCCGGCATCATCAGAAATATGTTTTACAATGCCGGTATTTGTTCCGGCAGTCTCGATATGTTTACAAACCATGACGGTTTGGTTTCCCTAGAATTGTTATTCTCTGTATATAATTCAGGAAAACCGGCATGGAATTTATAATTTCTTAGCATGCCGGATCCAGTACCGGCACTCATATTTGGTTTCGCTTGTATGCCGGCGGGCAGTATATAACTCCGTTTAACGTATTGGAACATAGGTCTAAAGCATCAAAAAAGGATAAAGGAAAAGGCAAAGATGTTGTAAAATCAAAATGTAAGTCTTCTTGACGTAGCCGTCCTGATCCGGCTACTGCTAAGGTCATAATTCGGGATAAACCTATAAGCAAATCAACCTGCAGTGATGATGATGATGATTATGAGTCAGAAACTGCACCTGTACCCGAATGAGCATGTGGCTCATCCTCACAAGCAGCTGATGTCGGAGTTGAAGCCTCTAAGGATGATAAAAAGGCACCCCTAGCCCACCTTCCTGATAAATATGACATGATTCCAGACCGCGTTGATGGAAAACATTGGGGTCCACCGATAAACCTACAACTCTTATTTTCCTACAAAGACTCTTGGGCTCGTTGGATCTATCAAACTTATGTAAGACGTTTGCATCTTGTTATTATAATATTTATCTGTGATTAAGTGAATTTAACTAAGTTTGGTGTGTTTTTATAGGACCCCAAGAAAGCCTTCCGTGTTAGCCGCCATCAACAATTGGATGTATGGACTTTGAAGGATAAGTGTGCGGCTGTTAAAGCAGTAGTTAAAGCATCTGGGTTGTATCCTGCAATAAAAAATTATGTGTCCACTGATACCGTCACAGTAAACTACTTTTTGGAGAGGTTTTTTGCTGACACTGACACCATGCATTTTCCTTTTGGCGATATGACCATTATCCCCGAAGATGTCCAAAGGATAATAGGTTTAGAGGTTATTGGGAAAGCCGTTAAGGTAGGAGATAACTCTAAGGACCTAGAATGGGACAAGATCTATGAGCTCACTGAAAGGTTGTTTTGATGGAACAAGGAAACCACTTTGGAAAATTTGTACAAGACAAGGACTTCCCAGACAAAGACTATCACATTCGTCAAACTCATTGAATTGTTTGGGGATACGAAGAACAAGGTATTGACTTCCGAACAAGTTCAGCAATGTGCCACTGCTTATATGTTTTTCATCTTGGGCTCCGCTATATTCCCTGAAGCTAATGGTAATAGGGTGCATATGAACCTCCTACAATACTTGGATCCGTTGGAAAAGGTTCATGAGTATTCATGGGGCACTGCTTTTTTGGCACATTTTTTGGCAGAAATGCGTCGAGCTTCTAAGGCGAAAGCCCATCAATTTAATGGGAATTTCACTGTAATTCAGGTATAGTGAACTACCTATTTTGTGATCATTATCATTAAATTTATTAGTTTCCAATTATTTATTTTCTTACACATTTCATTGAAACGATCTTTCATGGGCACAAGTGTGGGCTTATGAACACTTCTGAAGTTTGTTCGTAGGGTATAAAGGATTGAAGACTGTCCGTGGATATGAACATAATAAGGCTCTAGCTCATAAATACTACTTCGAAAATACCCCGAGGCCTAATAACAAGAAACGGTTAATTGCAATGAGGATGGATTTCGACTCGGTGGCTGTGAAATTTTTTGCATCCGGATATACGTCGGATATATTAGTGCGTCAAATTGATCGATTATGATGACCCTCGGAAATCAATTTTCCGGGAAAAATAATTTCAATTGTCGCAATGCCCAATGATAATTGTAATCCCTCTCGTTTTCCATTAAACACCAAGCCAATGTGAATGTTACCTTGTCCGATGTTTGCCCCACGATATTGGACAACAACATGTTGTATTTGTTTGTCTTGAAGGTGCAGTCCATCATAAGAACATCGCAACACGTATGAGCCAATTGTGAAAGAAAATGATGCGAAATTAATATTTGAAGGGGCTTCTCGTCCGGACATCTTTTAATAATACGCGTGTAGTTGTGATCCCAAACTCTCTTATCAAATTCTTGCATAACGGTCCTCCCTTCCCATTCCAACCTTCTAATGGTTGCTTGTGCGTTATAAATTGTACTTAGGGAAGAAACGTTTGTCTCATCCTTTTCCTTGAAGCCTCTGAGAATCACTCTTGGTTTGATACATGCTTTGGTCATTATCTTTACATCCTCGAATTGATGAGGTTTTAGCTTCGCAACTACGGAATGACCAACAAAATCTTTCGGATCCCGATGGTTATGACGGCCAAACCATACCGTACAATCCCATTCTTTTTCTTCTTTTCCTTTGTCTCTTAGATGGAATACAAGCTTAAAGGGGCACTCATCCTTCCTCGTATTAGTCTTGTATACCATATTAGTCTTCTTTTCATATACATAACCCTTTCTCTTATGGCTTTTCTTTTCCTTGTATTTTCCGTTTCTCTCACAAACCATCTCAAAACGAACATCTGAACACTGGCTATTCCTCACTAAGACACACATGTTCTTAAGAGCCGTCTCTTTTTCCCAAGAAATTGCTTCGGCTGGAGATTTTATTCCCTAAATAAGGACAACAATGGGAGATTATAAGGTTAATTACAAGCAATCTCAACATAAAATTGTAAAAACTAGGTGAAAGTATTGTTTGGTAAAATACCCGAGGCATTTTATAGTATTCAGACGTATCCCGAAAGAGAGATTTGGAATTTGGATCGATGTATGTCACAACCTAAGGCATGAATGAAAACCTAATAATGTTCCGACATTGTATGTTATTGAACTGCAATGCCGGGATTGCTCATACCGGCATTGTCGAAAAGTTAAAATCCGTGCCGGCGTGCACGATAATTTACATTCGACGCCGGTACTGAAGTTCAAAATATCATTAACTCCTGTATGTTTTTCTTGTAAAACCGGCATAGTATATATGTAAGGTTCTAAGCCGGTACTGACTCCCGACTTGTCCCATAATATACAAACTATGCCGGTACTTAGTGCCGGCGTTTACGAAAAATTAAATAGGAAGCCGGTATTTAAGTTCGAAAATCAAAAACTCATGTATGTTTTTCTTGTGGTACCGGCATAGTTAGTTAAGATTGAAACATGCCGGTATGGATATTCCATGGAATATTCGGTGGTAGGTAAAAAGTGTAAATGTATACCGGCATGGATTTTTGGTTTGAATACCACGCCGACATACTTTTAAAATTTGAGGGATATTTTGTAACGGCATACACATAGTATGAATACGATGCCGGTTGTATAGGTTCCGGCGTAGTATTCATACTACGAGTGTGCCGACACTAAGCTTTTTCAGAGAAAAAAATGGCGGTTTGAAAACGAAAAATCAAATTTTCGACCTCTTTGAAGCATTACATGTTTTTTAGGGTTGCTTGTATGCTGAACATGTTTAATTTCTTGGGTTGGTTCTTCATAAAACACTTCATGCTCACCAAAATCATGATCCAAGGGTGTTGGTTCATCATATAACTGCAATTGTGAGTTGTTATCATTAACCGAAGATTGAAGATATGATTGTTGTTGTAGTTGAGCTAAAGATTCTGCAGCTGCAAGTCTCTCATCACAATCATCTTCCATTTTCAAAAAAAATAAATTCCACTCAATTTTTTTCCCCTCCTTCACTCTCAACTAACCCACACAAATTCAAATAAAAATAAATACACACTAATTTATCCCCCAAATACTTAACATTTTACTAATTTTAATTAATCACTAATCCTGATTAGTGGGGGCTAGATTATGAATTAAAAAAATAATTACATAGGGGGAACCCAGAATTGCTATTGGGACACCGTTTTTGTCCTGTAGATATATCCCCCAATTAATTCCCATATCCCCCAATTGCGTGTTCCAAATAAACTCTGTGGAATAATTGTTTTGACTTTCCTTAATTTATTCCTGTAATTCCTTACCCTAATACCTTTTAATTACCTCATATAACTCCTAATTTATTTATTAGGGCTATTTATTTGTTTCTTTTAAAAACCTAAAATAAAATTCGTCATTTATCACGCTTTTATTTTTACCACAAAAATACCAAAATAATCTCAATTATCACCATGGTAGGTTCTGAAAAATCCAGTCTTCAATCTCAGTTATCACCACGAGATGTTTTGGAGAACTCCAGTTTTCACTCAAACAATGGGTGAAATCCCGATTTAATTGGGGGCCAACCGTTTTAAATGGGGGCCTAGACATTTTATTTGCACCCCAAATTTTTGAGGGGCGTATTAAACCGAAAGTAAAAATACTATTTTACCATTTACTAAATTTAAATCTTAAAAATTAATTAACTCTAATCAACAACCTTAATTAGGGCCCAAATTCATATACCCTTAAATCAGTTTCTCCTTCTTTTCATCTTCCTCTCCTCCCCCTTCTCTTCTTCGCCACCGCCATTAATCACTCAATTAGCAGTTTCAGTGTAAGGGTTATTAGTATCGAAATGGAAGCCCCTAACGACTTTTGATTTGCAGGCGGATTATATGAAAAATCGTTAGGGTATAAGGTTGAAGATGACGACCCTAATACTGCTACTGCAACATTTTTTTGCCCTATAATAGAGTCGCTACTGTATTAGGTTGAAGATGACGACTTTCTTTTGCCGACCCTTTTTTAATGGTTAACGACTCTAGATGGAACTCGAACAACATTCTGTTTCAAGAGTCGTCCGGGTATTAACATAACCAACTAACGACTCTAGGTGAACTAGAAACAAGAGTCGTCATTGTTTAACAAATCACCTTGACGATTTTTCATCACTATTAAAAGTTGCAGGTTAGAGTCGTCGCCATGAGTGTCAACAGACTGACGATTCTTTAGGGTCGTTAGTGTATACAACACCCGAAAATAACGACCCTCACTCTGAGTAGTTTCATAGTGACCATGAATCGACCACTTGGAGCACCATTCAGACAATTAGAAGAGTATATGAAGTTTACCTGATTGTTTTGAGCTCTGGGATCTTCATTTCGAGGATTGGTTCCTTCATTGAATCACTCATTTCTAAAAACCCTAGTTTTTCCTCTAAAAACTCCTCTTCTTCTTCTCAAAACAAAAAAACCCAAAACTAAAATTTCCCCAAATTTTAATCCCAAAACCTGATTTTTATCTAAACAAAATTATCACACTAATCAACTTAATTAAGTCTTAATACTAATCACTTAGGGACATTTTAGCCATTTAGAAAGTTTTCTTATAATGGGTGACCCAAATTGCTATTGGGAGACATTTTTTTGTCATCTAGTGCCTGCCCCCCATTTAATGTGGAAGGCCCCCAATTAAACCAGGGTGATAATCTCAGTTATCACCGCGAGATGTTTTGGAAAACTCCAATTTTCACTCAGACAATGGGTGATAATCTCAGTTATCACCGCGAGATGTTTTGGAAAACTCCAGTTTTCACTCAAACAATGGGTGATAATCTCAATTATCACCATGAGAGGTTTCAAAAAAATCCAAAGAACTTTTAAATCAAAAATTTACAATTTTCACTGAAATTATAAATTTCACCGATATCACGAGTGAAAACTAGGTTTTTCCGAGAAGCCGCAATTTCCTAAAATCTATTTTTAATGGATACAACACCTATTAAACTCCAAACATCTCCTGTCGGATATGCCACCAGAAGAAACCCAAATATATATAAAATGAAAAAAAGAAGAAGGTGAAAACAAAGTTTTTCTTTGTTTGATAACAAAGCAAAGAGATTATATTAAAACGAGGAGTCTTCTTCTTCATTGTTTTCTAAAAATGTATTGGGGAACACCATGACATTATCGGTTGGATGTTGCAACTCATGTTATGCTTAAGTCTTCATTTAAATTGTATTTTATCTTCCTTGAGCACTTTTATTGTATCTGATTTGGTATAGCTACAAACGTTTCCAATGTCAAATGCAACTATGGTCCATTGATTTCAAGTTAGTCTGATTATAATTGATTAATCTTGATTTTGATTACACTTGAATATGTAAACGATTCACATATGGATTTTTGATGAAACCTAAATTTTCCATCAATGCCGCTTAAAATAAAAATCTCGTGGAGGAATAAGAGAAGCAACAACTCCCAAAGGAATCATTGTTTTCTACTGCTCTTACATGAACGATGTATTGGGGAACACCATGACATTATCGGTTGGATGTTGCAACTCATGTTATGCTTAAGTCTTCATTTAAATTGCAACTCCAAGCATATTTTATCTTCCTTGAGCACTCACTTTATTGTATCTGATTTGGTATAGCTACATAACGTTTCCAATGTCAAATGCAACTATGGTCCATTGATTTCAAGTTAGTCTGATGATGATAATTGACGCACATAACTAATCTTGATTTTGATTACATAAAAATCTTGAATATGTAAACGATTCACATATGGATTTTTGATGAAACCTAAATTTTCCATCAATGCCGCTTAAAATAAAAATCTCGTGGAGGAATAAGAGAAGCAACAACTTTTTTACTTTGTAGATCTAAAATAAGATTTTTATGGTAAGAAATTAATTAGGAGAGAATATTAGTAAATATTTTGTTGATATGAAGATATTTCGGATATATATCTCTGACCACCAACAAACTCACCGTGTAAATTGGAATCATTTTTTAAAATAAATTAGCTTAGTCAAATTAAATAAAAAGGTTAATTTGGTCATGGATAAAATGTGTAAACCTAAAATCAATCTAAACTAATGATCTTGACCGTAAATCTTGTATTTTGGACTACATATATATCTCATCTTAATGACGGGTTTCTGAAAGAGAGAGGAACCAAACTTGGTTTTATCAGAAATTTCCACATTATATTATAGTTCTTCGAATTGTGGTGACTTTTCATGAAAGCACGAATTTCGGAAATGTGTGGACAGGCCATGGAGGTGACCGAAGCAATGTAATAGTTAAAGGATCCCTCTGCATCAATTGCTAATGTGAACCATTCTGGCAAAAAGTTAACACTAGGTGCCATGACATTCTGCTCAAAAGGGCACAAGTATGCATGTTCTTCAAAGTTGTGTTAATAAGACATGTAACTTTGTAACAATGCGACTTGTTTTGATTTATGGGAAAATTAGGCTAAGGCCCAACCCATGGATAACCCATAATATGAGACCCTTAATTAAAAACGTTATTTTGGGGACCATGAAAATTTTGGGGGACCATTGATTTTTAAGGCACCCATCCTACAATGATAAGGGCTGCCCTAAAGTCATATGAGTTTACCAATTTGCCCCTTACCCTATTTAATAATATCCCTAATTAATATAAGCCCACCGCCGATTAACACCACCACCACCTCCGATTATCACCACCACCAACCACCGATTACCACCACCACCTTCTCCCGCCGCCCACCACCACCAACTCCCCCGATTATTACCACTACCTCTTCCGATTATTGAGTGACTAAGGTGATAGAAGAAGAATAAGATGGAGAAAAAAAAATTGAGATGGGAAAGATCCGCAGGTATTTTTTAACCAAACTCATTAGTTTTAATTTGATTTTGATTCGTTTAATTGAATAGAAATCATCAAAAAAGGGTTTGAATGTTAGTAACAGTGTTGAGTTCGGTTAGGAGTCGTAACAAAGAAACCCTGGTTTGTTAACCGAACTTCGTGGAAGGAAGAACATGAAGAACAGTTAGGTTGAATAGAAATTAACACTATGTAACCGAACCTGTAGTTCGGTTGTTTCACATATTTTTCGAAAACCATCTCCTAACCGAACTCTTCCAATTTTACAAAATACAAATAATTTCCCTTGCAAATAATTTACTGTACGGTTGAAAGTGAAATGTAATTTTTCGGTAACTTTGCATATGTGGGGCCCACCTCAACAAAGTATACTGCCAAGTTGTCAGCCGGCCCTTAAAAGTTTCCATGTGAGGTAGTGGGAACCACTACCAATTGGAGAGAGTACATGATGAATAATGGATTCGGGCAATTTATTAATCCTATCCTCTCCCACGTCCTCCATGTTGTCGTTGTTGATGATGTTTTCTATTAATCAAAGAAGATTATAGTTGAAATATAGCCAACTTATCATGTTAAACAGATAATAAAGCAAGAACAAGACGCTAGAATCTTTACAAAAAGGAACAAGCGTGCATGCATAAATATAAATATATATATATATTACGCTAGAATCCATTATCTGGTCACTAGTTGGGGAACCACTTCAACTATTTGCGAGAATCTCCTCATATTGTGCTTGGTACGTTTCAAGTTTCAAACCCTGACTAATCACATTTAAATTTGACTGGACTCCCAATCCCAAGAACTTGGTTCCTAGTAAAATTTAAAATCAATGTTTTAAAACTAGTTCGGTTTGTTCCCTAATAAAATTTAAAATCAATGTTTTAAAACTAGTTCGGTTTGTTCGCAAGAAAAATGACAAACCGAACTCTTCCCTAATTTCATATAATTTTGAGTTCGGTTGTTTAGCAAAATAGTTGTACCAACCGAATATAACTCTAGAACTATTCATTTTTTTGGGTTTGATAAGTTCGGTTAGTTATGCTCTTGGGATCAAGTTTGCGAAATAACCGAACCTATTAAACTTAGTCTACTCTTATATTTTGTACAGTTCGGTTAGATAGTTGGTTTACATGAAGTGTGCAAACAAACTGAACTTTGTACGCTAAGTTAAATCTTAGTTTTACGTCAAGTTCGGTTGGTTAATAGTTGCGAAGCAACCGAACTTTGCACTAAGTAAAATCTTATTTTACCTAAAGTTCGGTTAGTTCATTGGTTGCAAAACAACCGAACATTACTCTGGAATCCATCAAACTTCCATTAATACAGAGTTCGGTTACCTGCATGTTTGGCTAAAGAAACCGAACTACACTTCCAGATGAGTTCGGTTAGCTGTTCTTCACATATTGTAACCGAACTACTTCAAAAATTTACATTTGGTTTCAAAATTTGGAGCAATTCAACCAACATTAGCTAAGTTTGGAACATACCAGGATACCCAAATGAGCTTTCATCACTTGAATTACCTAAGTTAGTGAATTGAAAAAGAAAATTATTTTCCATGGTTTTCTCCTTCTTCTTCTCTAACTTTACTCTCTACAAAATTCAATTTCTTTTTTAATAACCCATCTTTTAATTTAATCTCACTAATCAGTTTTTAATGATTTAAATGAATCTACGTGGTGGGCGGTGGTGGTGGTAATCGGAGGTGGTGGTAGTAATCGATGGTTGGTGGTGGTGGTAATCGGCGGCGGTGGTGGTGGTGGTGGGTTAATGTTATTTTTCACTTAATCATTTCACTAATGATTTCACTAATCAAAATCAAAAACTAATTAAAAGGGTAGTTTAGGTAATACGAAAAATCTTAGATAAGGGCACCCCTACCCAAAATGAGACAATGGTCCCCCCAAAAATCAATGGTCCCCAAAATAACGTTCTTAATTAAAAGAAATTTAAATCTTAAAAGACCTTGATACCCTTATTCATATTGTCAAGCCCATAATTAAATAAAATTTAAATTTAGGCCCAATATTATTAAAATATAGCAAATATGATGTCACAACCATCTTTAACGACCGCCACCGTCACCACCACCACCAACCACCACCTCCGACGACCTCCGTCACCAACCACCACCTCCGGCGCCCGCCGCCGCCACCAACCACCACCTCCGACGACCGCCACCACCAACAAACACCTCCGTCGGCGACCACCAGCGCCTCCGACCACCAACGTCAAAACCACCGCCACCACCAACCACCACCGCCAACCACCTCCGACGGTGACCACCATCAGCAGCAGAAACCACCACCGCCGGAAACCACCACCTCCGTCGCCGGCGGCCACCACCGCCGACTACCGCCTCCTACCAATAATATATGGATGTGTAATCTGAAGTTACACATGCAACGAGCATGTGTATCCAGAAGTTACACATGGATATGGCATGAAAGGGTTACACATGTGTAAGCAGAAGTTACACATGCATATAACATGTGTATCCAAAGGTTACACATCCATATGGCATGTGTAATGAGAAGTTACACATAAAAAAAAATAGACATAAAAAAATACATCTATTACACTTTAAGATTTATTTACAATAATTTCTTAGCATGTGTAACTAAAAGTTACACACACATCATCTAGTATAACTGGGAGTTACATATGCATATATCTAGTGTAATTGAAATTTACACAACACTATGCACACTTTCAACAACATTTATCCTATAGCTACCACCATGGATCATTTCATCATTCTCTACCAGCATCAATTCCTAACAAATCCACTGCAATAGCAACATACATTGGAAACTCTGCACCTGTTTATCCTAACATGCATCTAGCATGCAATATTGAGTTCTCAGACTCAGGCCATAACTTACCACATATCAATTCCATCGTAACCCATGTCCTGCAACTGCAACCAACACCAATAAACTGAATTATGTATCATTTCAGGTTTACTCAAACTTCTACACATATAATTAGCACATGTAACTAGCAGTTACACATTCAATTAGCATGTGTAACTTGCAGTTACATATCCAATTGGCATGTGTAACTAGTAGCTACACGACTTCATAATCTGGTCTTGGAGCTAATCTACTATATGCAATTAGCTTGCGTATCCGTAAAGTATGAAGGCGGTCAAAATTCAAAAGCTAACAGTTCATACAAAATTATACAATTATGTATATTTCATTTTGTTGTCTATACACTACTTTCACTATGGACTTGCTATGGACTTAAACTAGTTAACATAGTTTCACTAGTTAGTCCTACATTTACTTAAACAAACCATTTACATTACTTACCTATAGGTAGAGATATATAGGGGCATCTGGATTTACTTGCAGTAGCATTAACTTATCACCTCGATCATCATTGACAACAATCCGATCGTTTCTATTGTTTCAGGAACAATTGCTCTAAATTCTCAATCACTAACTGAACCTGGATCATTCAAAGTGGCGTTATTATACAAGATTACAAGTAACTACTTAGGTTTAATCATACACAATAATACTACTTCTGAAAGGCCTACTAATTTGGCAACTGCTTGTGTAAAAACTATATGTAAGTAAAATCTATGTAACCTGACGTTACACATTCAATCAGCATGTGTAACTAGAAGTTACACATCAAATTAGCTTGTGTAACTAGAAGTTACACATACTTTTGCATACTACTGAGAAATGATGACAGAGTTAATCCATAAGTACATGTCTAGATAAGGGTTCAGTGCAGGCTGGAATCCAAATACACACTATGAATACTGAAAAGCAAAAAAACTGTGAATTATTATGTATAACGTACCATATCCAGAGTGAAAAACCCTCAATCTGGATTTTGTCATTCTTCATGCATGGGATCAAGAGTGAATGTGGTTTGGTTTGTAGCTGATGAATCCATATTCAACCAACTTCCTAATGTGTTTCTCTGCACAAGACATCACAAAACCAGTAAATTTAACCAAAAATAATCATAATGTAGATACAAACCACTAGATCCACATAGCATGTGCAACTAGAAGTTACATATTCGGTTAGCATGTGTAACTAGGAGTTACACATGCATCATACTTATATATGTCAACCTAAAATCAGCAAATTGATGTGATACATTAAGTGGTAAATTAATAAAAACCAAAGGAAACGATGTTGTGCCACAAGATGATGTACATAACTTATAGTTACACATCTATTTAGCTTGTGTATATATAAGTTACAAATCTAATAAAAAGTTACACATGGATATAACATTTGACTCGAGGTTATTAAATACAAACTACAAAGATGTGATTGCTAGGAATTATGAAAGCATACAATTCCAAACTCATATGATAATTTAGACTTCAATCATGCAAAGAAAAGAGTTTTATAAATGATCACAACAAAGTATAGACAAGAACATTTCGAAAGATGAAATTCAGGTAACGAGACATTTACCTTAAGGTTTGGAATGATCTCCATATCAAGTGCATCAACTTCCATGAGCCTTGAAATAGCATTAAAATTCACCCTACCTGGATATGAGATAGGTATTAATTTGGTATTATGGATAACAATCCAAATGTATCAATCAATAAGTACAAATGTTAAACACGAACTAGTCAGGAAAGAGTTGTTGGTTTTCAATTTCATCTAGAAGTAACAGGAAGCATATACAATCATTAACTCAAAACTTAGCATGTCTACATCATCAATTTGAAGTTGTTCTTCTGAAACAATATTTTTTCTTCATACTCTTCTCAGTATCAAACAAAAAAACTCACAACAAATTCACACAAAAACAAAAAACAACAGAAAAATACAAATTCCATGCTAAATATACAACATGATATATATGTGTAACCTCAAGTTACACATACTGTAAAACAAAAAACAGCATGTTTACATCATCAATTTGAAGTTGTTCTTCTGAAAAAACATTGTTTCTTCATCCTCTTCTCAGTATCAAACAAAAAAACTCACAACAAATTCACAAATTCATAAAAAACAACATAAAAATACAAATTCCATGCTAAAAATACAACATGATATATATGTGTAACCTCAAGTTACACATACTGTAAAACCAAAAATAGCATGTCTACATCATCAATTTGAAGTTGTTCTTCTGAAACAACATTTTTTCTTCATCCTCTTCTCAGTATCAAACAAAAAACTCACAACAAATTCACAAATTCACAAAAAACAACAGAAAAATACAAATTCCATGTTAAAAATACAACAAGATATATATGTGTAACCTCAAGTTACACATACTGTAACAAAAAACAGCGCATGTCTACATCGATTTGAAGTTGTTCTTCTGAAACAAAATTGTTTCTTCATCCTCCTCTCAGTACCAACAAAATATAAACAACAAATTCACAACAAATTCTCGGATCGTACATGCAAGAACAACAAATAATCGAAGAAAAAAAATTGAAAAAAGTTTTGAAATCAAACCAAAATAATCAAGAACAGGTAACATTAGAGGAGCAAAAATCAGTTCAAAAATCAAAGTATATAGAATTCGTATCTAATAGATGGGTAAATGAGATAATGATTCACTGATTTCAAATTTGAAAACCGATTTTCAATCGAGATAAAAAAAATAAAAAGATCTATCGAATTTTGTTCAAGAACTCTAGAAATTTTTCTTGAATGTTTTTTTTCGAAAATTTCTTCTCAACAGTAAGATTAAGGTGAGATGATAACAGATCTAACTCCAATTAAATCTAGCTATTGATTTGAAATGTTCAATAAGATTTTTACGTTGAAATCAAGCTTTTAAAAGTTTTTCAAAATCATAAAATGATTAAATCAAAGAATTAAATCTAGCTATTGATTTTAAATGTTAAACATAAACGAAACTTACCTGTTCAATTTGATTTTTTATGTGAATCTTTAGATTCATTTGTTGTTGATAATTATCATTTCTTTTTCATTGATTTTCACCGAATCTCCCAGGAACATGTGATGTTGATGTTGAATTTAGGTGTAGATAATCACGATCTTTGTTTGTAAATCTTAGATCTAGGTTTTGAAATCGTTTTCTACTGAAAATCTCGATTAGAAGTTGTTTCTTCTGTTCTTGTTTTTCTAGCAGAGAGAGAGTGCAAAAGCAAATGAGAGAGAGAGAGTGAAAAAGAAAATGAAACTGAAAAATGAAATCCATACCTAATTTTATTAGTATAAATACAAAAGGGCATGTTTGATATTATTAAAAAAATGCTTTATTAACAAGCCCTGAAATCTAAAGTTTTGGGCTTAGAAATATGAAAATCTGAAAGTATGGAGTAGAGGGTGGAAGATCCATTTTGTTGGGGTTGTAAATGTTAAACCCATATAGTAGGGGGATTCTAGTATTTTTCACTTGATTTATTCCGTGAGATTAGTCCCACAATGCTCAAATAAGAGAGAAGGAGGTGAATGATGGTGCTATAAAAGGAAGCTCATGCTGTCTTTACTAAGCATCTTTGCGCTTGGGGCAATGACGCAGCTAATGAGGTAATAACCGAGGCGCGTCAATTGCTGGTTGAAAACTATTTCCAAACCCCCTCCTCGGCCTTGGGTCTCCTGAGGCCGTCGAGAATTTCTGGAAGGGCTCCCTCTAATCAGGGTAAAGCCCTACAAATCTTAAACCTAAATTTTGTGGAATCTTAAACCTTAATTATGGATCCATGTCCTAAAGCAATTAGCAAAAAAGATTCAAAAATCAATATGCCAGCTTGTTCACTGAGAAAGGCCTCGCTGATTTTCATCATGGACGCTCGCAATTCTACCAGAAATCTTGAACCATTCAAGGAACAGCCAAAGTAAATAGATTTGAAGTTAAACATGAATTGATGGCATAAGTCAAGGCTTCCAAAACAACAGTTAAACTATGAAACATATTTAAAAGAACCCAGAAACTACAACATGGAATACAGCTGCAACATTGTCTGCCAAATTCATTTTACTTAAGCACCAAATTTAGGAAACTCCAAATAATGGGATACGCTTGAGAGAAACTGTGCATACCTCAAGTTAGGTGCTTCGTATCCTGCAACAGAAAGTTGAGAACATTGGCTGAACCAAGATTACAAATGAATGGTCAGTCATGACTAGATGACTTGCAGTACTAGAGATTAAAAAGCCAAAAGTCAACCTGGGTCGTTACCAAAAACATCAAAAACAAGAAGAATTCCAAGCTCTGAATCCAAAGAACCAAAAGCATAGCTTCCAATTTCTCCAACACATCCACTTCCTGATCTTGAGGAGTTGATTTTCTCTCCATGCTATAGCATTTAAAGGGTTTTTTGAAAATTTTGAAGTCTTGCACTGATGCTAATGAACTTCAGACTTTAACCTGGATCATTCCGCAGAATTCCTATTGGAAAATCTTAGTATTTTCAAAAAACGGGGTTCCAAAATCAACAACATATATGTGAATCTCTTTACCACCTACTTCCACAATTTTCCCAGACCTCGATAATCTCGATTCACTGCCGAATGATACAGGAACCACCTGAAGCCCTGCAGAAACTCCAGCTTCTATTATTGCCTTACTCATCTTTCCAGTACAACTATTCACCTACAATAATGCAAATATTAGTCCCACAAGGACTAGTTTAAGCCGCGGGATGGAAAAGAGACGGTATAAGAAGAGAAGTTGGAAACGAGAAGAAGCATACCTTTCTCGGCCTTTTGGCTAAGATCAAGTGTAGTATCTGTTCTTATCAGTTTAATATCTGATATGTGAGCCATCGGCTCACATGATATTAAATTAATTTTTTTCATGGGGGAGTTCCCACCACAGCAGCTTGCTGCTGGGGTTCTCACGCGTCGCCCTTGCGTTGCACTATTGCAAAGGCTTGGCGCACCCCCACCAAAACTAAAAGAAAATGTTGGCTTGGATTGGTTTCCTGCTCTTACTTGCAACCTATTTGTTCTGGCCGTTGCACTGCTGCAAAGCCCTCTTCTGCAGTAGAAGCGAAGCTGTTTGACACTATGATTTCTGAACAAACAAAAGTTCAGGCAATTTTATGAAATTTTGTTACCAACCCCTAACAAAGAGACTCGTGATATACAAACAATGAGATTCAGATGGAGACTCGTAATTATTAGTCCGTGTATCATTTCCAGGTTCATGTTTCGATAAAAAGAAATTCAGTTTCATGTCCTTCATTAAGAAAGCTAGGATTCCATGCCCTCCATTGAGTAAGAAATGGTGATTTTTACTCGCATTTCGTTTCTGTGAAATATTGAGCAGAATGTTTGCAAACAAAACCCGAAGTGGGTTAAGGGTAAAAAAAAAAAAATTGTGGTAAGATCCGCCGAAGCGGGTAGCCTTAACCAGATGTGTGGTAACAGGTAAGCTCGAAAGCTGTTCCCGTCCCTGTCAGGGGAGATGCCAACCGTCTCTCCTTTCAACGAACACACTTGAGAAGGCCCAACTAAAAGCTTATAAATCGTATCACTCATTTGGTTATAAAAAGTGTGGGACTAATTATATAAACTTGTAAAGTCTTATAATTTAACTTGGAATGAGCCTTCCCTCTCATGTAGATGGGGGCTGACGGGAATCTGCTGGTTCTTAGAATCATTTTTACCAACTGGTAATGGTAACAAGTTGATCAAAATTCACCATCCTCTTGCACAATTGATACAATAAGATTACAGAAATCAAAAGACATCATCTCAAATATTATAGGCATGTACCCTCACTGAGATTTACATACTCCTGCATTTTCTATGAGCTGTTGTTCCCTATTATTGTACAAACTAGTCTGTTGCAGAGATCCTTCGCTTACCTAAATACACACTCAAATATTTACTCCCCTGTATATAATGGGACAGTTAGCAATTTCTCTACAGCTTTTTTGTCCTTGTCCTTAACCTATTTGCAACAGCTCTAAAGATGACATAACCGTATCGAACCAATGTAAAATGAAGTGAGGCTACAACTGTAAGAGGTAGAGCAATCCTTTAAGTAGAAAGCTAAATGAGAGCTGGGACTTAGCTAAATGCAAGAGACCTTTAAAGTGAAACCCATGATACTTAGGCTCCATCCAAATGCAGCTTGCCATTTTCTTTGTGTTATAAGAATCTTGAGCAGAATGCCGGCTCCAAAGACAATGGTATTTACCTGCATCATGAATCAGTATAAAATCCTTTTGACAGGTAATTTAGAGAAGTATATTTTGTTCTTCATGCTACTATTGGACAATTATTGAGAAACTTGAAATGTTATGAACAATGAATATGCATTCCTAAACTTTTGAATCTCACCCATATCATTTTGGGAAAATCCAATTGTAAACCTTAACAGAATTTTCGAAAGTAACTTAGATAGACATAGTTTAACTGTTCTAAGGGCTCTGTGAATAACTTCCCGGCTATCTGAATAAAAAATTCCAGCGCTCCTTTTCAGTCTAGGATAATACGACATAAAAACTCCATTGTTTTCACAGAAAACTGGGCTTGTTATAACATCCAAAACAATTATGTAAAGTAGACCGTGCAAATTTGTCCAACTCCAGAACACGAATTTCCCTCGTAATGGCAAAGGGTCAACAACATTACTTGTTCAACAATGTGGAAGTATGGCCAAACTGAACACCCAGAACAATTCGTAAAGACATGAATGAGATTTCTACAACAAATATCGACGATGTTACCATCTTCAGGTAAGTCTTGAACTTGGATTGAATGGTTTCTCTTATAAAGGGATTGTGATAGTCCACTTAAGTGCCAAAAGGACCTAATTTTTTGCCACTAAAAATGACGTTGTAGTAAATTTTACCTCAAAGCATGTCAAGAGATGCAGCAGACTTAAAAAGGTTGTGTGATGTCAGAGTTGTGCACAGGGTAAATATTAACAGACATGGGAATCGGAACAAAACTTCTCAATGAAAAATAAACCAATGTGCATGCTATGGAACTGCGTACAAACAGAAACTTCCTAGAATAGGGCGTGCAAACAAAGAAAAAGAGTTGCAAGTGTCGTAGAATGTATGTATATTACTTTACTAAACGTAACCTTTAATATCAGATTTTTACCTTCTGTTTAAGGCACACTCACTGCTACGAGGCAAAGGTAAAACCTTTTTGGGGGAAACCTCATCCTCATTACTGGATGACCCTTGCACCTTTTCCTTTAATTGCTCAAGGAGATGCCGAGCTTCTCGGATTTCATCATGCGCACTAGGTCCATGGCTTTCCCATGCATCAATAACTCGCTGCTGGAACTCCAATGCAAGAGTATAGCTTCCCATAGTGCCATAAGCTTTTGAAAGGTTTTGACAAGCATCTATTGAATCTGCATGATGTGGACCAAGTGAGACATCCATGACTTCTTTCGCTAATGCAAACATCTGTGCAGCTGACTGAGGCCTATCCAGCTCTAGATACGCAGCACCCAAATTATTGTAGATATACCCAACCCCGAAATGCTTACTCCCAAAACTCTCCTTCAGCCTCTCAACTGCACTCTCCAAGTATGGAATTGCTTGAGGCACCTTACCGGTCAGTAACAGCAACCAACCTAACCTAGCAGAGACACTACCTTCAGAATGAAGTTCTTGAGGGACGGTCTCTAATATAGCCAATGATTTCTTCAATAATGAGATGGCAGCTTCAAGCTCGTTCATAGTCTCAAAAAGCATAGCTATCTCTGTGTAAGCTTCTGCAACTTCTACCGGAGCTTCAGATTCTTTCTTGCCAAGAATACCAGAAGATATCTCTAAACATCTCTTTGAATCTTCATATTTATCCTGACTACACAAAGCATTTGCCATTGATATGAAAACGAAAGCTCGAGTCTTACTATCTTTCTCTGTCTGTCGCACAACACCCCCCAAAGTGGAAACTGCCTCGTCATACTTCCCCAATGCAATTTGTATATTAGCAGCATCAACTTCTGCTCGAAGCAACTCTGACTCGAGCCCCCATTTCTTCAAAAGCTTTTGAGAGAGTTCATTTTGCTCTAAAGCCTTCTCGTGTTCTTCCAACCCCGTATAAACAACACCAAGAAGACGCCGATCCCTGGCTACTTCAACAGAATCATCCCCTAATTGTTTTTCATGAATTTCTAACGCCTTTAAACAATACGGTAACCCCTCTTTAAAATTCAAAACAGCAACATAAGCTTCAGCCAATTCTCTATTTGCTACACCCATTTCCCTACTATCTGGCTCAAGAACATACTGCTTTAACTCCAAACATCTCTTTAAATTAACCAAAGCTTCTTCCCTTCTACCCAACGCCGTTTTTACATTCACTAATTCCATCTGAACAGCATGCATTACAGGTCCAACATCACTTTCATTAACAGTACCCTCTAATTGTAACTTACTCAATATCCTATTAGCTCTATTTAAATACCCCAAACTATCATTAAACTTTTTCAAACTATAACAAGCAGAACCCATTAACTGTAAAGTCATTGCAACTGATAAAGACACTTTATTATTTCTATCAAACACATCCAAAGCCTTATTAGCAAATTCTAAGGTTTTTTCAGGATTCTCACCTTCTTGATCCAAATGAAGACCCACTTTCAAATAAGCCAATCCAAGCTGTACATCATTGTTGCCAAAAGAAGACTTCATTGCTTCCAAAGCTTCCATAATCTCTTCAGTCGAAACGGCAGCCTCAAATTCATCTTCAATTTCAGACCTTTCCTTGTTTTTACTCTTTCTGGGTTTTTGTTCAACTAAAGTACTAAGATTTCTACATTGGTTGTTTTGAAATTGATGGATTTCCTGAAGAATCAATCCATGGGTTCTGTAGCAGGGTTTGTGATGACGATGATGATGAGTATCTGAAAGTTGTGATTGATTTTGTTTATTGGGTGTAATGGATTTGATGTCAGATACAAAATCTCTAAAGCAAAACCCAGAAATGGTTCTGCTGGGATGAGCAGCAGCAACCTTAGATAACAGAGAGTATGAATATCTTCTCATGACGGAAACTCAGATTTCAGAGAATTTCATTCTGATTTTTTAGTATGAACCCTGAAAGTGTTATAACTTAAAACCCTTCCCACAAAGGACCTGTTTTGGCCCACGTGCCGGGTACTAATAGACAGAATAAAAAGAGAAGGGAGGGGCAGCCCTACAAAGTTTCATCTTCGCGGTTCCTTAACTAAGCAGAAGCTCTGAAGCTATGACGAAAAGGAAGACGAAAAATGTGAAGAGCAATAATTTTGAGGTTTATGGGAAGATTTACATTCCTGATCAAGAAATTGGTGATATGCCGCTAAATAATAATGCAAAAGGCCGGAAGAGATAACGCCGTGAACAGAAGATGAAGAAACAGAAGGGGGGCAATTCTCCGGAAAGGAAGAAGAAGAAGCAGAAGAAAGTAGTTGCAGGGTAAAATCTGGGTTGGTTTCATGTTTCATCTTCTTTATTATTAGTTAAGTTGTTTATTGCCGGGCCTATCTGTGTTAACTTGTCTTCGAATTTGAATAGAGAGAGTTTAGGTTTAATTGATGTTTGAAACTAAGGAATCACAAACCTCCCAATATGTAATTTATAATTATCTAATCAATTGATTTCGATGTTTGACGAATTTTTCTTTTCTCGTTTAAGATTTAGGTTTTTAAGAATTTGTGGTTCTTTTTGTTAGGGTTTGTGCTGAAACCCCACAACCACTGGACAAGGTGCTGCTTTTTAAGTAGGCCATATTCATCATAAAAAGTTTCATAGTCCCATAACGTTAAGCTTCAACAGATACCATAGGTATTTAGTCCGCTAGATTGGCGAAATGAGCACGACCTTACTTGAACAGGATCTGTTCTATAGGCTCGTACCTCTGTATCCTTGAGTTCTAAGGAGACAGGAACCACAGTCTGGTTGATGAACCATGACCGCACGACCAGAGCGTGATTAATGGCGCACAGGCCTATGATGTAGGCCCTGTCACTGTAGATGATCGTTCTCAGCTTGGCCTTTGGCCTGCTGTGGTGGTCGTGCGGTTGTCTGACAGACTCCCAATATTTTTTTTTGCACAACTTACTCTATATCTCTTTGCTTTTCCATATTTTTTTTAGGTGATTACTGATTCCATATTTTTCTTTTGTTGAACAAGTCATTTGCTCATGAGCAAACTTTTTGCCAGTGTTGGAAATAATACTCTAAAAGTTATACAAATATTTACATGATTTGTGCAGGTCATGAGGGGGATGCCTGCAGTAGATAGCGACATTGTTGAACTATCTGCGCTTCAAAATTGGCACACTATTGTGTGGATCAGGTCAGAAAATATAGCTTTCTGCTTCCGCTGCTTGCTGGTTAGAATTACAACTCCCTGCTGTAATAGGAATGTAACATGTAGTAGTTAATGACAAGAGAAAACTATCCAACTCACCTGATACTTTAAATAGGTTGAAAATAGCTTTCCCCACGTTCCATGGATGCTTACTGCACATTTGAGGTTTCTTCCTCAGAGAGATGATACCAACAGATCAACCTTCAAGATTCAGTATTTAATCTTTGGAATTTGGCTGTTGGTATCATCTATCCTGCGGAAGGAGCCTCTTGCTGTGGCCTTCTTGCCGTGGCTTTTAACATTCCTGCTTTTTGCATTTATGGTAAGATGATTAAATCTATTGAATGTGCAACCAACAAACTTATCTATTTATAGGGAAATTTTAGTTTGATGACTATGCAATTGTATCTTGTTTGGTGGAATATTCATGCTTATCCGAGCTGAATTAGTTCTTCATACAAATAATTCTAAATCCATAATTATAAGGACAGGCAATGATGTTGTTGTCTCGAGGTGACAGTTTTGTTTGTAGCGAACAGTATCAGATTCCTTTTTTTTTTATTTGTTGGTGTAATGCTAAGTGCAAGAAAAAATGGCACACTGCATTTGGAAAAAAATTGATTGTACTCTGGATCCAACAAATTGTTAAACATGTGTTTGTGGGATGTGTGTCTTCAAATTTAATATTCCGTCTATATGTCGGTTTTGAGTCTTTTGATGGTCCTTTCATTTATAAGATAGTAGTAAGCTTTTGTTAGCTCGAATATAAGAGAATAAAGCGATACTATTTCTGAACTGTGTGTTCTTCCTTTTTGACTTTACTTTGTTTCCTTTTTGACATTATGGGAAGCATGTTGTTTCAGAATCTTTGACGTCTCTGATATTTCTGATATTTTCTTGTTGCAATTTTTACTGAGCTATGCTGCTAAAATTATCTGTTCAAAAATAAAAATAAATCACTGTGCCATTTTCTTACCATGCTAGAGGTCTGTGTGAAAAAAATTTACTATGTTAGAGGTCTGCAACAAGGGTTTGGCACTAAAAGATTCCAACAAAGATGTTTCTTTTGCCTTGATAGACTGAAAAATGCTAACATGCTCAGTAGGTTGGTATAATGCTATTAGTCTATGGACTTTGTGCGGAACTTCTGATGAAACTTCGACGCATATCTTCATCTCTTTTTTTTTTCAACGAATGGGAGTCACATCTGTTGTTACATTGTACTTTCTCTCGGCAAATTTGGAATGCACTGATCCCAGCTATTGCTCTATGGAACATATGGCTGGAACCAAATAGAAGCGTCTTCGAAGAGAAGAAGAATCTAATATTTGTAGTTTTAATTTTTTTAAAGCTTTTTGTTCTCTTTTTTCTTTTCTGCATCTGTTCCCATTTTTTATTTCTGATTGTACTTTGTAGTTTACCATCAATTAATCATCTTCATTCATCAAAAGAAAAAGGTAGGACGAAAATCCAAGTGGGCTTTCACTTTCAGCCTGACAATCCAATTATTTGTAAACTCATCTCATTTCATCATTCTAGAAATCTAAACATATTTGAAGAATTCGGCTGGATCCTTGTTTGATGTCTGCAAGTCTCGGGATTGGCCTTAAAATTAAAATTAGCCCGAACTAGCTAACATAATGTTCTCTTATTCAGAAAAAACATATGGTATGCACCAGCCGGTAATCGAACCCGGGTCTGTACCGTGGCAGGGTACTATTCTACCACTAGACCACTGGTGCTGTATATTGTAGTAGCTCAACAAAACTTCATGGTGGCAGCTTACTTACCTAAAGGGTGTCATCAAAAACGAAGAAGAGGGTTTTTGGTGGAGATTTCAGAATTGTGAAAAAAGATATTTAATCGAAAGAGAAGAAATTGGCAAAGGAAAGTGGTCATAGAGCTTGTTTAGAGAAGTATAATTTTATAATTTTGGCAACATCTTTAATGGTTTTGGGGAAAGATTTGACACTCTTACAAAAAAAAATTATGTTTTTTTTTTTTTTGCTAGGAAAATGAAATTTCATTGATTACTGAGAGTTTACATCATTTTGTAGGAAGTAGGGGCAGTTGAGCTCATCCCACTCCCTTGTTACAGTTCCAACTCTAATATATTTGGCAGCAGTGTCTGCTGCTCTATTTAGATCTCTCTTGAGATGCTTAAATTGAATAATGTTAATATCTTTTAAAAGAAATAGACAATCCTCTAAAATGGAGCAAGAGGTCCAACTAGTTTGTCCTCTGCAATTATTAAGATAGGCCATTACAGTTTTGGCATCACTGACTAAATAAACATCATCAAAGTTTTTCTCCCTGATCCATTTTGTAGCTTCAAGAAGTGCAACACTTTCAGCTCCCTCTGGACTCGCTGCATACCTCGAAACTAGTTTGCATCCTTTGAAAGCACTTGTAGAATTTAATGCCACAATTCCAATGCCAGACTTATTTGTATCTTTGTCATAAGAGGCATCACTTAATATGACAATACTATTATGGATAGTATTTTGCAGAAAATTAGAATCATTATCAGGTGCAGCAGTATGAACAATGTTAGGCATGGAGGAAGGAACTAATAAGCATGCAGATTCAGAAGCTATTTTGAGTGCAGTTCTTGCAGTAGTCACTGGATTTAGAGAAGCATTTTCAAAGACTTTAGCGCATCTATCTTTCCATATGCCCCAGGAAGTAGTCAAGACTATTACTGAATGAGGTTGAAGCTGACTTGAAATTAGCCATTTGGTGATCCAATCTTTAACACTTATATTAGTGTCAAAGTCATGCGAAACAAATTGACTAACAACAGGGATATGAGACCAAACATTTTTGGCAAAATAACAGTGAAGTAACATATGCTCAGGAGTTTAACTAACATTCAAGTTACACAACCTGCACTTATCATTGTGGGTGTTATTGTATCTGGCAAGTTTACTGCATGTAGGGAGGATCTTTTCAATACACTTCCAAAGGAACAATTGAGTTCTGGGCAGTAATGAGGATTTCTAAATTGCTTTATAAGTGTCAATGTCAGGATTCTGAACTGAGTTATGTGGTAATTCTAAAGCAAGCAATTTGTAAACTGATTTGACTATCAGTATACCATTCTTGGCATAAGGCCAAACTAGAACATCCTTACCAGAAATAGGAATACGCATGTTACAGATTAACTGACTATTTTCCCTAGTAAAGAAGGCCTGAACTAAAGGAGTATTCCAAGACTTATTTTCCTGCCTAATGAAATCAGAAATCTTGTAATTAGGATTAGGTTGGTTTACACAGAGAGGATAAAAATGGATTTAAAATCCAGTTATCATAAAAAGCATGGACAGAATTACCATCTCTAATATCCCAATGAGCATGTTGTTTCAAAATATCTAAACCATGGCAAATACTAGACCACACCCACATATCATTATGGCAGTGTATAAGCAGCCAAGCAGTTTTAGTTAAAAGGGCTAGATTCATTTTTTTTCAAGTTTCCAAAGCCTAAACCCCCCTGTAATTTATGCATACAATTTTTTTCCCATTTCTTTCCCCACCAGAAATCCCTTTGCAATTTTTCCATTTTATCAGTAATTGTGTCAGGAAGGAGAAAAGAGTTCATGTGGTAGTTAGAGGAAGTTTTAAGAGTATGCTGCACAAGAATAGATCTACCTGATTGGGCTAAATGTTTACCTTTTCAATTAGACACTCTAGCATCATGATGAGTGTTTAAATGGGACATATACTCAGTTCTATTTCTAGTAAGAAAGAGTGGTATGCCAAGGTATTTTTCATTTAATTCAATTTTCCTGACATTCATCGATCTAATAAGTGAAATACAATAATCAGGAAGGACATTTTTACTGAAAAAACATGCAGATCTCAAAGTTTATCATTTGACCAGATATACTACTAAAATCTTTAATCAAGGAAGGACATAAGATTACTTGACTCACTGTGAGTAGCTTTTGTGAACAACAAACAATCATCTGCAAAAAGGAGATGAGAGATACTAGGAGCATCCTTGGTGACTTTCAAACCATGTATAAGGTTGTATTGTTCAACATGAATGAGGTACCTAGAAAAAGCTTCCATACACATAATAAACAGGTAGGGAGATAGGGATCTCCCTGCCTTAGTCCTCTATTAGGATAAAAAGAATTACAAGGGGAACAATTCAAGAGGATAAATATGCTTGTAGTGCTTATGCATTGGAAAATAAGTTGACACCAATGGTCAGAAAAACCAAACCTTTTAAGGACATCAATAAGGAAGGACCATTCTACTCTATCAAAGGCCTTAGATATATCAAGTTTAAGGCCCATGATATCACATCTATATTTTTTTTCTTCTTCATAGTATGTACCATCTCATGAGCAATCACCACATTATTTTGAATGTTTCGACCAGGGACGTAAGACGCTTGGAAAGGTGATATTAGTTTGCTGAGCAAAGGTTTCATTCTATTAACAATGCTCTTAGAGATAATTTTATAATTTGAATTGCAAGGAGAGATAGTCCTAAAGTCGGAAGGACTGCTAGGTTTATTTACCTTAGGAATTAAAGAAATAAACGTATGGTTCATTTCTTTGAGAAGATGTTTGGTTTCATAAAACTTTTTGACTGTTTCCCAGACATCATTTTCAAGCAACGCCAGAATTTGATTATAAAAACCTGGAGGAAACCCATATGGACATGGGGCAGTCCAAGGAGCCATTTGCTTAATGGTATTCCTAATCTCTTTAAGATTAATGAGACTCAAAAGATTGTCATTGTCCTCATTGGTAATACAACCATCAATGCAATTCAAGAAAGTCTCATTTAAGATAGGATTAGTGGTGGTAGAAATATTTTTAAAATGAGAAACAAGGAGGTCCTCAAGAGTATCTCTATCCTCAGACCAAAGACCATTTGATGTTTTTAGAGAACTAATATGATTGAAATGTCTCCTTCTGTTAACATTTGTATGGTAGTATGAGGTATTTCTATCATAACTCTTGATGAAATCAACTCTGGATTTTTGATCATAGAAGGATTCTTGAGATTTTTGAGCCAACACAAGATTCTGTTCTACCTCCCTTATGGCCTCATTATTCTGAATAGAATATGGATTGCTATTCAGAGTTCTGAGTTGATTAGTTAAAGAGTGGACTTTATGATCAATATTACCATAATGGTTTGTATTCCATTTCTTTATCTCATATTTAACATTTCTAAGACAGTTGACCATTTTGAAAGCCTGAGAGCCTCTGAGATTAGTTTTATAAACATCCTTAATAATTTTCTGACAAGTTGGATCCTTAAACCAGCACTTGAAATATCTATAAGGCTTTTTGATAACATACAAGAAATATATAAGAATCTTTTATGCTAACATCCTTGATGTTAATCTTGAAAAATTTATATTCAAGACTATAATAAATAGGAAAAACATTCTAGTTGATAGAGAGTTTGATCTCAAGGATTACCAAAATTCCCATGGGAAAATTTTGTCTTCTCTGACCAAAGGGAGAAAAGCCATCTTGTGAAACCATTTCTTATGATCTTTGTCTCAAAAATTTTGATTGGATAGAAGAGAAAATTTTCTACCCAAGATCTTAACATTTCCTTGAGGATATTCGGTAAACTTGGGATTTCTAATATTTGTCCCTCCACGATCGAGAACTCCCGGTGGAATTGTGATTTTGCAGAGTTGGTTTATTTCCTTGAAATGGGTGCTCAAGGTCTTGATATTTGTGGATTTATTATTCTTCAAAAGGTCTCAATGACATCATCCAACAAGAAGTTAGGCTTTAGATGCTTGATTTATTATTCCAATGCTTCCATTGGAACTCCCAAACCGGTTCATCCAAGTATTATCAAACGTATGAAGATGAATTTCTACAAAAGAGAAAGATGTGATACTCTTGACGGTTCTTGTGATCATACCACCTTGGGTTTTCTTCAACAAATTCACATGGGTGTGTGTAAGGTCAATTCCAAGGTAAAATGTGTGCAGGAACAGTTATGTGTGATTTCTATAAAATTCCCAAAATAGAAATGGATAAAGTTCAAGCCTCTTGGATGGATTCCGATGATGATGAAGATGATGATGAATAGATCTGTTGTCTCATATCATCTTAATATCTAGGAAACTTCTTTTGAGAATTTATTCTTATGATTAAGAAGGATAACTAGGGTTTGGTACAGCAAATATTGTGATTACACATAGCTATTTCCAACGATTTTTATCTTGCAATATTTTTACATTTATTTATGTAAATTCTAAGTTATTTGGAAGATGAACTTGCAGTATTTAATCTTATTGGTTCTATATATTGAAAATATCTTATGAGATATATATGCGTTTACGTTTGTGAACTATGCTATTATCTCATATATATGCTCAAAAGTTAAGTCTATTATGTCTTTATGCAAATAATGAAAAAAGGTAGAATGAACTTTTTGAGAAAATTCCGCAGTATTGATCTTTCCCTGATCCACTATTATGTGAAAGTACTGTATTTGCTCTGTAAATGTTCTTATGTTGAGTGATTTTCGACTAAATTAATCAATAAGATCTTATTGTGGTTAATTTATTCGAGTTTAATGGATACAAATCCATGTGATTTGTTAAAGTCCAAAGAAATCCTTCTTTTCTCGTAAAAGTAAGGTCGCTCATGTTGTTCTCTTGGGAATGACATCAAATGGGGGAGAGTTCTTAAATAAACTTGTGCTTAATTGCCATATTTATGTGGGGAGTGCGGTTGTGGAATTTGAAGGGGTTAACTTGTATCTTAATAAACTCCTTGATGAATACACTAAGTTTTGACTATGTGAAATCATCGAAACAAAGTTAATATGTGTTCTTTTTAGTCATGAATTATCTTTTGTGAATTCATTATGATCCCATAGTTTTCGTACCTTTGCCAATTTATATTGACAATAAAGGGGAGAATTATTTGGTAGTTCACACTACATATATATGGTTTACGGATCATTGTGTAATGGAGTGGATTTCATTATAAGATGGAAGTATTGACTCAGGGGAGTGCTACATATCACCGTAGTATTATATCAAAGTTGTGATGCAATTGGACATTGATTCTATATAATAATACTATGACACTGAATAACAATGATTGAGAACTTTCGTTTTCATATTGTTATTGCTACGGATCTTCAACAACAATGATGTTGAGTTGAAAAAATTCAGAATCGATGGAGAACTTGAAGTAATGAAGAATTTAAGGAAGTTGAAGAGCCAAGGATATCAAGCATGATAGATCAGAAGCTACAAAGTTTATTTATTTTGTATTCCATATGAATCAGCAGGGGTCTAACAACCTAACCCAATATTTCGCTTAACAATTTGTATGGACTAACTCCAATATACTTGCAAGAGAATCAACTAGATAGTTAGACTCAATCTTAAGAAAAGTATATCAAAGAGTTATATCTCAATTTGTCAATTCAATCCGTAATCAAACAAATAGGGATTTGCGAGCCTGATTGAATATAAGAGAAATAACTTGAACGGTACCAAAGACCAATGTTCAAGGATCAATCAGTTTCAATCAACAACCAAAGGTTGGATTTTCCAATTGATCGATTCAAACGCACAACCGGTGATATTTTAATTATATAAAAAAGTATAATGCGGAAAAGAAATAACACAGACACCAGAAGTTTTGTTAACGAGGAAACATCAAATACAGAAAAACCCCAGGACCTAGTCCAGATTTGAACACCATACTATATTAAGCCACTACAAACACTAGCCTACGATAAAGCTAACTTTGGTATGGAATGTAGTTGAACCCTAATCAATCTCACACTGATTCAAGGTACAGTCGTGCTACTTATGCCTATGATCCAAGAAGGATACTATGCACTTGATTCCCTTAACTGATCTCACCCACAACTAAGAGTTGCTACGACCCAAAGTCGAAGACTTGATAAAAATCTGTATCACACAGAAAAGTCTATTGAATAGATAAATATGTCTCCCACAGATATACCTACGAGTTTTTGTTTTGTCTTTTGATAAATCAAGGTGAACATGAACCAATTGATAACACAGACTTATATTCCTGAAGAACGGCCTAGTATTATCAATCACCTCACAATAATCTTAATCGATTAACAAAACAAGATATTGTGGAATCACAAACGATGAGACGAAGGTGTTTGTGACTACTTTTCTATCTTGCTTATCAGGGATATAAATCTAAATCCAATCTTACGATTATACTCAATCACTATAGAAAACAGCAAGATCAGATCACGCAACTACAGAGAAAATAGTTGGATTTGGCTTCACAATCCCAATGAAGACTTTATGTCGTTAACTTACAGGGTTTCGTGAAAAATCAAAGGTTAAAGGAGAATCGACTCTAGCTTACACAACTAGTATCACACATGTAGGGATTAGATTTCCCAGTTTCTAGAGTTCTTCTTTATATAGATTTCAAATCAGGGTTTACAATCTAAGTTACTTTGGTAACAAAGCATTTAATATTCACCGTTGTATGAAAACCTGATTAGATTCAAGCTAATATCTTTCAACCGTTAGATCGAACTTAGCTTGTTATACACAAATGAAATGTAACTTCATTTAGTTTTGAGTAATCATACCTAAACGTGTACACTTAGTAGGTTCAACAATAGTTAGCCATATGAGCACTTTCATATCAACCTTATTCTTCTTTAACATAACTAGTTCAAATGACTCAAATGAACTAGTTAGAGAGTTTTTCAATTGCTTAGATCTCATAGAAGTATACAAGACACAATCGAAGCAAAATATATTTTGATTCACTCGAATCACTTCATGAACATTATAGTCACGGTTTGCAAAGATTGCATTCCTTATTATATAAAGATTTTAGTTCATGAACAAACAAATTTTAGAAAGTAACCTGCTTAAGTATGAAAACGGGTATGCATACTTAAGTAGCCGGATTGAGTTTGTTTTTTTACTTTCAAACTCCAGCATAAATTCACGGATGTGAAACTTCTACTAGTATGCATACGGGTACGCATACTTACCCGGACTTCCAACAACCGCCAGTACGCGTACAGGTATGCATACTTTAGGTTCCCGGATTTGGAATTTTACACAAATGTGAGAACACACTATATTTATATCCAAACATGGTTACTAGTTTTAAACTCTCATTTCAATCACTGAAAGTTTCTTAGAGGATGTTAAAATAGCTGTTATTCACAAACTATTAGCATCAAAGCGATTTTCAAGTTATTGAAATAATATGACTTTCGTCAAGAGTAAAGATGAACTTGGATAAATCGAAAGCTTACCAACACATATTTCGAGAAATAGATAAGCGAGATAAACTTACCTCGAAATATCAAATGTGTATAATTGAAGTCTATATAGCAATACGACTTTTGTCTCAAATAGGAGATAGAGTAGATATACTTTTGAGTGATAGATAAGTTCAAGTATCCACATACCTTTTTGTTGATGAAGTTCCACAAGTTCCCTTGAGTAGTTCTTCGTCTTCATTCGATGAACGATATGGAGTCTAAAGATCAACTATACTTACTATCCTAATCTGAGACTTAGTTATAAGTAGACTATAAATCAAGACTTATAGTTTTGGAAACTAAACTTGACAAACAAGCTTGAGATAACAACACTTGCGAGTTCGACCGAGCAGTGCTATAATACCATATGTATTGATAGTTTTGTCACTAAAATTGACAAAGGGGGATATCGTTAGAGCACTTCTTGGTCGAACTCGCAACCGTTTCTATCTCAATCTTGTTTGTCAAGTTTAGTTGATCAAAACTATATACTTGATATATAGTCTACTTATAGATATGTCTCGGATTAGGATATAAGTGTGTTGTTGAGCTTTATAGTTCACATCATTCACCAATTAAAGAAGAAGATATACTGAAAAGCTTGGAGGAACTTCATCAACAAAAGGTATGTGGAGACTAAAACTTATCTATCCTTCAGAAGTCTATTATATTCTATCTTCTAAAGAGACTAAGTCGTATAGCTATATAGACTTTTAAATTATACATATTTGAAATTTCGGGCCGAGTTTATCTCGTTTATATATTTCTCGAAATACATGTTGGAAGCTTTTATATTTAGCTAAGGCCATCATCTACTTGACGAGTTTATTTGGAAACAATTTATTTGTTGGAAACTAAATATTAAGTCAAGATGATCATGTGAAAATTACCTTAAATATCTTACATGATCTGTGTGAGATAACCATTTGATGTGAACTTGGTAAGTTTCATATTGATCGATTAATCACTTGAAAATTAATTGAATCTAGTGGTATGTGTAAGATTACCATTGTTGTCTTCTAAGGATATTTCAATGATTAAATGATACTACCTCCAATTCAAAATAATAGGCAGGTTTGTGTGTAAATTTACACACAAACCTGCCGATTTTTTAGATACGGAGGGAGTAGTTTAGAATTACTACCAATGTAAGTATCACAGTTTATATACTTTATATGCTAACTGTGTAGTTCTAGTTCAGGTTCGCGAACTTTGTTGCAAACGGGTTTACCTCTGAAAGGTCTGAAACTGTATTTCACGTACTTTATTTGAGAACGGCTAGACAACGCTAAGTCCGAAACTATGGTTCGCGTACTCTGTTTGTGAATGGCAAGACTAGGCCAAAATCTGGAACTGTGTTTCACGTGCTCTGTTTGCGAACACAGTTGTTAGGTTCTAAAATCGGTAAGTATGTTTCATACTCATGAACTCAGGTTTGTTTGCGAACTAAATTCCCTGGAACTTTAATGAAATAAGGTATGCGAACTTGTTTTGCAAACCGTGGAATTATGTTCATGAATTGGTTCTTGTATAATTACTTTGTATAACTACAAACCATACCGAATGTGTTTCAAATTGTTCATGGATATTTCTATGAGATAGTGAACATTTGAATATCTCTTTTAAAAGCACATTTAGATTCATTTGATTATCTATCATGATTGATTGATCATCATATTTGATCTAGAAGTGTTAGATGAATATGGCTAAACTATAAGTGTTTGTATGACTAACTTCAGTTAACTATTATTGAGCCAACGGTTATGCACGTTTAGGTATGGTCCATCCATATCTAAATATAGGTATATCTCATTTGTGAGTATCAAGCTAATACCATATAACAATGGAGATTGATTGCTTAGTTTTTTAGCAGACTTAGCTTGAACTTAAATCAGGAGTTCATTTAACAGTGAATATCAATTTCGTTGTTACTAAGCTATCTTAGATTTGAATGTAAGCAACCCTGATTTGAAAGACTATATAAGGGAGAACTCTAGCATCTGGAAAACCTAATCCCGACACTCTCGTGTGTCCTAGTTTCAAACTAGAGTCGATTCTCCATTAACCTAGGGTTTTCCAAAACCATTATTAGGAAAACGACTTGAAGATTTCATTTGGGATTCGTGAAGCCAGATCCAACTATTTTCTCCGTAGTTGCGTATTTTGATCTTACTTTTTCTATCGTATTGAGTTTTATCTTCTATAAGATTTACTCGAGATTTATCTCCGATAAGTAAGATATAAAAATTAATCACAACAGTTCTTCGTCTCAAATTCTTGTGATTTCGCAATAACTTCTTCTGTTAATCAGTTAGGTTATTATGAGGTGACTAATATTTCTAAGCTGCTCTTCAGGAGTGTAAGATCGGATTATTAGTTGAGTTTCCTGTTCACCTTGATTTATCTAAAGACATAAACAACAACTAGAATAGACATATCTGTGGGAGACAAATTTGTTTATAAGTCTTCGACTTTGGGTCGTAGATACTCTTAGTTGTGGGTGAGATCAGCTAAGGGAATCACATGCGCAGAGTCCTTCTTGGATTCAAGAGGCATAAGGAATGCGACTGTACCTTAATCGGTGTGAGACTTGGTTAGGTATCAACTACATTCCAGTCTGAAATTAATTTGTAGTAGGCTAGAGTCTGTAGCGGCTTAATACAACGTGGTGTTCAAATATGGACTAGTTCCCGGGGTTTTTATACATTTGTGGTTTCCTCGTTAACAAAATTTCTGGTGTCTGTGTTATTTCTTTTCCGCATTATATTTGTTTATATAATTGAAATATCACAGTTTATGCGTAGTTTAATGATAGTTGGTAAATCCGACATTGTTTGTTGGATAGAGCTTGATTGACACTCGAATATTGGTCTTTGTACTATCCGAGTTATTCTCATATCAATCAGTCTCACGGATTTCTTTCTAGTTTATTTACTGATTGTATTGAGAAAGGATAAAGCTCTTTGATATCTTTCTTGATTGAGTCTCACTTTTAAGTTGGTGCTCTCGGAATTATATTATAATTTAGTCCATACAGATTGTCGAACGAAATATTGGGTGTGGTTGTTATACCCCCGCGTTTTCAGAATGGATTAGGGTTTTTTATATTTGAAAAAGATGAAGTTCTTCTAATACAACTGCCCTTACCTGTAATATCAACATGTACTACCACCCCTAACGAAATCTTAACATTTACATACACCCCACATATATGTTTTTGTAAAAGTTCGCTTTATTTTTAAGATTGGGACATACATGCAAACAAACATGTATCCTTAAATGGCTACTACATTAAAGTATGCAAATGATATCGTCCTAGAAAATAAGGAAGATCCTCTTAAATTTTAAGGTTTAACCTAAAGCTAATTCATATGAGCAAAAAATTAAAACGAGTTTGAAAGCTTTAACAAAAAATTAAAATAAGATCTTGTTGTTGCTCATATAAATTATTTATTATCTAATGTTTGAAATTCCTACTTCATTAACTGCTTTTAGAAATCATCATCATTCTAAATTACAAAAGTGTTGGTTGGTAACCGAGCAACAAGCTGGGCACCATCTTGTCTTCATTATCTAATTGATATTTTTTCCTGCTTCGTTTTCCTTAAGAGGTTCCGGCTTTATGTCCCCATCTTGTCTTTGTTTTATTCTTATTAATGAATTAATTGGTTTTTTATTTTTCATATCTCATTCCGAACACATCTGTGAGAACCAACCTTCCCGATTCATCTAAAAGAGATATATTGCCATCCCCGTATCCCTCTGTTTTTGAATCATTACTTTCTTCCCATGTAATACTAGCAACCACATCTGTAATACAATAAAATCTCAATATAAAAATATTTTATATAAGAATAACTTTTTTTATGATAATACTTTCTTGTACTTTTTTAGGCCGTTATAAAACATAATAATTTGACGCTATAGTAAATACAGTACAATTATTGATTAATGATGTATAAACCATGTCAGCAACATCTCGTTTTATACGCAAAACGGAAGAAGTAGAAACCTCTTGATTATTTTGAACATTTCTAGATAAATATTTATTCATCATAACTGCATCTAAATGTGTTTTTTTATACATGTATATATCAAGATTAACAGTTTATCTTTTCCAAGTAAAACTTTATATAAAAATATTTTTTCATGGTCCCCAAAATATTGTTATGTATAGGTTCCACTGTATCAATACTTTCCATATGATTCATTAACGCGTTGTTTTCCCATAAGTAATAAAGCACAACATACTTTAAGTGGATCTTTATATCATATTGGAGTGGCATCTTCATTAGGAGAGTAGTTGGAAATGTTGTTCAAGATGTCCTTCGAGGGACCTACATAGACCCAGTTCTGCTCAAAGTAAATCAAAGATCAAAATAAATTCCCTTTTTGATATGGTAGTGCCAAGGAGGAAGCAAAGGTAGAAATGATATACTTAGTTTAAGAATCAGAAACAAAAAAGGTAGCATAATAACAAGAATAAAGCGTAGCTTAAAACAACCACTGAATATTACAACATGTTTAATATATTTCAACCCCAGTTCGTGACCAGGTGATCAAAGAGTACATGTAAATATCCTTTCAACAACTAGTTTTGTACAACGACTCAGCGATTCCCTGAAATTTCTTAATTGATTCCATGGTATTGGGAGGATTACCTATCAATACCAAGTCCTTAAGGTCACCAATTAACCACAATTCAGCCATACACTATTGTTAAATTTCAGTTTTTTTTCATCACATCTAATGTTATTCAACCACATTTTACATATTCATTCACAATCAAGAAGATTCATCAACATCATCACAAAAATAGTCATAAGACGAAATCAAAGTGTAAAAGAGTTTTACCTGTCGTAGAGACCGGCTCCAATGTTGTAGGCAATTTATTGTAGGTATAATAAATTTAAAGAGGCATAAAAGACTAGGTCTGAAGTAAGATTCATATCACGCCATGCCATATCATATATAACAATTTCATCAGACACGAAATAGCTAAACACATCACCAAATACTAATTTTCCCAATCTTGTAACATTATATGGCCTTTCCAAATATTCTTGACAAACCTCTTCAGCCAGCTTTCCAAGTTCTTTATACTAGATTTTCGGAACAATATCATCTATTAATTCAATCCACACATGGAACCAAGACTCTAATTTCTGTAGACATCTTTTCATCTCTACATCCACAAAGGTAAATCTGTTATCATTAAAAAACTCTTTAAAAACTGTATTATCATGAGGACATGACAATCGGAATATCAATGTCCTATTATCGACTATAAACCCTACTGTAAATATTGAACATTTCAAATTGATAATATACCAGAAGTGAACGCCAACAATCACTGATTTAGCTTCAATTCACATAAAATTCAAGATCCATTTATTGGTTGTCTTATAATCCTTGGTGACAGTCATTTTAAGACTTGCACCCCCGCTATGAATATCGTAAATTGTAGCAATTGGAACCTCCATTTGAATAAAGGAGGAGGAGAGAAGACAACATCAAGAAGGAAGATGATTAAGGTAGGAGAAAACAATAAAAAAATAGGCGTGAAAAGGAGACAAAAAATATATTTGATTAAAATAACAAAATTACCCTATACTTTGGATGCTAGTCGTACATAGTTCATGGTCAATGTCAACCTGACACAGTCAACAAATAAATATTTTTCTTTTTAATACGGTCAGATTGAATGGAAATGCCATTTTTGGTGCATTATTCATAGTTGTTGCCGTGTTGAGAGTAGTAAATTATTTTATGATCAATTTTTCCTTGCTTCCTCAATCTTTTAGGGCGTTTGGATACAAATGTGTTTCTGATACAAATGTGTTTTTGTCTTATGCTTCTCCATAAATTGAAGTCATAAGCAGATTTGTATCCAAATGCGTTATTTTACTTCTGACTTCTGCTTCTGATTTCGACTTCTGGAGATGCCGAAGTCATAAGCATATTTGTATCCAAATGCGCTATTTTACTTCAAAAAAAGTTAACATTTCGACTTCTAGAAGTCGTTTTGAAATTCAACACCCAAACTGATTTCTGACTTTTCGACTTCTAGAAGTCGAAAGCTACTTATAATGTGATATCCAAACAAGATTTTAACCTCATTCTACTTTGGGAGGGCCACTGGAAAACTTGTAAATTTTAAGAAGTCTAAGACCTTTTTTACAAATTCAAGTTTTCCAATTAAAAGAAATAACTGATAAAACAAAATCCTAAAGTTTTCCAATTAAAATAAATAACTGATAAAACAAAATCTAGTTGTTGTTGCTTTCGATTTCTAGAAGTCAAAAGCAAGAAGTTAGTTGGTTATCGCGCTTGGATACACATCCATAAGTTAATTTTTGACTTCTTGAAGCAAAAAAATTAGAAGTTAGTTTGGGTAAACAATTTCAGAATGACTTCCAGAAGCAGACAAGTTAACTTTTGGAAGCAAAGAACTATTATAAAATTGTACCCAAACGCACTATTATAAAATTTCAAAATGACTTCTGGAAGCAAAGAACTAAAAATATTTTTACTTCTGATTTCTGCTTTTGGTATCCAAACCCATTACTAATCTTTCCCATTATTCTACTTACATGTAAAAATACACTGAGTGAGGATCTAACAATACCCTCAAATTGACATTTTACACAAGGTCTTTGATATACCCAAAACACCTCTCGAGACAACAATTTCCAAATTAATTTTACATTGAGTTACAGTTTTAAAATGGCAATGCAAATAAGAATAATATGCGAAGCTCTAGATAGAATTAAATCGAGATCCATCACACTTAAAACCACATAGTGGCATTAATATGACAACATTGATAATAGAAAGTAAATACCTTAGAGCCCACAAGTTGAAGGTATGACTATGACGCAGTATTCAAAATCTCATTGAAATTGAAATCTTCTTGATGTTGCCTTGCAAAATCAGGTCCCCCACGTGCTTAGAGCGTGAGGATACATAAAAAGATTCTGGTTGATGAACCATGACATCATGGCTAGAGCGTGATTAATCATCTTATTAGATGAGAGCTAAAGTCTGGTTGAGATGAACCATGATAGTTCCAAGGAGACATGAACTATTTTTTTTTTATAAATAGATAAGTTTTATTTTTGCTAGTTCAAAAGAAATCATCTTCTTAATTTGTTGATGCAAAAACAGGAATATTAAAAAGCCGTGCCCGAAGGATCTTTTCGCTGGATAGGTGATACTAACAATCAAATTCCAAAGACTGAATCCGAAATCTTTAAGGTTGATCTGTTGGCATCATGTGTCCCGCGAAAGGAGCCTCAAATGTGTATTACCCCATGGTTCCATGACAGTTCTAATGATATATGAGAGGCATGAACTAATTTTTTTCTATTATTTATAGATAAGCTCGTTGTTTCCTCATTCAAAAGAAATCATATATCTTAATATGTAGATGGGAACATGAATGTTAAAAGCCACGTCCATGGGATCCTTTTGCTGGACAGATGGTACCACCACGAAAATTCCAAATACTAAATCCCGAATCTTTAAGGTTGATTTGTAGTTATCATGTGTCCTACGAAAGGAGCCTCAGATGTGCATTAAACTTACATGTAATGCGAAAAGAGTAATTCCTGACCTAATCAAAGTATAAGGTGAGTGAGAATGTTTTTTCAGTTTTTCCAGTTAACAACTAGTTGTTATATTCCTATTATAACAAGAAGTTGTTACTCAAATCATTCAGTATTAGCAGGATTTGTTCTCCTAATAAGCAAGTCTTTATAATCTCATTCCGGGGTTCAAATATTAAATTTTTACAATCAATACAAGGACACTTTAGCAGTGGTGGATTGCCAAAATTTTTATTGGCAATTTTCAAAATATTTGTCGATACAACTCTGTATTCTGGATTTGATCTATATTGACGTACATATTTAAAATACAATCAGATTCGACAAACATAAAAAAAATAGGCATGTCAATAAGAATAAAAACACCACATGTTTAGATTTAAAACATTGGCAAGTGAAACCAGTCTTTCTTCATCATGGGAAGACCACTGTTCAACCTAGCAAAAACAAGTTGCATATCAGCATAGTATGAGTAATACCCTTACAACTCTTACAAGATCAAATATATTTATTAGATATCAGAATAATTTACAACAAATGAAGCATTTCAAATCATCTATAAAAACACAAAAGTATAGATACCACAAAAGCATTCCAAGAGAGATCTTTGAAACTTAGTAAGTTTTTTAGATTTCAAAGTATGTTGCCAAATAAAAACCACAAAAACAAACTTATAAATAAATGAACCATACAAGTATAAAAAAAATATTTTGAGCAATGCCCTTATGCGTAAAAATAAAAAATATTTTGATCAGTGTTTGGCTCAAGGCTTTGGGTTTGGTACTTTGGCTTTCACGACTTTTGGGGAACTTGGGTAGGATTTGGTGGAACTTTTGAAGAAACTGCACAAACATTTGTCTAGGTTTGATGTTAGTGCTAAGAAATATAATTTATTTTTTCATAGATTAGGTGTTATCATCCAGAAGGGTGTTGGTTCCCAGCTGGTCACAAGGATACCTACAAGTTATTTAAAATAAAATAAAAATATATATCATCATAATATTAAATTTAATCCTAAAAGAAAAACTTATAAAAAAGAAAAATACAACCATAGTTGCCTCTAAAATTGTTCGCTGAAGACATACTTTAGATCTATCTGCAATCATTCATGAAGCTAGTAAACAGGTTTAGGCAAAATGAACAAAAATATTCGATAAAAAAAATCAACTAGCTAGCCGATACGAATGAAAAAACCAAGACTGATACTCGCTTAACAAGCTTTCCCCTGATTGTATTTCTTGTTGTGCTGCTTTGTGAGCAATAAATTCCCATTTTAATTTCAGTTTTTCACATTAAATAAAAAACCATAGAAACAATAAGGAGAAAAGAAAAATCAAACCCATAATTCAAATCCCTAAGCATTAATAAAAGTCTATTTCAATCAAGTGGATAAGAATAAGATCTACATCAAATCCTGGCATAAAAAGCAAGTAACAAGACAAGTAAATCTAAAAAATCTATTAAAAAATTAAAATATATCCAATTTAGTTTTTGATGCTGAGTATTTATGTTATGCATATCACACTAAGAGATGTAGTTGAGAAAGAACATTTTAAAGAAGTTGTAAAGCTAAAAAAGGTTATTGCAGAAGAGACACCTAAGAATTATATAGATGAAATCATGTTCCTATTAAAGGTAATTTAACTGTTATATAGGTCGGTAGTGGTAAGATTAGCAACCATTTCAAAACTCTTTTTGTAAAAATAAAATCTTATCAACTCTTACATTTGAAATCGAACAAAAAATGATCTTAAATACACATGCATTACAGATCTAACAAAAGCCCTAAGTTTTTAAAATCGAAAAAGAATGACCAAATATTAAGAAGTTAGGCTTCAAATCCTAAGTACATGACATAATTTTTTTAATGTTCGAAATGAAGGAATCCCAAATCTAGTATCTCTATCAGTGAATGTTGATGTGAAAGCATGAGGTTTTGAGATGAAATGAATGTATTATAGACTATTCGTTGGTGGACCTTGGAAAATTTTCTTCTCGGATTTTTTTACATAAAAACCATTAGGAGAGAAGGTGTTAGAGCATTGCTCGGTCTAACTCGCATGCGTTGCTATCTCAAGCATGTTTCTCAATGTTAGTGATCAAAACTATAAAGTCTTGATTTCTAGTCTACTATAGCTAAGGTCTCGAACTAGGATATAAAGTGTAGTTGAGCTCAAGAACTCCATGGCGATCATCATATAAGATGAAGGACTACTCAAGGAACCAGTGGATCTTCATCGACTAAAAGGTATATGGAGACTTGAACTTATCTATCACTCAAAAATCTATTTACTTTATCTCCTATCTTGAGACAAAAGTCGTATTACTATATAGACTAAGATTATACACATGTGGTATTTCGAGCTGAGTATATCTTGCTTATCTATTTCTCGAAATATGTGTTGGTAAAGCTTTCGCTTTAGACAAGTTCATCGTTACCTAGTGACGAAAGTCATGTTATGTTTCAATCACTTTGGAAATCACTCTGACGAAAAATAGTTTGTGAATAACAACTATATAACGCCCTCTGAGAATGTTTCAATGATTTAAATGAGAGTTTAGACAATATAACCATTGGAGGATAGAAGAATTATTGTGGAAACACATATATGTATAAGTCCTTATTGCTTGAACCAAAGTTTGCGAACTTTGTTGATCAAGTGAAACCGGTGTAGTGCGTGAGCTCAGTCCTCGAACTCAGCATACAAACTCATTCCGCGAACTGACGAAGTTCTCGAACCCGAGAATTTCTGCTGAAGTTTGTGAACTCCATCCAGGAACTTGAGTCCGCGAACCCAGTCCGCGAACTTGAGTAGGTTATGTCTAAAAATGATGTTTGTGAACTTATCTTAATAAACTAAGGAATGCTACTGCAACCCATGGCTTTATAGTATATGAATTGATTCAAGTGAGTCACATCGTTTTTGCTTCGATTGTGTATTGTGTAGTACATAAAGATCTAAGCAATTGGACAACTCTCTAACTAGTTCATTTGAGTCATTTGGACTAATTATGGTGAAGAAGAATATGGTTGATATGAAAGTTATCATATGGCTAACCTTTTGGTTAACTATTGTTGAACCAACTAATGTACAAGGTTGGGTACGGTTATACAAGCCTAGAAACGTGCATTACATGTGTGTGTAACAAGCTATTTTTTCGATCTAACGGTTGATAAATATTAGCTTGAATCTAATCAGGTTTTCATCTAACGGTGAATATTGAATGCTTTGTTAGTAAGCTAACATTGATTGCAAACCCTAATTTGAAGACTATATAAGGGATAACTCTAGAAACTAGGAAACCTAATCCCCGCACATTCTGTGTGATACTAGTTGTGCTAAGCTAGAGTCGATTCTCCTTTAACCTTTGGTTTTCTTCTTCTAAAACCAGGTTAACGACTTAAAGACTTCATTGGGATTTTGAAGCCAGACCGATACTACTTTTATCATAGTTGTGTGATCTGATCTTGTTGTTTCTATCGTACGGGTATAATTGTAATAATTGGCTTGATATTTCTATCTCTGATAGGTAAGATATAAAATTAGTCACAAACACGTCGTCTTATCATTTGTGATTCCATAATATCTTTTTTCACTGCGTCGATTAAGATTATTGTGAGGTGATTGATAAAACTGAGCTGTTCTTGGGGAATATAAGTCTGGTTTTATTGATTGGTTCATGTTCACCTTGATTTATCAAAAGACGGAACAAAAACTCGTAGGTATATTCGTGGGAGACGAATTTATCTATTACTATAGACTTTTTTGTGTGACGCAGATTTTTTTATTAAAGTCTTCGACTTTGGGTCGTAGCAACTCTTGGTTGTGGGTGAGATCATCTAAGGAAATCAAGTATGTAGTATCTTGCTAGGATCAGAGACGTATGAGCATAAATGTACCTTGGATCAATGTTAGATTGGTTGGGGTTCAACTACAGTCCAAACCGAAGTTAGCTTGGAGTAGGCTAGTATTTGTATCGACTTAATTCAGTGTATGTTTAATCTGGACTAGATCCCTGGGTTTTTCTGCATTTGCGGTTTCCTCGTTAACAAAATTCTGGTGTCTGTGTTATTTGTTTTCCGCATTATATTTTGTTATATAATTGAAATAATACAGGTTGTGTGTTGTTCAATCAATTAGAATATCTGACCTTTTTGGTTGTTGATTAAAATTGATTGACACTTGGATATTGGTCTTTGGTACCATCCAAGTTATCTCTCTTTGATAAAGACTCCCAGATTTCTATTTGCTTGAGTAAAGATCAAATTGAGAGATTGAGATAATAACTCTTTGATATATTTTCTATTGATTTAGTCTGACTGTCTAGTTGATTCTCTAGAAAGTATATTAGAGTTTGTCTATACAGATTGCTAATTCGAAATATTGGGTGTGGTTGTTAGACCCCCGCTTTTTCAGAAGGTAAACTCACAGTGATTGTCAGTGGTAATTTCATGAACACTTAAGAGATTAAGTGAAGAATTTGGGACTAGAAGAGTGCCAATCATTAACAGGTCTACAAGAGTTTCATAAATGGGTAATGTGCATACCTTAACCACTAGCAGTAGATATTTGTTATGTTCCTTCATATGAAGCGGAAATAGTCAGAAATCAGGAGTAACATGATTGTTTGCACCACTATAAGCATACCATGTCTCTTGATCGTAAAAAAATATCAGCTGTAACAAGCATAACACGGAGATTTGGTGGTGGAGTTTAGCATTGGTATTAAAACTTCAACCTATGAGTGCAAGTGATAGCTATAATCCCTAGAATATTACATATTTGACATATTAAATTCTCAACAGCTGAAAACCTTTGCCAGAAGTAGGTCATGGAAGCATAGAAAGATTTGGAAATCCGCCACCTCTACCTCCACATCCACCACTATAGTAATTATCATTAGTATATCTAGTGGATCCAAATCTAGAATTACCAGCATTAGTAGCAAATGCCTTTGCTTCAATCTTGGTGGTAAAATTAACTATTTCCTCACTGAGAAGCAGATTATGCAGTTCTTGACTGGTTATAAGAGGTGTAAGAATACTAATAGATATAGCCAAAGCAGAATAGTCAGATGAAAGTCGTGAAAGGATTTTTATTAGCATTTTATTCTCATATATTATAGATACATCAGTTGCAAGTTGATCATGTAGTTTCTTGATTTCAGCAAAGAAGTTAGCAACAAATCATGTCATCTTGAAGTGTGTAGTTGTATTGTATGAGTGCATGGAGTTTGTTCAAATCTTGACTCAATAAAGTACCACAACCCATGAAAATTAGACGTACCAGCTACATAAAAAATTACTAAATCTCAAGTTGTTGAATGTATTCATAAAAAAAATGTAAAGTCTTCAGTTTTCCAAGATACATACAATAGATTAACAATATGATTTGTTTGATTTTCTCTAGAGAGATAATCACATGACATGGAAAAAAAACCATCCACATATTTCTTCACTTGAAAATTGTGAAACAAAGGTAGCATCAACGTTTTCCAGGTCAATAGTTGTTATCCTTTAACTTCAACTGAATAATGTTTGCGATTGCATTGAGCAGAAATTTTGAAATTCGTGTATGTTCCGTGATTAAGCATAAATTAGATCAAGAAATGAAGATATGAAATCCAAAATTAGAATTACAAAAAACTCATAAATTTATGATCAATAGATCAAGAACCAGTAGATCAACAACAATATGAAACCAAGAAACCAATTGAGCGACACAAAACATCCGAACATGCATGAGTAAAAAGATCTCCAAAAAAATCACCAACATTATTACATGAACAAACCAAAATAGCATAAGAAGATAATGAACACACTCATGATGAAAGAAGATCTCAGAAGATTGGGATCGATTAGCTAAACATCAGCTTTACAAGTCTGTTACCATAATAACACTCATGGATGTATCAGAGATGCAAAAATGGTGAAGATAAGTATTAGCGACTTAATTGGCATAGCAAAAGGTGTGTGAACCACATGTTTACATTATTACAAAAATATAAAGACTAACAGCTTATCCTACACTATTTAATGGCTTATCCATCATTGCCTGAGCTTGCAGGCATATATATATATATTAAGTCCATGAATATCAACTATTCACAACTTTTAACATCTCTTGAGTCCCTTCCACAGGCAGACATCATAATACTTTGGCATAATTCATGTCCAACTAGCATGCTATTTGACTACAAAGTGTTAATTTTCATATGTTGTTTTAGTTCTCATTAGTAGGTAAAGCTTTTTAATATTACAAAGTTTAAAGTTTTCCATTGAAGTTCAACCTTAAACCAATTTTGCCCATACACAAATACGAAAATCACTGGTTTGACACGGTCATGGATAACTCATAGTGCTGTATATGAAGAGATCATGTATGATGGATTATTACCGACTAGGAATTAAAAGTCCACTTGATCAGATTTATTTTCAATCCCAAAGAACCACACCATCAACAGAGTGTTGCACCTACATGAGGGTAGTTTTTAACCGCCAATAAGAGTTCATGGTCCACTTCAGAGGCGGGCCCATAATTTTTTTCTTCTCCCGAGTGGGACTAATTTACCAATATCACTAAAATTACCGAAGGCCGCAACAATTTTTTGAACCAAGTCACATATTTATTTGATGCACAAACATAATTTTCCTTTAGAGTACTAACATAGGATCTAAACACTTACTTTTGAGAAAATCAATTATGTAAAAAAAGTGTGATTATTTGAGGAGGCTATAACATAAATACCCCTAATATATTCTCTTAGCATTACCATGAATCAACTAAGCCCCTAGAAAGATTTTGTTATAGGGAAAGCCAAAAATACTAAGGGGAAAGCTGACTTCAGTCTATGCAAATTGACTTTCAGTCAATAAGGGTGAAAATAGAGAAAATAACATTTAATCCCAGCCACCATATCATTTTTGTTCTCTTCCACCACCACCTTCAACAAGATTAGCCTTCGTTACTCCAAGATCTTTCTGCGAAATAAAAATCATCCTCAAAAAATCCATGATGCCCCCTCCGAAATTGATTGAAACACATATCTTCAATTATGATTCGAAACGAAAATAAACCAATAGGAAATCTCAATTCTACCGACCAAAAGAAAAAGAAAAACAATCTCAAATCTACCGATCGAGAGAAGCAAGAAAAAAAATCTCAGTCTACACTCTAATTTAACATCTCGAATAACTTAACTTATTCTTCAAAAATAAACAAATAATCGTAACTTGATTAGTTTTCAAGACGAATGAATAAACTATAAAGACAACTATCAAACAAATCAATAATCAACATTTGACTTCTTGTTCAGTGTAAACACCAAGAAACAAATAGATTCCATCAATTCCTTCTCCTTCTCCATTAATTTCTTTTGGTTTTGTTTTGACACACTAGACGATTCAAAGGCATCTCTTAAAAGATATTAATTGGAATAGTTTATCTAAACGGAATGATCGCATTCAGTGTATTTGTTTTACCAAATTCAATTCAATTTTTCAACCATAAATTGTTGATATTTTAAAGTTATCATCAGATTTTTTTGGAGATCTAGTTTACTATCCGAAGAGAAGAAGTTAAGTTCAGGTTCAACAAGAATCGATTCGATGGGAAAATGGGACAGTTCTAAGTTTTCATACTTCCACCCTTTTTGACCCAAAGTCAATACCATGAGACCAAAAGTCAGCTTCCCCATTAAAATTTAGCTTTCCCTATAACAAAAATCCCTAGAAACTAAAAGTTATCCTCTCATCAATTAATTAAACCCCAAAACTCCTAAACTTATGTTAAGATTCAAGTTATCTACCATACTTAGATGTTGATGACCATTTCATACGCGCTAAATATTAAATACCACCAGTTGTTTTGAATTTTAAGAAGCAACGAAATAGTCGTTAGTAAGCTTCGCACTGGGTTAAAACGAAATCCAAACTATTACCTTTACTAAAAAAAAATTGAGGCATACAAATTGATTATCATACCTATGGTGGGGTGATAAGTGGTGACTTATGGGTAGTAAATGACTTAGATATCCTTGAATACTCTAAATCAAAAAAATACTTTTTTATTAATTAGAAACCTAATTTAAAAACTTAAAATCATAAACTAAATTACCAAAAATTCCACTTTATTTTTCTCGTCTTATCTTCTTAACAAAACTTATTCACCAGATTTCAAATTTTCATCATCTTTGACTTATAGAACTTTGACCGCCGGTTAAACACAATAATAAAATGATTTACATGAAGAATCTTAATCATTCTAATCATTCTTCTAATCTGCGAACTGAAGAAGAGGAAGAAGACATCAAATCAAGTAAGGTTACGTACAAAGTATTTCCTACAAACCCGTGTCTTATTTTCTAGTGTTTGATTGACATACTAGGTTTGAATCGAAAAATCCAGGGTGTTATGGCATTACAAAGTGAAGCTTGGCTGAATATTGAAATGATTTATCAGCCGAACTGCCTGTTGTTCTCCATTCTGAAATTGTTGATGACGAGTTCGGCTGATAATTAAACATGAAAATGATAGCCGAATTTCACTTTGTTAAAAAACACACTAAGTTCGACTGTTTAATTTTTTATTTGAATCATCCGAACCTAAATTCGTCAGTTTCAGAGTGAAGTTAGCTAATAACTTGTTAGCCGAACCTAGGTATATTTTCAAAAACATAGGTTCCATTGACAATCTATCAGACGAACCGTTCATCTGGTCAGTAGATCTAGGTTGAATTATATTTTTTATATTTGTTTTTGATAAATTTAACTTATAAAAGGACATTAAACCTCGTTTAGAAGTCTACCTATGTATTGATAAAACTTAATTATCTATTATATCAGCCGATCTCAAAAGCCTAATTTCTTATTCTTCTTATTTAGCAAACGCTAACTTAACTATCTTAAAATAAATCCCTTTGAAACTAACATTATATAACCATTGACATTAACCACTAACTAGATGACTGCTGCCACGGCGGGAGGACCGGCTGAAAAAAATTGATGCAAAACTATAGTAAGTCAGGCCAAGTAATGGTGTTGTCAGTTATTTACTACAGGAAGCACATCGACTTCATAACAATATAAGTGGAATAGTCAGTTTTTTTTTTGCATTGCGATCCTTGTCCAAATGAATCACTTTTTGTAAACTTGTTGTGTAACACCCCGTGTTTTTAGTATGGCGCATGCTGAAAGATGTGCCATGGCCTGAGATGAAGCTTCATCCAAAGCTTCTGCAGCGTGAAAAAGGTGGATTGGATTAAGGACAATATCGCGCCAAAATGGCGTATTATGTTTGGCATTTGTCCAAGGGCCAATGTTGCATCATCATGATGCATTAGGCCAGTTGGGTAGGTGTCCTTGAGCTTACAGCGTAATCATTGCGCATTACGAAAGTTATTGGTCTTGAGCCAGTACCGCATAATCATTGTGCATTAGGCCAGAGAGGGCTGGCTGAACGAATGTTGCACAGTTACTATGTGCAATCATTGTACGCAATCATTGCGACAGAACGCAATCATTGTGCGCAATCATTGCGGATGAATAGTAAAAGTGTGACTTGGTGAATGATTTTTGGTCCCCTTTCCATACTTGTAGAAATTCTATTAAGACATATATAGGGAGGGGTAGTTGGTTGAAGGTGCATATGCGGACTATGCGCCAAGTAAGCTTCATATCTTAGCCGGGAGAGTATAAATGATGCCTAAGGCTCATTTATAGTTGCGTAGCCTTTCCATTGGGGCATGTGATGTGAAGGCATTACTATACCATGCTGCGGACCCGATGATGCATAATCATTATGCATCTTGGCGGAATGGCCTATACGGACCAGGTCATTACCATTTTTTCTAGGCCACAGCCTTGCAAATGATTTGGTTTAAGTTTCTGTCACTTCGAGGATGAATTACAATATGTGCTTGATCCCTTTAGAGTAGGGAAGGGTACGTAGGCAGCCGCAATGAGTTTCAGCATTGCCGGTCCAGCACGTTGTCGCTCATATCATCTAATTGTGAGATGATTGTGGCAGATTGACCCCTCATATCATCTAAGCTCGGTAGCTTGATGAGGATTAGTTGGATGCCAACAAGTGGATGCTCATACTTCCTATCAAGCTACAAGGAGAAAGTTATAGCCTATTTGGAGGCTAAAAACCCGAGTGTCATAATTTAGCTCAAGAGGAGTCCATTTTGATGGGAAACGTCCCAAATATCAATACATGTGATCTATAGATACACATGGTCACCAGAATTTAGTCAAATTCCATCGTTTAGGGCCTCAAAAGGTCGTTCTTGCAGTTTTAAGAAAGTTTTGGTTTACTTAATAAACCCTTCGCAGGACAAGGGTAAGTTGGAACAGTGTGAAAGCTTAGTTAGCCGCATCATGCTCCCGGAGCATGCTTGAAAGGGAAAATGAACGTGCATTTGCCTGGATTTAAGGCCCGGATCGTAGCTTCATCAGAGTGGCGCATCGGGCAAGTTACGGCCTGCGGGGACACGCCAAAGGCGTAATTTTCCGGTCCGTCACATGCTTCACATGGTGAACAATCCAAATTATAAGGCTACATGTTAATTTTATGGGATGAGCCCGTTTTTTTCTTCAAAATATGGTTTATCTTACAACTGGTTTCTTCGCAATAAACCTATTTTTTTCATTCTCAGCTAGCTCTTGAAGTCTTGGACTTCTCATCTATGATGGTAACTGAAAAAGCGGGGGTCTAACAACCACACCCAATATTTCATTTGGCAATATGAATAGACAAACTCCAATATACTTTATAGAGAATCAACAAGACAGTCAGACTCAATCTCAAGAAAAGTATATCCAAGATTTGTATCTCAATTTCTCAATTCAATATGTAATCAGCAAATAGGAATTTGTGAGCCCGATTGAATATAAGAGAAATAACTTGAAATGTACCAAAGACCAATGTTCAAGGATCAATCAATTTCAATCAACAACCAAAGGTTGAATTTACAAATTGATCAATTCAACGCACATCCTGTGATATTTCAATTATATAACAAAATATAATGCGAAAAAGAAATAACATAGACACCAGAATTTTGTTAACGAGGAAAACCGCAAATGCAGAAAACCCCGTGACCTAGAACATCACACTGTATTAAGCCGCTACAGACACTAGCATACTACCAATGAACTTCAGATTGGAATGTAGTTGAGCCCTAATCAATCTCACACTGATCAAGGTACAATTGCGCTCCTTACATATCTGAACTCCAGTAGGATTCTACGCACTTGATTCCCTTAGCTGATTGATAGGTGCGTTATTTGCACTAGTTAGGTACTTAAATGCTTTGCTTTATTGGTAGTTTTTGTATCATTATGCTTTGATTTTGTTTATTTTGAGTTTCTTAGGTGTTTGGGGCTATCTTGACCAAATGGAAGTGGAACTTGTTCAAATCTGGGATTTCTTCTAATATCTTGAAGAGAACGAAAAGACGAAGAGAACAACGAAAGAATTGAGCAATTCCGACGTCGCATGAGGAAGTTAAGAGAACTTGAAACAAGTCAAGGATGTCAAAAAAGGAGAACGCACATAATTGATAAAGGCATATGCAATTTATACCAGGGCCGCTGTCATCTTTCTCAACTCAAATCATGTACGGATAATCACCAGTGTTGTTGAACTGGTGATGAAGTAAATGACTGTCGGAGATCGACGGAATTTGGATGCTGCTCTTATTAGAGATTTGTTCTAATGGGTGAGAGATGGAGAAGGTGCAGTCAAGAATAGTGTTATGTACTTGAGCATGGTTATGGAGGATAATGGGTACTTTCTTGATACTAATTTATCGGTGGTTATTGACTGATTTCTGAGTTTGAAGCTGGCAGAGTCAGTCTAGATGATGTCAGTAATGAGAACGATGTTTGGAGTTGATCGTGAGTTGGAGGTTAAGATGTTGTTGTGGTTTGAATAGAAGACAACAATGGGTTGCGGATAGATAAGTTCGAGGAAAACTACATGACGCCGATGGCTAATGCCATTGATAAGTTTTTGTTGCCATCGATGAGGAGTTTATGATGAAGCCGTGATGGTATTTTCTTTAGAGCTATGGCAGAATGACAATGAAAAAAATGGGTGAAGTTATTTGAGTTGATACTCGAGTTTGGTGTTGTTTCCGTTGAATAGCATCTTTGAGACAAATTTGATGTCGAAGAATATTAAGGTAGTGGAGGTTTGAAGATTGATGGATGAATCCGAGTAAGCATGGTTGCAGACGAGAAGACTTGGGAAATCATTTGGCAGTAATGGACATGGAGTTAGAGCTCGAATGGCAGTTGGCAGCAGTGTCGACAAGAGTTAAATGAGTGTCGCTGTCATGGGAGATATAAAACCTTTTCATCGTGGATGATTGATGATGATACTTGGAAAAGCGGGGGTATAACAACCACACCCAATATTTAGATTAGCAATCTATATGGACTAACTCCAATATACTTTCAAGAGAATCAACTAGACTGAATCTTAATAAAGTATATCAAAGAGTTATATCTCTCTTTGTTGATTCAATTTTTACTCAAGCAAATAGAAATTCGCGAGTCTAATTGATTATAAGAGAAATCAGTTGAACGGTACCAAAGACCAATGTTCAAGGAACAATCAATTTCAATCAACAACCAAAGGTCGGATTTCCCATTGATTGATTCCAACGCACAACCTGTGATATTTCAATTATATAACAAAATATAATGCGGAAAAGAAATAACACAGATACCAGAAGTTTTGTTAACGGGGAAACCGCAAATGTAGAAAAACCCTGTGACCTAGTCCAAATTGAATACACAATGTATTAAGCCGCTACAAATACTAGCCTACTACAAACTAACTTCGGTCTGGACTGAAGTTGAACCCCAATCAATCACACATTGATCCAAGGTACAGTTGCTCTCCTTACGTCTCTGATCCCAGGAGGATACTACACACTTGATTCCTTTAGCTGATCTAACCCACAACTAAGATTTTCTACGACCCAAAGTCGATGACTTTAATAAACAAATTTGTATCACACATAAAAGTCTACAGTAATAGATCAATCTGTCTCCCACAAAAATACCTATGAGTTTTGTTCTGTCTTTTGATAAATCATGGTGAACATGAACCAATTGATAAACCAGACTTATATTCCCGAAGAACAACTCAGTATTATCAATCATCTCACAATAATCTTAATCGACGCAGCGAAAGAATATATTGTGGAATCACAAATGATGAGATAAAGATGTTTGTGATTACTTTTATATCTCGCCTATCGGAGATATCAATCTCAAGCTAATCGTTACGATTATACTCAACACGATAGAATCATCAAGATCAGATCACACAACTACAAGAAAGCAGTATCGGTCAGGCTTTACAATCCCAATGAAGTCTTCAAGTCGTTAACCTATAGGGTCTCGTTAGAAACCTAAGGTTAAAGGAGAATCGACTCTAGTTAATACAACTAGTATCACATAGGAGGTATTGGGATTAGGTTTCCAGTTGCTAGAGTTCTCCCTTATATAGTATTTCAAATCAGGGTTTGCAATCAATGTTAGCTTAGTAATAAAGCATTCAATATTCACCGTTAGATGAGAACCTGATTAGATTCAAGCTAATATCTTTTAACCATTAGATCGAAAACTTAGCTTGTTACACACAAATGAAATGTACGTTTTTAGGTTTGTGTAACCGTACCCAAACATGTACATTTTCTGGTTCAACAATAGTTAACCAAATGGTTAGCCATATGATCACTTTCATATTAATCATATTCTTCTTCACTATAACTAGTTCAAATGACTCAAATAAACTAGTCAGAGAGTTGTTCAATTGCTCAGATCTTATTGAAGTATACAAGACACAATCGAAGCAAAAACGATTTGATTCACTCAAATCGATTCATGAACTTTATAGCCACGGTTTGCAAACTTTCATTCCTTAGTTAATATAAGTATAAATTCACGAATAATCATTTTTAGATATAACCATCTTAAGTACGCGGACTTAAGTACCCGGAATAAGTTTGTAACAAGTTTACAAACTCTAGCAGAAATTCTCGGGAAGTGAACCTCCGACAATACGCGGACTGGGTTCGCAGACTCTTTTTCCGGTTTTCCTGATCAACAATGCTTATATCCAACAATGGTTATATAATCTAAACTCTTATTTCAATCATTGAAACATTCTTAGGGGACGTTATATAGTTGTTATTCGCAAACTAGTTTTCGTCAAAGCCATTTTCAAGTGATTAAAACATAACATGACTTTCGTCACTAGGTAAATATGAACTTGGTCAAAGCGAAAGCTTACCAGCATATATTTCGAGAAATAGATAGGCGAGATAAACTCGGCTCGAAATAACGAATGTGTATAATCAAAGTCTATATAGCAAAATGACTTTTGTCTCAAGATAGGAGATAGTAGATAGACTTTTGAGTGATAGATAAGTTCAAGTCTCCACATACCTTTAAGTCTATGAAGTTCTACTAGTTCCTTGAGTATATCTTCGTCTTGTATGATGATCGCCATGGATTTCTTGAGCTCAACTATACTTTCTATCCTAGTCCGAGACTTATCTATAGTAGACTAGAAATCAAGACTTATAGTTTTGATCACTAACATTGACAAACATGCTTGAGATAGAAACACATGCGAGTTCTACCTATAAGTGCTCTAAAAATCTCCCCCTTTGTCAATTTTAGTGACAAAACTATCAATACATATGGAATATAAAAATAAATAAATAAACTTTTGTAGCTTCTATTCCACATGCCTAATCTTCAACATTACTCGAAATCTTCGTCACTTCCAAGTACTCCAATGATCCCAAAGGTTATAAGTTCAACATCATCGTTGTTGAAAATCCGTAGCCATAACAATGAGAAAACAAGAATTCTCAATCATTGTTATACAATGTCATAGTATTATTATACATCATCAAAGTTCAATTGTATCACAACTTTGACAACAATACTATGGTGATTTGTATCACTCCCCCTTAGTCAATACTCCATCTCACATGGAAACCACTCCCCCTTACATAATGATCCGAAAACCATATGTATTTATAATGTGAACTACACATTAATTCTCCCATTTTTTGTAAATAAAATTGGCAAAGGTAGGAAAACGGGATCCTAATGAAAATTTCCATAGAGACATTTCATGACCATAAGAAAGCACGTATCAACTTTTTTAGATGCAATCATATATCTGAAGCTAAATGCTTTCATCAAGGAGTTTATAAAGATACAAGATAACTCCTATAATATTCCACAGCCGCACTCCCCATAAAGATTTGGTAATTAAGCACAAGTTCAATTAAGAACTCTTCCCCATAAAATGTCATTCCCGAAAGAACAACAAGAGAAACCTTAATTTCATAAGTAAATAAGGATTTTTTTGGACATAACAAATCACATACGGATATGAATTTGAATCCAAAATACTCAACTAAATTAACCACAAGAAAACCCATGATTAACTTAATCGGAAATATACAACCAAATTAGCCACAAAAAGTGATAAATTTAATTGGTCATGCTCGACATAAGAGAACTTACGGAGCCTCACATTATATAAACATAAAATATGGATCAGGGATGATCAATACTGCGGAATAACCAAGGATTCATTCTATTTTCCATCACAATTTGCACAATGACATACAATAGACATAATCCTTGTAAACAAAAGTTCATCCTATCTTCCATAAATATTTGCATAATGACATAATATGTTTCAAACTTTTGTAATGTCAAAAGTTCATTCATTCTTTTATCAATACATACATATCGACATACGAAAGACTTAGCTTTTGACAAGGTATGGGACAATCATAGTTCATGGACGCAAACACACATATCCCATAACAAATTGCAATATATAAAACCATAAAGATTAATACTGAAAGAATCATCTTCCAAACAATTTTTTTTTAGAATATAAACAAATAAACCTAAAAACATGAAGATGAAAACGTTGGACATAGTTATATGTAATCACAATAATGTCTATTCCTAAATCTAGATTTTCTTCTAAGAAAAACAAGAAAAATAGAAGATTTACTAGATGTTAAGACCTTTGAAGAATTCTTTATCGTACCCGACCTCCTTGTCGTCAACATCCATTGGAACATAAGGTTCATGAAAAAATGAGTTAATTTCAATAAACCTTCTTGACTGATATCAAACCAGGGCCTTCTGAATCTCATGAGTCTTAAACACAAAAGCCTTTATTTGTTGAATCTCCTTTTGCGTCTCCTTTAACACTTCAAGAACAACAACAAAATTCTGAGAGTTTGAAGGAACAACTCTAGGCTTCCTCACATTCCTTCTTTTTATTTTCAATGTCGGAGCTAACAGAGATTTCTCTTTTTCCTTCATGATTGGTGGCTTAACAATCATATTAACATCTTTTCCATCAGAAGACATGATGCTTGGAGTATCCATAACCATATGGGTTTGTGAGAGGAAATCACAATCTCAACAAGTAGTCTTAAGATAAAAGAGGTTTCTGGGAAAGAAAAAGGAATATGGGGTTGCGCAACCTTTAACAGGTTCATGCACGCACAACTCTGAAACCTAGAGAGAGTAGAATTATCGAGAATAACCCTCCTTTAGACAAAGAATTCCAACAACAAAAAACAACTTTTCCTTAAGTCTGAGAGGTTCTCAACCTTGTCTCTTTAGATCAGGCACATGCGACAAGACTAACAAAACAACACAATCAAGTTATGTTGTGGTGAACAACAATTTTTCCACCATGTTCCTCTTGAGAGGAATCCACTGACCTTTGTCTATCAAAACGATTTGACCATACTTTCTTCTCTAATGGTCTTGTTTTATCCTTGAAAACTAACTTCTTACACGAAGATAGAATCTTACATACCTCAGCGGTCTTCTGAACGAGTTTAAGCTTGTCTACTAATTGATTTGATATTCGTCGAAGTTTGTTGACATGTCTCAATTTGTGTTTGTACTTGTAATACTTTGATAGTTCATGACCCTTGAGTGAACAATATGAGCATCTCAATCTTGAGTATCGTTCAGGCATCTGAGATGTGCAGGCTTCTAGACACATAGTGGTACCTGAAACATCATACACAGAGTTTCCAAAAGAAATGTCAATTTCATCTTCCAGATTGGTTGAGTTTTCTTCTGAAAGAATATCGAGATTGGTGTGTGTACTGCTACAATTATCAAAATCAATATTTTCACAAAGAAGTGCAACGCTTGATTTCTCGTCTTCATTAGAATCATAGCTGTCAGACAGTTCATCAACAGTTATAGCAAGACCTTTTTTCCCAGTGTATTTCTTTCGATTTGGACACTCATTTGCAAAATGACCAAAACCTTTACACTTAAAGAACTGAGGCATATCCTCATCATCAGTTTTATCAATATCCATATTTTTAGGAGGAACATGATTACGAGGCTTATCTGACGACTTGGATTTATCTCTGGAAAAACCGTTTACTTCTCTTCAAAAAAAGATCCCTAAACTGTCTTGTGATCAACGAGACTGACTTGTCACTACACCAAATTCAAGTATTAGTAACTAAAAGTCGCAACAGCTTATCCCCTTTTGCGAATTTTCAGTTGCGAAATTTTGCAATAGTTCATTTTGGTTACAAAACTCGCAATTGTTTGAACTTGTTACAATTCGCAACAGAATTAAGTTACACGCGTGCGACTCATGTATGTGGCTGCCCACACTTTCAAGCTGCCTCGGTTTCCGCTCATTCAAATAATTGGAGTCATCTTCAAAACTGACTCAGTCTATATGATTATCGAGAACACCACGTTCTCTTCTTTACCTTTCATTATCTTATCTCTTCCTTTCTCGTTTTCTGCTCCCCTCTCGTTCTCGTCTTCTCTACGAGAAAAGAAATTTCTCTCATATTCCACTAAATAATCATTGAAACCTAAAATCTATATCTTTGTTTGATTTCTGAGAAAAAAACTTTCTAGGGTTTAGATTATTAGGGCTCTTACACTAAATTATTCTTTCTATATTAATTTCAAACTCCAAATCTCATCTAAGGCTTCAGTTAAACTGATTCAGATAATAAATAATCTATGTTTCTTAAAAAAAAAAAATTCTTTTTAAAAAACTGCATGTTGATTTGGTGAAGAATGGAGTTAAAATTGAGCTGTAAGATCTGTTAATTAGGTTTAATCAATTGATTCAGTGAGAACTTGTACAGATCGAGTGTTCATATCATTATGGGTTACTAAAGGATCTAACGGGTTCATATCTTATGTGTAAAGGTGTGAAAAAAGTTGGTTTCTTATCGATTTCAGAATCAGTTTTTTTTATCATTATTGAATTGAATGACTAGGGTTTTGTAAATCAGTCAATCCTATTTTTGGAGTAATACTAGAGGGATGGAGGAAGGAATTTCAGAGTAATCATGGATGGTAATAATGGAATTTCTTCACCTAATTATCAATTTTTCTTCAGATTTCTTTCAAATTTTTTTATCAAATTATTATCAGTTTTGCTATACAATTTGTTAAAATAGAATCCTTGTATGTCTAAATTGATGGGTTTTGTTTGGTTTTTGTTTCAGTTGATTCAGGGTCATGATGGAGGAAACCATTTTGGTTGGTGATGATTTAATGACAGGACCACCATCACCTATCATACCTACTGAAATTGCATCCATGTTCTTCAAGGTGTTGAGACTTGTGATGGGATTCTTAGGAATTCCTTCTTATGTAAGTTTTTGTTAAATTACTCCTTGTTTAGTAATTTTGATTTTAAGGGTTTAGGGCATTTTGTCAAGATGAGATTGTTATATACAAACAATGTGTCCATAAACGGGTGAGGGATTTTTGTTTTATTATGCATATTATTTCTTTGTTGAGATTTTTTTTGTCATATCATTTTGGTTTACTAAGGATCTAAGGGGTTCAGATTTTATGTGTAAAGGTGTAAAAAAAGTTAGTTTTATCGATTTCTGAATCTTTTTTTTTTTTATCATTGGTGAATTGAATGACTGAGCATATGAATTGAATATTTTCATCTCTCTCGGTGAACTGAATTACTTAGCATTATGAACTTGTTATACTATGATGTGAGTTTTTTCATTTTCCTTCTTCTTTTTTCCTTTTTCACAGGATGGTCCGATGTCCATACAAGTTGCTGCTGCTAGAGGTAATTGTGGTGTTATGGAGGTTCTGTTTCCGCTTAAGGACCAAACGATGAGGTCCAAGCACCTTTAATTTTCTTTTTTAATAAGAAGTTTTGTTGCGTCTAGCGTTCATTATGAGTCAGGATCGAACTCTGTTTTTGACTATGATTGTAGGTTGAAGTGGTATAAAAACCTAGTGAACTGAGCGTACAAAAGAAGACTTCTCTGTGTTCACAGGAATACTGGTGGGAGCTGATGATGTTGTGATCCCAGTTAGAGGCGACGACTCTCTTTATGAGAGCTGCTGGGATGATTTAATTTTTGTTTTGCTTTTCATTGTTCTGCTCTAACTTCTTATATCTAGATTTTCTTTTTACACTGATTAACATTCTTAAATAATCATGTCTCGTAATTTCATGACTTTTAACAGTGTAAACTAGATTTTCTTTTCCTACGAAGTTTGACACTCTTTTTAGTCAAGTATTTGCAAGTGCAAGTGGAACTAGATATGCTTTAGTGAAAGACGAAATTGTGTATACCAAAATCCAGTGCTGATAAACTACCTTTTTGTACTTGCTGCGCTAGATGCTTTTCTAATATTTTTTTCCCTTACTGTATTATTGATGTCCTACACCATTTCCTGGTTGATCTCATTGTTTTTTTTAACTTTCCACATGCATACCAAATGGTATTACATTCTTCCTTGGAAGTGATCCTTGTTGGTAGATCCACACGCATCCCAGTTGTTCAGGAGATTGTTAATTCATTGATTGGTAAAGACCCAAATATTTCCGTAAATCTTGGTGAAGTTATTGTTCTTGGTGTCGCATTTCAAGTTAGTTACGAGCTCATTCCTTAAGTTTGTTGTTAGGTTATATGTTGTTATTATTAGTGGTGATGCTATATATATGACTGGTGGTACTGGTCTTGATATAGGCGGTGGTGTTAGTGTTGATATGGCTGGTGCTGGTATTGACATATGTATAAAGTATTGATCGATATTAGTAGTAGTTATAGTTGTGCAATAATTATTGCAAGAAATTAAGGTAATATTGGTGTGCAATACTTATCCAAAGAATTGATATGTTTATTCCCTGAGTAAATTTATTGACAGGAAATAACTCTTGAGGAATTTGTTCCAGATTTCATATTGAGGTTGGTGGTTAAGCTTTTTCAAGGCTCTCGGGATACTCATGGTACAATACTCAACACATATGTCATATGTATCGAGTGCAGTTTCTCTCGTACATAAACACATTTGAGATATTTGCATGATTCGTATAACTTTATAGCTTCGTGTAACATTGGCATTGTTTGTAGTATGTTCTTTGCATGAAAGAGTTTTGTTAATTTTAAGTTGGATATATGATATGCTTAACATGTCCAGGGTATCACTTCTAATTGCAATCTTGGTTTGGTTTGGTGATCATTGAACTATAGTTGGATATCATATAGTGTATCTGTTAGGTACCCAATCCAGCAAGTATTACATATTATAAGTGTAACTTTTTGTGTTGTATTGAATGTTATTGTTGTGAATATCTACTGGATTAGAGGGGAAGGTGAGGTTTTTCTTTTTAGACCTTATAATCTGCTCGATGCAAAAAATGATTATGTCACGGGTCACTTCTTCTTAGGTCATTTAGGATGATATGTAAAAAATAGATGAAGCCTTTTTCCTTGGTTCTAATGGTACCTGTTAGGTGTTATGTTTCACACTTTTATAGTTATAGGTTCATCCGCATATGAAGCTAAAGCACAATAAGTTGAGATGAAATAGTCATCTCTGTTTACAACAAAACACATGTATACTTTGAACTTATCTTGTTTTTTGTATCTTCATTAGACAAGTTCATTAAGATCAACTACTAATGTATCATTTTTCTTGTGTTCACAGGAAAGTATGCTCGACAAGTAGCTGGCCGGCTCTCTTGGTTAATACTTCCAGAAAGATCATCTTCAGAGATATAAACACTTTTACCTTTATCAAGTAATTTAGTATTCTTTAGTGCTTTGAAGGCAATGTCCTTACTAGATTTGGACATATGCTCATGATCAAAGATCTTTAGCTTCCCAACCAGAGTATTTCTGGAAAGCGTTGCGAGGTTATTTCCTTCAACGATGGCATGCTTCTTAGAATCGCATCTAGATGGCAACGATCTGAGAATTATCATCACAATGTCCTTTTCAGGAATAGTCTTACCCAATGCAAAAGATGCGTTAACAATTTCAGACACTTTGTGATTAAACTCATCAAACGTATCTTCATCCGCCATACGAAGGTTTTCCTAAACAGAACTAAGGTTTTGAAGCATAGATTCTTTCTCATTGGTATTTCCTTCGAATACAGTTTCTAAGATATCCCGGCTTCTTTAGACGTAGTGCACATAGTCACATGGTGCTGAAGATCTAGGGTAATGGCATGTATGATAGCATTTAATCCGTTAGAATTATTCTTTGCAGCAAGGATTTCTTCTGGAATATATCTACCAATTTCCTTAGGTATAGATACATCGCCTTCTGTATTAACCGAAGGAATATAGCCATCTATAGCACGTACCCATGTTTGAAAATCACGAGCTTGAAGAAAAGAATGCATAGCAATTTTCCACCATAGGTAGTTTGAGCAATCGAAGACTGGTGGTACATTTATGGAGATAGAATTCCTGTCCATAGAGTCAGATCGCTAAAAACACATACTTATCAGGTCTTTAAACGTGTTTGCCTGCTCTGATACCAATTGAAAAAGTGGGGGCATAACAACCACACCCAATATTTCGATTAGCAATATGTATGGACTAACTCCAATATACTTTCAAGAGAATCAACTAAACTCAATCTTAATAAAGTATATCAAAGTGTGATATATCTCTTTCTTGATTCAATTCTTACTCAATCAAATAGAAATCTACGAGTCTAATTGAATACAAGAGAAATCACTCGAACAGTACTAAAGAGAAATGTTCAAGGATCAATCAATTTCAATCAACAACCAAAGGTCGGATTTCCAATTGATTGATTCAACCGCACAACCTATGATATTTCAAATATATAACAAAATATAATGCGGAAAAGAAATAACACAGACACCAGAAGTTTTGTTAACGAGGAAACCGCAAATGCAGAATAACCCCGGGACCTAGTCCAGATTGAATACATATTGTATTAAGCCGCTACAGACACTAGCCTACTACAAACTAACTTCGGTCTGGACTGTAGTTGAACCCCAAAAAATCTCACACTGATCCAAGGTACAGTTGCGCTCCTTCCGTCTCTGATCCCAGCAGGATACTATGCACTTGATTCCCTTATATGATCTCACCCACAACTAAGAGTTGCTATGACCAGAAGTCGATGACTTTAATAAACAAATATGTATCACCTGAAAAGTCAACGGTAATAGATAAACCTGTCTCCCACAGAAATACCTACGAGTTTTATTCTGTCTTTTGATAAATCAAGGTGAACATGAACTAATTGATAAACCAGACTTATATTCCCGAAGAACAGCTCAGTATTATCAATCACCTCACAATAATCTTAATCGACGCGGTGAAAGAAGATATTGTGGAATCACAAATGATGAGACAAAGATGTTTGTGATTACTTTTATATCTTGCCTATCGGAGATATCAATCTCAAGCCAATAGCTACAATTGTATTCAACATAATAGAATCAGCAAGATCAGATCACACAACTACAAGAAAGTAGTATCGCTCTGGCTTCACAATACCAATAAATTCTTCAAGTCGTTAACCTACATGGTCATGATAGAAACCTAAGGTTAAAGGAGAATCGACTCTAGCTAATACAACTAGTATCATATAGGAGGTCTGGGGATTAGCTTTCCTAGTTGCTAGAGTTCTCCCTTATATAGTCTTTCAAATCAGGGTTTGCAATCAATGTTAACTTAGTAACAAAGAATTCAATATTCACCGTTAGATGAAACCTGATTAGATCCAAGCTAATATCTTTCAACCGTTATATCAAAAACTTATCTTGTTAAACAAAAATGAAATGCACGTTTTTTAGGTTTGTGTAACCATACCCAAACATTGACATTTGTTGGTTCAACAATAGTTAACCAAATGGTTAGCCATATGAGCACTTTCATATTAACCATATTCTTCTTTACCATAACTAGTTCAATGACTCAAATGAACTAGTGAGAGAGTTTTTCAATTGCTTAGATCTTATAGAAGTACACAAGACACAATCGAAGCAAAAATGATTTGATTCACTCAAATCGATTCTTGAACTTTATATCCACGGTTTGCAAACTTGCATTCCTTAGTTAATATAAGTCTAAGTTGAAAAAGCAGGGGTCTAACAACCACACCCAATATTTCGATAAGAAATATGTATGGAAAACTCCGAGTTACTTTCTAGAGAATCAACTAGACTCAATCAATAGAAAATATCTCAAGGAGTTATTATCTCAATCTCTCAATTTGATTTACTCAAGCAAATACAATCTGCGAGTCTTAATCAAAGAGAGATAACTTGGATGGTACCAAAGACTAATATCCAAGTGTCAATCAATTTAAATCAATAACCAATAAGGTCAAATATTCTAATTGATTGAACAACGCACAACCTGAATTATTTCAATTATATAAAAAAATATAATGCGGAAAAGAAATAATACAAACACCATAATTTTGTTAACGAGGAAACCGCAAATGCAGGAAAACCCCGGGACCTAGTCCAGATTAAACATACATTGTATTAAGCCGCTACATACACTAGCCTACTCCATGCTAACTTCGGTCTGGACTGTAGTTGAACCCCAATTAATCTCAAACTGATCCAAGGTACAATTATGCTCCTACGCCTCTAATCCCAGCATGATACTTCGCACTTGATTCCCTTAGATGATCTCACCCACAACCAAGAGTTGCTATGACCCAAAGTCGAAGACTTTAATAAACAAATCTGTCTCACACAGAAAAGTCTACAAGGATAGATAAATTCGTCTCCCACGAATAAACCTATGAGTTTTGTTCCGTCTTTTGATAAATCAAGGTGTCATGAGCCAATTAATAAAACCAGACTTATATTCCCGAAGAACAACTCAGTTTTATCAATCACCTCACAATAAACTTAATCGACGCAGTGAAGAAGATTATTGAAGAATCACAAATGATGAGACGAAGTTTTTGTGACTAGTTTTATATCTTGTCTATCGGAGATAGAAATCTCAAGCCAATTATTACAATTGTACTTGTACGATAGCAACAGCAAGATCAAATCACACAACTATAATTAAAGTAGTATCGGGATGGCTTCACAATCCCAATGAAGTCTTTAAGTCGTTAACCTGGTTTTAGAAGAAGAAAACCAAAGGTTAAAGGAGAATCGACTCTAGCTTAGCAAACTAGTATCACACAGAATGTGTGGGAATTAGGTTTCCCAGTTGTTAGAGTTCTCCCTTATATAGTCTTTGAAATCAGGGTTTGCAATCAATGTTAGCTTAGTAACAAATCATTCATTATTCACCGCTAGATGAAAACCTGATTAGATACAAGCTAATATTTATCAACCGTTATATCGAAAACATATCTTGTTATTCACACATGTATTGCACGTTTGTAGGCTTGTGAAAACCATACCCAAACTTGTACATTATTTGGTTCAACACTAGTTAACCAAATGGTTAGCCAAATGATAACTTTCATATCAACCATATTCTTCTTCACCATAACTAGTCCAAATGACTCAAATAAACTAGTTAGAAAGTTGTTCAATTGCTTAGATCTTTATGTACTACACGAGACACAATTGAAGCAAAAACGATGTGATTCACTCGAATCGATTCATGAACTATAAAGCCACGGTTTGCAATAACATTCCTTAGTTTATTAAGATAAATTCACAAATATCGTTTTTAGACATAACCTACTCAAGTTCGCGGACTGGGTTCGCGGACTTAAGTTCCCGGATGGAGTTCACAAACTCCTGCATAAATTCTCTGTCGAGAACTTCCGCCAGTTCGCAGACTGGGTTCGCGGACTGAAGCTCGCGCACTTCTTCGGTTTCACTTGATCAACAAAGTTCGCAAACTTCTGTTCTAGCAATAAGGACTTATACATATATGTGTTACCACAACAATGCTTATATCCTCTAATGGTTATATTGTCTAAACTCTCATTTCAATCATTGAAACATTCTCAGAGGGCGTTATATAGTTGTTATTCACAAATTATTTTTCGTCAGAGAAATTTCCAAAATGATTGAGAGAACTTGGCTAAAGCGAAAGCTTTACTAACACATATTTCGAGAAATAGATAAGCAAGATATATTCAGCTCGAAATAACATATGTGTATATTCTTAGTCTATATAGTAATACGACTCTTGTTTCAAGATAGGAGATAGAATAGATAGACTTTTGAGTGATAGATAAGTTTAAGTCTTCACATACCTTTTATTCGATGAAGATCCACTAGTTCCTTGAGTAGTCCTTCGTCTTGTATGATGATCGCCATGGAGTTCTTGAGCTCAACTACACTTTCTATCCTAGACCGAGACCTTAGCTATAGTAGACTAGAAATTAAAGACTTTATAGTTTTGATCACTAATATTGACAAACATGCTTGAGATAGCAACGCATGCGAGTTCGACCGAGCAATGCTCTAACAATCTCCCCCTTTGTCAATTTTAGTGGCAAAACTATTAATACAAACGGAATACAAAAAAATATATAAATAAACTTTGTAGCTCCTACTCCACATGTCGTCTAATAATACTCGAAATCTTCGTCACTTCCAAGTAATCCAATGATCCCAAAGGTTGTAAGTTTAGCACCATCGTTGTTGAAAATCCGTAGCTATAACAATGAGAAAAGCAGTGGTTCTCAATCATTGTTATACATCGTCATAGTATCATTACACAGTGTCCAAGTCCAATTGCATAACAACTTTAACAACAATACTATGGTGATACTTCACTCCCCCTTAGTCAATACTCCATCTCACATGGAAACCACTCCCCCTTACATAATGATCCGAAAACCATATGTATTTGTAGTGTGAACTACATATTAATTCTCCCCCTTTTTGTCAATAAAATTGGCAAAGGTACAAGAGCGGGATCCTAATGAAATTTCCGTAAGAGACATTTCATGACCAAAGGTAAATGTATATCATCTTGTTTAGATGCAATAATAAAGCCGAAGCTAAATGCATTCATCAAGGAGTTCATAAAGATATAAGATAACCCCTCTAATATTCCGCAGCCGCACTCCCCACAAAGATTTGGCAATTAAGCACAAGTTCAAAAGAATTCTCCCCCATAAAATGTCATTCCCAAGGGAACAACAAGAGTGACCTTAATTTCAAAAGAAAAAAAGGATTTCTTTAGACTCAACAAATCACATACGAGTATGAATTTGGAATCCAAAAAGAAATATTCAATCATATTAACCAAGGAGAACCAAGATTAATTTGACTAAATATGCTCGACATAAGTAAACTTATGGAGACTTAAATCAATTAGATTAATCACAAGAAAACTCGCAAATAATCTAATTGTCATACTCAACCAAACTAATTACAAAAGTAATCAATTTAATTGGTCACACTCGACATAAGAAAATCTATGGAGCAGTGACTAAGTTAATCATGAATACCCAACCCAGTCAAAGAAATGCTCAAACATAAGAAAACTTATGGAGTGATAACTAAATAATCACACAAGATGATTAATTTAGTTCAATCATGTTCAACATAAAGTACCTTAAGGACCAACAACTAAGCTAATTACAAAAGCAATCAACTTTTGTTGTTTTAGTGCTCAATATAAGACACTTCATGGAACAACACAGTATTTACACAAATATTGTGGATCGGAGAATCGACCTTATACCGAGGAATAAGCAAGGATTCATTCTATTTTCATCACCATTTTCACAATGAAACACAATAGACATAATCCTTGAATCACAAAAGATTTTAACCTATCTTACAACAATAATTGACAATATAGGCTAAACTTTTGTGTTTGTCAAAATTCTATTCATTCTTTTATCAATATTTGCATATCAGTTCACGAATGACTTTATTTTGGAAAAAATATGGGACAATCAAGTTCACGGACGTAAACACACATATCCCATAACAATATTGCCATATATAAAATCAAAAAGATTAATACTGCAAAAATCATCTTCCAAACAAGTTTAGAATTTAAACCAATAAATCTAAAAACAAAAAGATGAAAACTTTGGATATAGTTATGTGTAATCACAATAATGGATATTCCAAAATACTAGATATTCTTCTAAATAAAACAAGAACAATAGAATATTTACTTGGTAATCAGAAATCAAATCGAGTTCATTAAGAACCTCGTATCTTTCAATGAAACCATCAAAGAATGTATCGATGATTTCCTTTATTTTCTTGACCGTAGAAACACCATGTTCGTGAGTTAGAACACTAACTTTGCGATCAACCACCCCGAGCAAGTTGTCTAGATTTGGCGCATTCCATGATGAGCTTCTTTTGATTCCGTATCAGAATATTCTAATTAGCAAGAATTCTGGTCTGACCATCTAGAAGATGGTTTATTTGCAATTGAAGATTTGCAAACTCGACCTTTGAATCGTTCTGAAAACGAATTGAATTGTTGACATAATCATTAATCCAGGAGTTGTGAAAAGGCGAGGGTACCCCAAATATACCTCAAGCTATACTTTTCCTTCCTATAAGTCCTTTCCCCGAAAGTGATTATCTATGGACTGAGTAGAGACAATACAACAAATCGGTTCACACTTTTTGTGATGGTCTATGGATACGAGATCGATACAATACAACAACAAAGTGTGTTTACTTGATACAAAGGTTCGGACTTAACCAAACTCAATAGGATTCACGTATCAAGTAAATAGGAATTAACGTTTGTGCAATTTACTTTAATTATAATAAAACAATTATAATGCTGAAATATAAAGTAAATGACACAACAAGATTTTGTTAACGAGGAAACCGCAAATGCAGAAAAACCCCGGGACCTATTCCAGAATTGAATACTCTCAGGATTAACCCGATATACAAAATAATACCAACTTCTTATAGTTGAGACCAAGCAACTAAACCTATAGTTCACATAGTTTCGTCTGTATTCCCACGCCTCCAACCTGTAGAAAATTCACGTACTTGGACCAATTCCTTTGGTTCGTATTCCAAACAATAAAGGAACAACAAATCTGTTTAGTATCAACTCTATTCAACTAAGTGATATGAGTTACGCAAAGGTTCCCTTGTTTATCTTAACATAAACTCCTTTGCCAGGTTCCAAGATTTATCTTATGTTCAATCACCCAAAGGAAATTGTTAAGATTAAGCCAATCAATACCTTTAATCACAAGGAAACATATTGATGCCGATCTTCCTCAACTATTCTATCAAATTACCCAAAAGGATAAATCAATTATAGTCGGATCCTCTTTTTCTCAAAAAAGTATTGTGCACACCAAAGATTATAAAAACCAAGTCAGAAATCTTTAATATCTTCTTTGTCTTCAAATCTTCTTAAATCTTCAATAAACACCTGCACACAACTACTTGAATCTCTTGTGATCAATCACACACACAACGGAGTCTGTTAACAATGGATTATCACAAGATCGTCTTTAGATCTAACAACAGATCCATGTCGAAACCTTGATCTAGTTTGACTGAATCTTATATCTAAAGAGAAGATTCTCAAGCATAATCAAACTAGGTGCAATCAAAGTTCAACTACCGTTAGTCAATCAAATCAATACGAAAACTAAAGATAAACCGAAATATCTAGTTTCCCACCAACGGGTCAAGCTAGATCTTCTTAATCCCAAAGAAGACTTTAAATTGAGTGGTCGTAAGAGATTTCACCTAATTAGATTACTCTCCTCTCCGATAGGCGGCTTCACCAGTAACAAAGACAAAAGCGGAAGTCTATGTTTCGCAGGATTAGTTTCCTAGAAAAGCAAACTCAAAGTATTTATAGACAAGGAAGTTTGGACATCAATGAATTTCCAAAACCGAAAATATTCTCAAGATATTTTTCACTACTCCACCAAATTCGGTTTTCATAATTCCTGTGAATGCACTGTCCAAAAATATTGATCGAAATCTCCTTGGAAAATCTTTAATTAGCAAATGCACATTACTAATTCTTATTTTCCATATATAATTAAAAACCCTTAATTAAAAAGATTCTTAACTAATTTAAATTCGATCTTGGGATTTACTTCCTTCTTAGCCTTTAAGGAATATCTTTGAACAATAAAGAATAAGCATTAATGCACCGTGTTCAAAGAGTGATGACATCTTACTCTTGCAAGTCTTTTCCATGCTTTCTCACTTGAAACTGATTTACCACACTTCCAAAAAAAATTAGAATTGGTTCATCTGACTTTCAAGAACTATGTGATTGATCAATTACCACTCAATCACAACTCATGGGTTTACGGTTCTACCAAAACAAGTTTCGGTTCTACCTCCATGTGAGTACTGTGCATAGTTACACTAGCTTAACAAAGATACAGCTGACTAGGTACTAGGATCAGTTCCCCATATATATTTGGTATCTAACTCGTATGCACTGCACATGTTCATAGGATCGGTTCCCCCTTCCCAAAAACGTGTTGCACATGTTCATAGGATCGATTCCCCTTTCTTCTATAGATTTTGTTGCACCTCATACAAGGATCGGTTCCTATTGTGATGCACTGCACCTCTTTCTAGGATCGGTTCCCCTTCTCCCAGTAATAAGTTCATACACTCACAACCCGATCATACCCCAGATGATTACTTAAGATCGATTTCACTAATAAAAGTCATACCAATACATAAGTCAGGCATGTGAATAGTTTTACCAAGAACACAAACAAGTCATGAGCGGTTATACTAATCACACATATTGGTCGTTTATAAGATATGCAATGAAGAATAGCCCCAATAACGCCTGGCGATTTCCTTTTCGGTTCACAACACATATCATGAACTAACTTCCTTAGAACACATGTAAACATTGTTCCCTAGGATGAAATCCTTACCTCATACCCATACATAATCAAAATAGCATTCATATGATTATGTCGATGTATTATATAAAAATTTTAATGGTTAAGCAAGAAACTTCATATTCTATTCTTTAATACTATGCCTATCTAGAGTGTTCATGCTTGATGCGTGTCATAAGCGTCAAAAATAATTTCACTTCCTCACTTAACTAATATGAATATAGTATTCGATAAGAAAGAGTTCGTATCCACAGAGAGGCGATTGTTGTTATGCAATTTTCAGATTCTTAAGTAATCAAATAACCCAAGTTGTGTTTTTGTATTTATCAAAGTAATAATACTAAATAAAGCAAAGTAAATAGTTGGAATAATCAATAAGGAGAAGATATTGGTTAAGGGATAGTATCATTCACAAACATGTATTTTTCATCTATGATTAGAATTGGTATTTAATCTCTCAATTATCAAAAGTCCTAGGATATCTTGATCGCAAGAGTATCCCGTTTATTTCCTGATTTTATCACAAACAACATTAAAAGATGCTATTGTGAAATCTTCTTAAAAAGCAACCTAAAGTGTAAAAGCACAATTAGATTTAACTCCCTAAGAGCAATAAGTTCTATGAAATAAGACTAATCGATGCAAACAAACGTGTAAAAGCACTAATTCGTTTCAACAAAGGTTATGATTCATATGTGATTAAAAAGATGTATCACTACAAGTATTAACCACAAGTTGCTACTAAAAATCAGAGATAACAACTTTTACGTATTGAAAACCCTAATATAGCTTTAGAGATGAAAAAAAATCCAATTGATTCTGGACTCAACCAAACTAGCATTCAAATCATATGATAATAAAACAATGAATCATAAACGATAAAATTGAGACAAAACTAATTCATAGAATCAAATAACATGCTTGAAGAAATCAACTTTTATCCCATAACCAATTATAGTATTTAGCTACTCATATTCATGGAGTTCATCATCAAAATATTCAAAGGAATACTATGAAACATAAAAGAAAGCAAACCCTAGAAGTAGTTCTCTGCAAAAGCTCCAAGAATAGAATAAAAACCGTTGTATCCAAAATTGTGTAGAAAACTTCCTTTTTATAGCCTTTTTCTCCTCCCAAAAATAGGTTTTGTCTTCAAAGTCCATTAGTTGGAAATTCACCCGGCCCACGAGCAAGAGAAACCCATGTAGAAAATCTGTCCCAAAAGTGGTCGCCGGAAAACTGGTTTTTTGACCGGAGTTTGGCCGGAATCCGGCCACCGTCACCGGAATCCGATCACCGGAAAACTTTCTCCGATCACTTGAAGCATTGGAAGACGTCACCAGGAAAATGCCCACTCCCAGAAGCTCAACTCCATTTCTCTGCAATTCAAACATTCACAAAATACCACCTAAACCAATTCCTTGTTCTTGCGAAAACGCACCCAAAAGCGTGGTCCGTAGCTCATATGTCCGGCCATAAATTCTTGCATCCGACTCATACCCCCCTCGCGATTCACTGAAATATTGCAATTCACACTTCAAACTCCCGAAACCGGCAACCCGAGGTAATACCACCGGCGCACCAATTATGCTCCGTTTTCGCACGATTTGATCAAGACTGAATTCATTCCCTGCAGTTTCAAATCTCTGCATTCCACCAGCATGCTCAAACCCAGCTACCCTTCCACTGCAATTTCATATTTTTTTCCAACCACACAGACTGGCCAATGCACGAACACCTTCAACTCCACTTCACACAAAGACAGAACCATCGAGTAGCAAAAGCATTTCCATTTTGCCTAACCTGCAACATTCAACTCGTCTTTGTATCCATGTATCTCCAGCCCTGTAGTTTAACTCCTCTGCCTTCATACAAGCTCCAACCATCCGATACATTCGATAACTCCACCACAGTATCACCTAGTCTCAATCTCTTCAACTGCACCTTGCCCGAACCATTTGCATCTTCATATTCCATCGTAATCATGCACTACACCCATCGATCATTGCTATTAATAGCTTCAACAACAACCATCACCTTTAGCTTCATTCCGACCAAGCCAACTCTATGTGCTAGTAGACTTGTACATTTCCAGCAGCCTCTACCACCTTCCCATATCTCAGAAGCAACAAAGACAAATGAAACAGCCCATAACCACCAGCCTCGACAGCAACCATCGCTGCTCCATTTCCCTTGCGATCCCAACTCTGCCTTAACTCTGCTGCCATTAGGACCATCATCCCATTAGTCTCAACACCAGCTCAATCACAACTTATGGGTTTACGGTTCTACAAAAACAAGTTTCGGTTCTACCTCCGTGTGAGTACTATGTATAGTTACACTAGCTTACCAAAGATACGGCTGACTAGGTACTAGGATCGGTTCCCCACATATATTTGGTATCTAACTTGTATGCACTGCACATGTTCATAGGATCGGTTCCCCCTTCCCAAAAACGTGTTGCACATGTTCATAGGATCGGTTCCACTTTCTTCCATAAACCTTGCTGCACCTCATACAAGGATCGGTTCCCCTTCTCCTAGTAATAATTTCAGACACTCACAGCCTGATCATACACTAGGTGATTACTTAAGATCGGTTTCACTAATAAAAGTCATACCAATACATAAGTCGGGCCTCATGTGAATAGTTTTACCAAGAACACAAACAAGTCATGAACGGTTATACTAATCCCACATATTGGTCGTTTATAAGATATGCAATGAAGAACAGTCCCAATAACGCCTGGCGATTTCCCTTTAGGTTCACAACACATATCATGAACTTACTTCCTTAGAACACATGTAAACATTTTTCCCTATGATGAAATCCTCACTTCATACCCATACATAATCACAATAGCATTCATACGATTATGTCGATGTCTTATATACAAAGTTTAATGGTTAAGAAAGAAACTTCATATTGTATTCCTTAATACTATGTCTATCTAGAGTGTTCATGCTTCGCAGTTTTATGTTTTCAATATGCACGACTTGAAAGATACGTTAGGGAATGAAACAGTTCAAGTCTTCAAGTAGAAGGATGATGTTGTCGTTGTAGCTCCGTACTTCTTCACTTCTTCAAGTCTTCGCAATACTTGTAATGTCTCACCCTAATACTTTCAAGCTAACCTATACGAAGTTGACTCTAGTACATTTAAATCAAGCGACTTCTTAAATGATTTTTGGTTCACTAAAATATGACAACCAAACTTGACATACCAATGCTTGGTAGGTTTAACCGAGCAATGCTCTAACAAGTTGTGATCCTTTCTTTCAAGCATCCTTTTCAGAACCAGCTCCTGAATTGACTCACGTTCCTGATTGTTTTCCTCCATATTAAGATGCACAATCTCTTGAGATCTTCCCGAGCTCTCCATAAAAACTTTATGTAAAGAAAAACACAGTATATAATATATATTTATATATATATGCGTCTGTAAACTAGAGTATAACACCCTTGTTTTGAAAACCCTGAGAACTCACGGAGGAGAACGTGGACGTTTGCGGAATTCTAACACAAAATTTCAAACTGAAATAATATACAACATACTTGAGTATTTCCCAATTATTTTCCTTGCACCTCTCAAGTTAGAAACAAGGAATCAAATACCTGGAATTAGGTGGTCGGGTGGAAACTAGTCCCACTATGATCATTGAGAAATATGTTGTATATATCTTCTGACAGTTTGATCTTTGTGTTCTTCTCCTTTCTTCGGTTTACTTTCATACATGAAGAATAAGACATGGCGTGGTTAACATAACCGTCAGAAGGCTTTTTCTGGGGACTAAATCTAGGACCTCTTGCAACTGGTTCAAGAGGATCGGAATAAATAGGAATCCATTTTTTAGACTTAGATTTACTAGAAACATTCTTATAAGTATAGGGAATGCTTTCTTTAGCAACACAAGAATTTATGCCAGAATGCACTTGAGCCCTGTGATGATTTCTAGAATTGAGATCATTCTTATTAAATTTCTGATTTCTTGTGGGCATGTGATTTACTGCATCAGTCAACTGACTAATTGTTCCATTCACAGTGAAGAGAAGAAAATTATGAAGCTTAGAAATTTGTTTCCTTCTTGCAAAACAATGGATAGCATAGTGATTCTTTTTCCCACGAAAGGTACAGGTTCGTGGAGAAGAATCAATAGTTGGCACATGTCCTAACTTTATATCCATATGAGAAGATTGCAAGTTATGTAACCTTTCCTTGACACAATCTTTTTCTGGAGAGCATTTCATCTTGTACAAAACATCAATAGAGTTAGTTTGTACAAAGGTTTTTCTCCTAAAGACAGAGTTTTCCTTTTCCAAGGATGTACACTATTCATGAGCTAGAGTAAGAGATGCACTTAGTTTCTCATTTTCAACACGAAGTCTGTTGAGATCTGATGAATGAGTCTCGAGCAGACGTTTTTCTCTAATTGAGTTTTCCTTAACAACCTCCTCAAGAGCACTAATATTTTCAATTTGTAGAGTAGTTTCTTGTAGAAGTTTCTCAATGTTCTTATAGAAGGACACAACAATGTTATAGAGATCACGCTTTCGATCAAGAGACTTTTCAAATTCATCATTAAGTTGATCATGATCATTAAAAATTAGTATTCTCAGCTGTATTTTTTTGAAATTCTTGTGAGCTCCTTTTCAGCTTTTTCCAGAGTGTTACATGCCTCATGAGAAGAAGAAAAGTCATTATCAAATTAGCATTTTTTCTACCTCGGGATTCGGAAGAATCAACAAAGGAATAATCCTTTGAGGTGTTTCCAAGACACTTGACATAATCAAAAGCTTTAGGAGACATTTTAGTATGCGCAACAGAGATCTTGTCCTCAGACTCAAATTGCTACAAACACAGACTTGTGAGGTCTTGAGCGCGTTTTCCTGCTCTGATACCAATTGAAAAAGCAGGGGTATAACAACCACACCCAATATTTCGATTAGCAATCTGTATGGACAACTCCGAATTACTTTCTAGAGAATCAACTAGACTCAATCAATAGAAAATATCTCAAGGAGTTATTATCTCAATCTATCAATTTGATTTACTCAAGGAAATACAATCTGCGAGTCTTAATCAAAGAGAGATAACTTGGATGGTACCAATGACCAATATCCAAGTGTTAATCAATTTAAATCAACAACTAATAGGGTCGGATATTCTAATTGATTGAACAACGCACAACATGTATTATTTCAATTATATAATAAAATATAATGCGGAAAACAAATAACAGAGACACCAGAATTTTGTTAACGAGAAAACCGCAGATGCAGAAAACCCCCGGGACCTAGTCTAGATTAAACATACACTGTATTAAGCCGCTACAGACACTAGCCTACTCCAAATTAAATTCGGTATGGACTGTAGTTGAACCCTAATCAATCTCACACTGATCCAAGGTACAAATAAAATGTACCTTCATTTTAGGTTTGAGTAACCGTACCTAAGCGTGTGCACTAGGTTGGCTCAATAGTAGTTAACCGAATTATCTATATGAACACTCTCATATCAACCTTATTCATATTAACCATAACTAGTTCAAATGACTCAAATGAAACTAGTTAAATAGTTGTTCAATTGCTATATTCTCATAGAAGTATACAAAAACACAATTGAAGCAAAATCGGTTTGATTCACTCGAATCAATTCATGAAAATTATAGCCACGGTTTGCAAAGAATGCATTCCTTATTATATAAATGTATTAGTTCACGAACAAACCGATTTGAGAACTTTAACCACTCAAGTATGCAAACGGGTACGCATACTTTAGTAGCCGGTCTGAGTTTGAGTTCGCCAGTATGCAAACGGGTATGCATACCTGCAAACATCCAAAACACATCAGTAATTTCCGGACCCAAACCATTCCCCAGTACGCGTACGGGCATGTGTACTTAGGTACTCGGTATTTCACAACTAACAGGTACACATACGTGTATGCATACTATAGTTCAGGTCATGGATCACATATATGCAAGCACGTATATTATGTTCATAATCCAATAATGGTTAAGTGTTCTAAACTCTATTTCAATCTTTAAAACTTTATTAGAGGATGACAATAGCCGTTATCACACACTATTAGCATCAAATTTTTTTTCAAGTTATTGAAATAATCATAACGAAACATTCCAAGTCCACACCAAATGATTGTATCACACAAACCATGTAAGATCTTACTCAGCAATTTTCACATGATCATCTTTTGACTTTCGTCAAGAATATAAGATGAACTTGGTTGAAGCGAAAGCTTACAAACAAATATTTCGAAAAATATGTGAGCGAGTTAAACCCAGCTCGAAATCTCAAATGTGCATAATCGAATACTATATAGTAATACGACTTTTGTCTCAATATATGAGATAGAGTATAAATATACTTTCCAAGTGATAGATGAGTTTTAGTCTCCACATACCTTTGTTGATGAATTTCCTCAATCTATCCTTAGTAGTTCTTCGTCTTCAATTGATGAACGTCGTGAAGTCCAATGCTCAACTACACAATCTATCCTAGTCTGAGACATTACTATAAGTAGACTAGAAATCAAGACTTATAGTTTGATCACTGACATTGACAAACAATCTTGAGATATCAACGCTTGATAGTTCGACTGAGCAGTGCTCAAACAATCTCCCCCTTTGTCAATTTTAGTGAAAAAACTATCAATACATATGGATTACAAAATAAATAAACTTTGTAGATTCTCATCCAAATGCTTGATCTCTTTGGTTCTTCAACATTGCTCGAAATATTCGTTACTTCCAAATACTCCAATGATTCCAAATGCGTTTAATGCATCATCATCGTTGTTGAAGATCCGCAGCTATAACAATGAGAAACAGTTGCTCTTAATCATTGTTATACAATGTCATAATTTTATTATACAACATCAAAGTCCAATTGTATCACAACTTTTACAACAATATTGTGGTGATATGTATCACTCCCCCTTAGTCAATACTTCATCTAACAGTGAAAACCACCCCCCCTTACATAATGATCCGTAAACCATATGTATTTATAGTGTGAACTACACATTAATTCTCCCCATTTTTGTCAATATAAATTGGCAAATGTACGAAAACTAGTGGGATCCTCATGAAATTTTCATAGAGATACTTCATGACCAAAAGTGAACAACATACCAACTTGTTTCGATGATTTCACATAGTTGAAACTTAGTGTGTTCATCAAGGAGTTTATAAACATACAAGATAACTCCTACAATATTCCACAGCCGCACTCCCCACAAAGATTTGGCGATTAAGTACAAGTTCAATTGAGAACTCTCCCCCATAAAATGTCATTCCCGAAAAAACAACAAGAACGACCTTACTTTTACAAGAAAAGAAGGATTTCTTTGGACATTAGCAAATCACATAAAACATTAATTTGTATCCAAAAATCTCAATTGAATTAACCACAAGAAAAATGATCAATTCAATCGGCTATGCTCAACACAAGAGAACTTAAGGAGTAACACAGTACATACGCAAAGATGTGGATCAAGGAAAGACCAATATTGCGGAATAATCAAAGATTCATTCTATTTTTCATTACTATTTGTACAATGACATATAATAGACTTAATCATTGTAAACAAAATTTCATCATATCTTCCATCAATATTTGCATAATGACATAATAGGCTTAAATTTTGTAGTCAAAAGTTCATTCTATCTTTTATCAATATTTTCATACCGACATATAATAGAGTTAACTTTTGAACAAATATGGACAATCAAGGTTCACATGAGTAAACAACCTATCCCATAACAATTCGCAATATATAAAACCATCAAGATTGATACTTCAAAAATCATCTTCCAAATAAACTTTAGAATTTAAACAAATAAATCTAAAAACATTGCAAGATAAGAAAATTGGCAATAGTTATGTGTACTCACAATAATGGCTATTCCAAACCCTAGTTATCCTTCTTAAAAACACAAGAATAAATTCTCATAAGAAGTTTCCTAGACAAAGGTTCCTAGTTATCCTTGCAAGATGATAACTTCATACCTTGCAATGAATCCATCATAAAATGTAGGATCAGAATATCGCAGGAAAGATATATTTGTGAAGTTGGGTTAACAACACTTTGCGATCGTCGCAGGATGATCTGAAGTACGACGCAAGAGATGACGATAGCAGAAACATGAGAAGAGTGTGATGATTCTACGAGGATTAGAATGTTTGCGAAGATTAATAATATAACTCTTGCGAGAATATCGCAAGTCAGATCTGAAATTAAAGGACAAATTAGCTATCATCCACTATGTAAATCCCTATATAAAGAGTTGAACGAGAGTAAGAGAGAGAGAGATATCTTTTTCGAGTGTTGAGCAAGTTATTTAAGAGAGAGAAAGTTTAGAGAGCGATTGTATTCTTGTTTTCTCCCATTTCTTGTAACTTTTCAGTGAATCAATTAATAAAAGTGTTGTTCTTAATCTTTAAAAGATGTGTTGATTACTATGAATTCTTGTGAGGGGTGTAGTGTAGGATTTCCTGCTACTACATATTGACGCTAGAAATTCTTGTGGATTAAAGATTGTGGAAATTATTGTGAAAATTGTCTAAACCAAGAAAATGATAGACGAAAACAACAAATCAGCTGGAGAAAGGATAATTAAGATCAATAAAAATGAAAGAAGGTTGAAGTGCAACGTAATCACAAAAACGATGGTTAATGAATTTCGTGAGAACATTAGAGGGAGAATACAAAAATGAGATTTTGAAGGAAAGAAGATTATGACAGTAGAAAAATTATCTCCGTTGAAGGATTGGGAAAAGCAGAAAATAACGTTCACAGTAGCAGAGATACCAAAAGAAAATTTGAGCCACACATCTCCTTTGGTAATTACAGTAACAGTTGTATAAAAAGAAAAAGAAGAATCAGCGAAATCTATGGAAGAATGGGCAGTGAATAGAACTCTAGTGGATACGGGGAGTTCAGTGGATATAATGTTTTATCATGCGTACAAAGGAATGGGATACAAAGTTGAAGAAATATCTCATTCAACATATCATATTCATGGTTTCGGAAAATCTACAACTAAACCAAAAGGGGAAATAGTAGTAAGAATTTTTCTGGGGGAAATTGAAACACAAATAATGCTCTGTGTGGTGGATATGGAATCGCCATATAACATGCTATTGGGAAGACCGTGGATCCACGCAATTAAAGCCGTAGCATCAACATTACATCAGTGCATCAAATTTCTAATGCCAGGCGGAATTGGTGAAATAAGGGGAAATATCGATAGTGCAAAATCATGTTATCAAATTGAAGTAAAGCATCATGAGGAACGTCCAAGAAAGCGGAAGCTTCATAGAAAATTGGCGAAAGAAGCAAAGAAAGAAGAAGATTTTAAGATTTACATGATTAGGTCAAAAGAAGGGAAAGGAATACCCAACGAGATTTTAGAAGAAGGAAACGAGCTTGAAAAAATGATAAAAGAACCATCACCAATGGAAGAACCTAAAGCTATCTACACTGCAGTAGAACCAACAACGGAAGTGAATATTGGAACTAATGAAGAACCCAAAATACTAAGAATTGGGACCAAGATGGAGGAAGATGAAAAAGAAAGAACTATTAATCTCTTGCGAGAATATAGAGATATTTTCACATGGAACATGGATGAAATGCCAGGAATATATCCATCTTTGGCATGTCATAAACTGGAAATTGACAAAGGTGCAAGACCGTCTAAACAAAGGATAAGAAAAATCGCAACAACATATCATTCTCAAATAGAAGAAGAGTTGCAGAAAATGCTTGATGCAGGAATCATAAGACAAGCCAAGTACCCGGAGTGGACAACAAACATGGTTTGTAGTTGCAGAATAACCTACAACTACACCCTCAATAGAATTAGTAAAAACTCAAGAAGTTCTTGATGATGAATAACAATTTTCTTATTAATGTTCTCAATTGATCATAAAGAAGTGTCTAAATGGAATTAGAATAGTTACAACTTTCTCTATTCTCTTTCTTAAAATATTTTCTAACACTCACCAAAAGAACCTCTCGAATTTTACATTTGAACTCCTATTTATAGTAAAACTTTATACAGCTGTACATGAGTTACGAAGTATCGCAACTCATACTCGCAAAATTACTCCATCCTCGCAAAACTTCATATTTCTCTGCGCTTCTTCTATCATCGTAACATTTTATAACTCATTTCTCCCGATACTCGTGAACTATTATCTTGCGATATTCGGTACTTACATCTTGCCTCTTCTCATGTCAATTCTACGAAGAAGAAATGATCGTGAGAACATAACCGTTACTTAGTCTTTTGAAATTTTGACACGTATTTTGTAACCGTTCTTTTTTAGTTATTCCCTTATATAACTCCTTTATATTCTCCTCCTTTTCTTCTTCTTATTTCCGCAATTCTATCTTCTACTCATACTCTCTATCACTATTTTCTCTGCAATTTTTTCTTCTACTGTATCTTCATGAGTTCTCCAAGGTAATTTCCCTCTATCTCTGCGTATTTCATTTGTTCTCCTCTTTAATTTCTGTATAATTTGTTATCTGATTTTGGTTAATTTCAACAAAATAACTTCTCAGATGAAATATCAACTAAAGAATCCAAGCCTTAATCCACGAAGAAGAAAATCTGAGAATCAAAAGGTAGTTAAAATACTCTGTCTTCTTTCCTGAACAATATATTGTTGCCTCAGTTTTTAATCTACATTTTGATTCACAGGTTGACGAAAAACCAAATCCAAGCAAGAGATCTCGAATAACTAAACCCACGCCATTAATTCCGATTGATGATTTCCTTCCTGAAGTTGATAAGGAATTTTCCTCTCCTCCTCGTGAAAATGCTTCTTCACATACTCCTGCCTCTACTCCATTACCTCGCTTTTCAATCTCCTATCAATGTCAATTTATCAACACTTCTTCAAGACCAACCCTCTCAAAATATTTCTTCAACTTCTTCTTTTGAAAAACAACCCTCGCAAAATATTTCTTCAACTTCTTCTTTAGAAAAACCTGTCTTATCCCCAAAATACTTTGAGTGCTATTTCTCCAGACAATTTGCAGCTTGCTCTTATTCCTTCAAATTCTTCTCCTCTTCCTCAAGAAATTCGAGATGGAATTTATTCAACTTTCCGAATGTTATCTGAGGTTTTGACCAATACTGCGAAATCTACTAATGTTCGTTCGCAATATGAATTTTGCGAAGTTCTGAATAATTTCGTCAATCCAGACATTTCTTCTTCACGTCAATCCTTGGAAAAAGAAATTGAATTACTTCGCCATTCTTTGAAAGCTTCTCAAGCAGAATGCGAGGATCTTCGTAAAGAAAATCATCATCTTCAGAATAATTCTCTGGACTGTGCGATTCTTCGCAAAAGAAATGATGAACTGAAAGGTATGATTACTATCTTCATATTTTCTCTTTTATTTATTTATATTCTTCATATGCTTGAAACATCCATTAAAACCCATTCCCCTTTATAGAATCCACCCAGAAATGTAGAAGATTGGTACTTCACCATGAATCAGATGCAACAGAATATCGAACCAAGCATGAAAGTCTCTCAAACCAATTCTCCCATTTATCTAATCTTTACTCGTGTGCTCTTGACAACTCTGATGCTCTTTTTCAAGAGAATACTCAATTAATATATGATCGAAAATTTTTGAATGATGACATATCTCAACTTTTTTCTTCATTAACCAAAGCTAATTTGAGAATAGAAACCTTATTAGAAGAGAACAAAACCTTATCAGAAGAGAAATGTTCGTTTTTGAATACAATGATTGTTTCTTCGCAAGAATTAAAGACTCTTCAGAATAAATGTTGCGATCAAGAAAATCTTCTTTCTTTGTTGAAAGGTGAACTTGAGGAATTAAAGAAGTCTTCAGATGCTGAAAGAAATTCTTTTGTTGTTGAGAAGAATTCCCTTATTAATAAGAATATAATCTTGTATGCTAAGAAGAATCAACTTGAAGAAGATTACTCGTCATTAAAAAGTCTTAATGCCAAACTTGCGAAGGATAAAAATTTTCTCCTTTCTAAAGATCAAAAGCTTCAATCTCGACTTAAAGGATTAGTTGGTGATGGTTTTGATAATGCGATGAATCAGATGAAGAACTGTTGTCTATCTTTAACTCAATCTCTTACTTCGCAAAGAGAAGGTAGTCATTAAAATTTGACTGCCTCTGGTACATATTTAAATTTCATTATACTCGCAAATTTTATTCTTTGAACTTTGTTTTATTTGCAGAATCTGAGAACCACCTTCGTAATACAAAAGCTGGATTAGAAGCCTCCTGTTCTGAGCTTCGTAAGAAAAATGCTTTGCTTTCTACTCGCTTAATCAACTCTCGTGATCGTGCTACTCGGAGATTCAATTATCTTTCTTATTCCAAGGATATCGAAGATACCAATCATCAAAAGGCTATACTTCGTGAAAGTCACCTGAAAGCTCAAGTATTTGCGAATAACATTCTCTTATCAAGAGGCTTGCCTCCTGTAAAGATTACTCCTCTGAAGTTATCTGACGATGAAGTTGCTCGTGAGCCTGATAGTGATTTCGATTATGAGAGTGATGATGAAGATCTTGATGATGAGAAAGAATCTATTCCTCAAGGAGATGTCCCTGCTGCATATTCTTCCAAGGATGATATCTCGCAAAAGTCGAAGGCTGCTAATGACCCCTCATCTTAAAGATCCAAAGACAGAGTGTTGATGAAGCATGATAATATTCCTTGTTCAATTTATCATTGGCTCTCCTTTCTTTCTTTCTTCTGAATTCCTTCCCTTTATTACCGTTGGTTTCCTTTTTTGCAAACAATTCTATTTTTTGAGAAGTACATTTGATATTTTACGAAGATGATCTATCCTTTCTTTTTGATATTTTGCGAAGATAATTTAACCTTTCTTTGACTAAATTTGCCCTATTTGATCATGTGAAGAGAAATAATATATAACTCACAGATAAAGCTTAGTATATCCTTTTCCCCCTATTATTTCTCTTTAAATGATTAAACATTGTTTGAAGTATTAAAATATCTACCTCAGTTTATCTTACGAAGTTTCAACCTTTGTAGAAGTATTAGAAGTACCAAATCCATCAAATGAAGAGATATAATAAGTATTAGAAGTATTCCATCTACCAAATGAATTATTAGAAATACACAATTCCCTTTTTCGTATTAGAAGTACTCGATCCAACAAATGAAGAGATATAAAAAGTATTAGAAGTATTCAATTCATCAAATGAAGAAATATAAGAAGTATTCGATCTTTGAATAATTATGTAACATATGACGAAGTATAATGATTATTTAACTTTCACCAAATGAAATATCCATTAAAGAAGTATAATAAATATGAGATATTCTTGAAGAATTATAAGAAGTATTCAATCTTTTTGTGAAATATTCAATATATGGAGAAGTATAAGAAGTATGTAATTCTCGTAAACTTTTACGAATATGAACTTATCTGTATTTGATTATTATCAAAATCGCATCTTTTGTTAAGTCTTCATTAAAATTCTTTAATGATGTTGTCTTTTTTGATAGGACTTCTCGTAAAATTCTTCAATGATATTGCCAGAGCTGTCTTCTCTTCAAAATATCTTGATGTATATTCTTGTAAAATTTCTTCAATGATATTGATGCAATAAATTTCATTAATTTCTATGGTCTTAAATTTCATTAATTTCTATGGTCTTATCATGCCTTCCTAAGTAAAGGTCTTATTTTGCCACCTCTTTTGTATTAATTATTTGCGATAATATGACAAGTCTGAACATTCTTGCGAACATACAACCTCGTGACATTATCGTCTTGCGATGAAATCGCAGGACGTTCTTACACTTTCATGCAAAAACCCATTGATCTCATCTTAACTTCTTTGTATAGTATTTTAGCCTCTTCAGGAATTGTTGCGACAATATGACAGGCCTAAATATTCTTGCGAACATAAAGCCCCATGACATTGCCGTCTTGCGATGAAATCGCAGGACGTCTCTACACTTTCATGTAGTGACCCATTGATCTCATCTTAACTTTATTATGTTCTGCGAGTTCTTTATTCTTTTCTTTCTTTCTTTCTTTTTTTTTTTTTTTTTTTTTTTTAAAGGCTCGCAGAACTTCATTTGTTGCAAAAATATGACAAGCCTTTATGTTTTCGCAAACAAGAAGCCTCGTGACATTTGCGTCTTATAGCACTTATCAGCTCCCTAATGGAGGGTGATGCCCTTTATCTTCCCCCTGATTTCCCCTTCAAGGAAGCGTACATCGACCATACAAGGTTAGCTCTTCCCATCCGGTTCTGCCAACAACCATCTTTTGATCGTAACCTCTTATCCTTTTTGCCTATAGGGCTTATAGTTACGAGGTTACACCCTATGGGGTATCTTTGGGCCAAGTGCATCATTTGCCAAGACTTGTCAAAAATGGCAGATGTGGTTCAACCTCACCCGGCACTCTTGACTCAATCGTGTACCTCGGCGCCTTGATCGTTTTCTGCACTTCTTTGGAAAGACAGTATGCCTTAGTCGCCCAGCCTAAATCTTCTTACACCGCATTTTATATTGCGTAATGTCGTTAGATTAGGTGAGAATCCAAGGTGTCTAACCCGGATAGGTACCCCATTATTGGGTTGTACCCCAAAATTTTTACCATGTACTAAGGGCCCTTGGTGGTGTTCCGGTTACCCTTAGCCACGTTATAGGTACCCCCTTAAATGACGTACTTTAGGACTTTGCCTCTTACGAATTATAGCTTCGCGAACTAGGGTGTACGCCACAAAGGTTTGCCTGTATAAAATTTTCTCTGGCTCTCTTTCTTTTTTGGAGGCTGATCACAGATTGCGGTCTTTTATTCGCAAATTAATGAAATTTTAATCGGAATATAAATTTTGAAAATTCGTAACTTTTCCCAATTTCCTGCGAGCAAACAATATTCGTAAAAAATTTCATGAGTTTTATGGGTAATACCTTTTCAAATATAGTCTGTTCCAAGGTCTACCGAGCCTCAAACCCATGTCTCTCCCTTCTGGATCCATCAGCCGATAAGCTCCGCTTCCTACAACTTCTTTAATAACATATGGTCCATCCCATTTTGGTGCTAATTTACCTCCATTTTCTTTTTGATATCGAGGTGTTTCTCGCATGACCAAATCACCTGGTTTATATTCACGTTCAATGACTCTCTTGTTGTATTCTCGAGCTAATCGTTCCTGATAAATCCTCATATGGTGCAACACCTTTTCTCTTTTTTCTTCCAAATCATCCAATTCTCTTAATATTACTCATGCACTTAAATTTCTTTCCCAAGCTTCTTTCTTTGTTGTTGGAATTAAAACCTCTGTGGGTAATACTGCTTCTACTCCATATGTTAGACAATAAGGAGACATTCCAGTTGCTTCTCTTCTAGTTGTATTGTATTCCCAGACTGCGCTAGGTACTTGCTCGCACCACCCTTTGAGATGTCCTTCTAATTTCTTTTTGATTGTATCTGCGATTGTTTTATTTGTTGCTTCAGCTTGTCCATTAGCTTGTGGATATAACGGGGTTGACTTCCCACATTTTATTCTAAAAGCACTGAGTAACATCTCTATATTCTTCCCCTCAAATTGTTTTCCATTATCAGATACTAGTTGTGCTGGAACCCCGTACCTGCAAATGAGGTTCTCAAATATAAACGAAAAAACATCTTTATCACGAATATGCTGTACTGCTTTTACTTCTGCGAGCTTCGTGAAATAATCTGTTGCAACTATCAAGTATCGCCTTTGTCCAGATCCAGGTATAAATGGTCCAACAATATCCAACCCCCATTTACCAAAAGGCCAGCAGCTTGTTGAAGAAGTTAATGTAGCCCCTGGTGCATGAATTATTTTACCATGTCGTTGGCATTCCTTGCATCTTTGTACGAACAATTTTACGTCTGTATGCATATAAGGCCAGTAATATCCTTGTATCTTTGCTCTATATGCTAGAGATCTTCCCCCACTATGATTTCCAGCTTCTCCTCCATGTAACATCTTCAATATCTTTTCTCCTTCTTCGCGAGTTAAGCACCTGAGAGGTGGTCCACTGAAAGATTTTCTGTATAAAATTCCTTCTCGCAACTCATAGTTTGTTGCACGACTCTTTAATTTATGTGCTTCTAGTCTGTTCCTGGATGTTTCTCCTGTTGCGAGGTATTCATGAATTTCTTTTCTCCAATATGCGATGTTGTTTGATAACTCTCTTTCTACTTCCATCGCAACAACTTCTTCAATTTCTTTCTCTTTGTCCACTGATGGGTTTTGAATTGTTTGTACTTGGATATTTCTTGTATTTGGATTTGTCATCATGCTTGGAATAAATGCAAAAGCATCTGCGAGACGGTTATATTTTCTTGATATATGTCTCCATTTTAATTTTGGTATCTTCGCAGATAATTCCTCAACGAGTTTCTTGTATTTCTTCAAAGAAGATTCATTTGTGGTATATTCCCCTTTAATTTGACAAATCACTAATTGTGAATCACTTGTTATCCTTATACTTTCAAGCTTCTTTTCTATTGCGATCTTTAATGCATGCACTACAGCTTCGTACTCTGTTTCGTTGTTCGTGGATGCAAATTCTAGTCTGAATGAGAATGTTGTTCTATCTCCTTCTGGTGAAATCAACATGACTCCAATTCCATTTCCCTCACTATTGGATGATCCATCCACCAGAATTTCCCATCTATCATGCTATGTTAACAAGTTTTTTGGATTTCCAAATTCTTCTTCAACATCCATCATTTCCTCTACTGCTTCATCTTCTTCCAAAGGAAATTCTGCCAAAAAATCTGCGACAACTTGTGATTTTTGCGATGATAACACTTCATATTTTATCTTGTAATGGTTTACTTGTGCATTCCACCTTTCTATTCTTCCTGACCTTTTTGTGTTCTTCATGACTGATTCAATTGGGACTTTGGTTACCACTTTTATTACATGTGCTTGAAAGTATATTCGCAACTTGAATGATGCATAAACCAAGGCTAAGATTAACTTCTCCATTTTAGAATAGTTCTTTTCTGCTGCATTAAAGGTTTTACTAATGTAGTAAATGGGCCTTTCTACTCCTGCGTCTGCTCGTAACAGAACTGCACTTAGAGCATATGGAGTTGTTGCGAGGTATACCAATAATTCTTCGTTTTTCTCTGGTTTCTGTAGTATAGATGTATTTGCGAGGTATTCTTTGATTCCTTGAAAAGATTTTTCACATTCATTAGTCCATTTGAATTTTGCTCCCTTCTTAAGTATGTTGAAAAAATGCTTGCACTTATCTGACATTCGCGAAATAAATCTCCCAAGTGAAGCCAAGAGTCCATTTAGTTTTTGTACTTCTTTTACCGTTGCAGGTGTTGGCATGCCACGAACTGCTTGGACCTTTTCTGGATCAACTTGTATTCCCTTCTTCGATACTATGTATCCCAAGAACTTTCCAGATGAAACCCCAATTATACACTTCTCAGGATTTAATTTGATGTTGAATTTTCTCATTTGCTCAAATATTTCCTTCAAATCTTGCACATGGTCTTTAGCTTCCTTGCTTTTTATCAACATATCATCTACATATACCTCCAAAGTTTTATGTATCCACTTCGCGAACACTTTTTCAACCATACGTTGATATGTAGCACCCGCATTCCGCAAACCAAATGGCATCTTCACATAACAATACAAACCCCTTGGAGCAAAAAAGGCAGTATGTTCTTGATATTCTTCTGCGAGTGATATTTGATTATACCCTTTATATCCATCAAGTGAAGTGACTCTATCATGACTGCAATTGATTCCACCATTTGTGGTATATCTGGTAATGGAAAACTATCTTTGGGACATGCCTTGTTTAGATCAGTGAAATCTATGCAAATTCTTATTCCTTTATTCTTTTTCGGAACAATGACCATATTCGCAATCCATTCTGGATATTTTGCTTCCCTTATGATCCCTACATCCAACATCTTTTGTAATTCTTCTTCTATCTGTACATGATAATTTTGTGATATCTTCCTTATTCTTTGTTTGAATGGTCTTATATTTTTATCTATATTCAATCTATGACATGCCACTGATGGATCAATTCCTGGTATCTCATCTACACTTCCTGCGAAGATATCTTTATATTCTCGCAAAAGATCAGTAGTCCTTTTTTCTTCTTCTTCATCCATCTTAGTTCCAATTCGTAAGAATAAAGGCTCTTCTTTACTTCCAATATTTTTTTCTTTAGTTGGTTCAGCTGCAACATAGCTTGGACTTTGCTCCCCCATAGGTGTTGGTTCTTTAATTATTTTTGCTAGTTCCCATTATTTTTCTGGAATTTCATTTGGTATACCTCTCCCTTCCTTTGCTCTTATTGTATACACTCGGAATTCTTCTTCTTTTCTTGTTTCCTTCGCAAGTTTCCTACGAAGTTGTTTCTTTCTTGCTCTTCCTCCGCATTGTGTTACTTCAATTTGATAACAAAATTTTGCACTATCAAGATCTCCTTTTATTTCTTGAATTCCATTTGGTGTAAGAAATTTGATTTTTTGATGTAATGTTGAAGCAATAGCTTTGATCGCATGAATCCACGGCCTTCCTATCAGCATGTTATATGGAGATTCCATATCTATCACACACAAGATTACATGTGTTTCGATTTCTCCTAGTAATACTCGCAGCACGATTTCTCCTTTAGATTTTGTTGTAGATTTCCCTAATCCATGAATAAGACACTTTGAATTTATGATTTCTTCATCTCTAATTCCGATCCCCTTAAGTGCATGATAGAATATAATATTAACAGAACTCCCTGTATCAACCAAAATTCGGTTTAATTTCCATTTTTCTTCAGCTTTCTTATCTTCTAGCATGATTGGCAATGTGATCACCAATGGTGAAGTGTGGTTCAAGTCTTCATTTGGAATTTCTGCTACTGAAAATGTGATTTTCTGCTTTTCCCATTCTTCTAAAGTTGTCATCTTTTCTTCCTCCATGATCTTTCTTCCTCTACAATCTCGCTTGTATATTTTTCCCTTCATATTAATATGAAATTCATCAATCATTGTCTCTGTGATCATATTACATTCTTCTTTTTTTCCATCTCCATCTACTGACTTCATTTGATCTTCAAATTTTCCAAAATTCCCTCAAATTTAGGCTACCACAATTCTCAAGTCCCTGTTTCTAGCGCCAATTATGTAGTTGCAGAATAACCTACAACTACACCCTCAATAGAATTAGTAAAAACTCAAGAAGTTCTTGATGATGAATAACAATTTTCGTATTAATGTTCTCAATTGATCATAAAGAAGTGTCTAAATGGAATTAGAATAGTTACAACTTTCTCTATTCTCTTTCTTAAAATATTTTCTAACACTCACCAAAAGAACCTCTCGAATTTTACATTTGAACTCCTATTTATAGTAAAACTTTATACAACTGTACAGGAGTTACGAAGTATCGCAACTCATACTCGCAAAATTACTCCATCCTCGCAAAACTTCGTATTTATCTGCGCTTCTTCTATCATCGTAACATTTTATAACTCTTTTCTCCCGATACTCGTGAACTATTATCTTGCGATATTCAGTACTTACATGGTTGTAGTCCCAAAGAAGAACAAGGGGATAAAAATTTGTATATATTTTACTGATATAAATAAAGCTTGTCCGAAAAATAGTTTTCCATTACCAGATATCCCACAATTGGTTGAATCAGCAGTAGGGAGTGATAGGATATCTTCTTTAGATGGGTACAAAGGTTATAATCAGATTCCTGTCGCTGAGGAATATCAAGATAATACTGCCTTTTTCTCACCAAGGGGATTATACTGTTATACAAAAATGCCATTTGGTATGCGAAATGCTGGAGCAACATATCAAAGAATGGTAGAGAAAGTGTTCGCAAAATGGATACATAAAACACTAGAGGTGTATGTAGATGATATGTTAATAAAAAGTAAAGAAGCAAATAATCATGTACAAGACCTGAAGGAAACATTTGAACAGATGCGACAATTTAATATTAAGGTGAATCCTGAAAAATGCGTATTTTGAGTTGCGTCGGGGAAATTTTTAGGTTACATTGTATCCAAGGAAGGAATACAAGTTAATCCAGAGAAAGTGCAAGCAGTTCGCGACATGCCAACACCAACGACAATAAAGGATGTAAATAAATTAAATGGACTCTTAGCCTCGCTGGGGAGGTTCATCTCGTGATCATATGATAAATGTAAACAATTCTTCAGCATACTGAAAAAGGGAACGAAATTTAAATGGACGGATGAATGTGAGAAAGCTTTCCAAGGCATAAAAGAACATCTAATGAATATATCTATTTTACAAAAGGAAGAACCAGGAGAAGAGTTGTTGTTTTACCTTGCGAAAACTTCGCATGCATTAAGCGTAGTATTATTGCGAGTGGATGCGGGAGTGGAAAAACCAATTTATTACATCAGAAAAACATTCAATGCCGCATAAAGAAATTATTCAAAGATTGAAAAGCTAATTCTAGCTTTGGTATATGCAACATTTAAGCTTCGCATATATTTCCAAGCATACAAAGTCAAAGTATTAACAAAAGTACCAATTGAATCGGTAATGAAGCACTCAAAGAGGTCAGGCAGAGTTGAGAGGTGGAATGCACAAGTAGGGAATTTTGAAGTTAAATATGAAGTGTTATCTTCGCCAAAGTCACAAGTTGTCGCAGACTTTTTAGCAGAATTTCTTTTAGAAGATGATGAAGTTGTGGAGGAGATTATGGATATAGAAGAAGAGCATGGAGATCCAAAAGATTTATTAACATAACCAAATAGATAGGAAATATTGGTAGATGGATCCTCTAATGGAGAAGGTAATGGAATTGGAATTGTATTAATCTCGCCAGAGGGATTGAAGATGGCTTTTTCATTCAGATTGGAGTTTGCATCCACTAATAATGAAACGGAATATGAAGCTGTAACATATGCCTTAAAATTCGAAGTAGAAATGAAATTAGAAAATGCAAGAATTACAAGCGACTCGCAGCTAGTAATTCGCCAAATAAAAGGAGAATACACAACAAATAAACTGTAGGAGCGGAATATCACAACAAATGATAACTTACGAAATTGTGGAGAGAAAAGACATCTTGCGAGCAAAGAACATTTTGCGAGCAAAGGAAATCACGAGGAAAGCAAAAGAAGTTCGCGAAGTGAAGTTACGAAGCTTCGCAAGATAATTCTCAAATCCGAAATGGCGGGACAACACAAATGTCATATTTTGTAAGATCATATAAATAGTCACTTAGGCATAAGAAGTAGGGGAGATCTTTTTAGTAGGAGATGATAATTTTATGAGGAGAGAGAAATTTTTAGAGAGATTTTATTTTCTTTATCATCTTCCTCTCCAAAAATTCTAGAGCTCCAAATATTCATTAATGGAGTCTCAATTGTAAAATCATGTAATCACATACAATCACTAGTGAAGCACCGTGGATGTAGATCACATTGATCGAACCACGTAAAAATCTTTGTGTCTCTTTTTATAATTTTAGTACTTTAATTCTTAGTTTCATATCAAATTAATTAGATCTAGGAATCATTTTAATGGATTCTTATGAGGGTGTAGTTGTGAGATAATCCGCAACTACATAATTGGCGCTAGAAACAGGGAGAGATTAAATGGATTTATCCTTCCTGTAACTTGTTGAATTCAGAAATTTTCATGAAGATTAGTTATTATCCACACTTTTTAGATCTATAAAGATTGGTTTCAAAATGGAAATTTTATGGAAGAGATTACACTTTCAGGGAATAACATCATCAACAATTCAAAGACGTGAAGAGAATGAGAGAAAAGATTAGTTGTTGTTGAGAAATTTAAGGCAAAAATGAAATTTCAGTGGAAGAAACTCATTTTCAGGAGATAAATTATGTTGAAGTTCGCAAGATGTCCAATAAACAACATGAAAGAGAGAAATGAATTACATCCGGTGATCAACTGTAAGAAGTATAAAGATGAAACTGAAGGAAGGGTCATGAACGCCCTACACACAAGAAGGATATAAGAGTGAGGTGGAGAAATTAATAGTTTCTGCGAAGTTAATAAGTCTATGCGAAGAAATGTCATGCAACGAAGGAATGGCAAGAGTTAATTAACAGTGACTAAAACAATATCATATACAGGCTTACAGGAAGAGAAGTTGCTCAGATTTAATTTAATAGAATTGAAAATTCGCAAGCATAATTACATTTATGGATGATAGTCCACTTCGCAAACATTTTATGGATCATACATTTTTTCTTCATTTTTCTTCGCAAATGATGAGTTCACGGATAACAACAAAAGTAATTACGCGAAGTTTTCAGATTGATAAGTATTTGGTACCATTCATCTACACAATTACGAGAAGATAAAAAGTCCCTTCCTATTCGCAGGATCTATCAAGTTCTATCTCAAACTGTCTTCACTTTGCGAAGATGATGACAAACTTAAGGTCATGTGTCTGTTCTCAAATAACAAAATGCATGATTGGTAGGATGCATTAATTTAGTGCAGGACGTATCTTCAAAAAAGAGTTGGATTAAGAAGTTGCAGGAGGAAACGTCTTAAATTAGTAATTAGTTGGATGAAGTTGCAACAATCTTCAAAAAGAGACAAGCTGACGATTAATCTTGCGAAGTAGATTGGACGGAAGAATATTGCCAAGAAAGCACAAAGATGAACGATGCTAAAGCCATACATACGAAGCTAATAATTCAACCAACGTTATTAGTTCCTGCGAAGGGAAGAAGAATAGGAAAGGAAAGCGAAAGAATGGAGAAGAACAAAGTCTGATAAGCGAAGATAATAATAGGATAATGTGTCAGCAAAGCAAGATGGGGCATTTTCCAGACGTGAAGGAAAGAAGAAATTTAGCAAAGATGTTTTACTTTAACAAATAACCAGAGGAGAATTTTTATGAAGTAGTAGGATGGACACTTGCGAAATAAATGGTTCAATCCATATTTACGAAGAAAACATTAACTACACTTGCGAAGAGGAAAGTTAAATAAAAAAAGAACAACCAAATGAGATTCAAAGGAAGTTAGACAACAAATGAATCCATACCAACAAAAGAATTTCAAATACAGCAAAAGAAATGAATAGGGAGTAGTCCAATTCTCAGCCCACTTCACAGGTCTACTAAAAATGAGTAGTCCAATTTGTAACAAAGAAGTTCGCAGAATCGGCGAAGTTAATGATCCCTGTGGAGTTGAACCAACACGCCATAGAGAAAAATACAAGGAATGAACTCGCCAAGAAGATTAAGAACAATACTACATCTGAGAAGGAAATGTTAGTTGAATTGATCATTGAGTCGTCACCAACATTACTACATCGTGAATCTTATCCAAGCCTACGTGTTTATGCTGATGGAAGTTAAAAGACTTGCTCGCAAGATAAATCATCTTCGCAAGTTAAAATACTTCACTAATGTTGGGGCAACCAAAGTTGCTCATTTGGTCCACAACATCTAAAGGGAACCTCCAAGAATACCAGGTACATGAACAAAGTCAAAGACAAAGAAAAACAGAAGGAAATCGATAGAGCAACCGTCATCCACTACAATGCAAACATGAAACCTTGGCTTGAGTTTGGCATGCCGTGAACAACATAGTTAATTGTGAACAAACTTTCTTGCGTGACTGCAACATTAATCCATAAAAGGGAAAAGAAAGAATCACATCAACAAAAGGGTCATCAGTGAGGCAATACTTCATTCAAACTAACGGTCTAGTTATGAACAACATCATCAAAAGGGAGTTTCATAAAGTGATAAATTGACGAACGTAAGCAAACAGTTACAAATATCTGCGAAGAATAAAAACAAGGGGTGTATAGAATCAACATGATAGCATCAGTTTAGCTAACATTTTAAGACTCCAACAGAAGAAAGAAAAATGAAGCTTTGCGAATGACCAACTGAAGACCAACTGAAAACGATGGGGCCGAACTGAAAAATAAAACTCCAAATATTGCTCATCATCATTCCAGCTTACTTCGAAGGAATTTTCTACAAAAAATACGAAGACAACAACTTTAACTCCTAATAATGGAAACGAAGACCACCTGCAACCTATCCAAGTCGTAGCAATGAACCAGCAGCAGTTGAGTACATAAAATTACAATAAGAATAGGAAGGAAGATTGGAGTACAACCAGAGTATGAAGATGTTGAGAATGAGCACAGAAAGAAAGTGAAGGAACCCCTCATACACAATCATTTACGTACATTACGAAAGAAATTATCCCCATTACAAACAAAAGAACAATAAAGAAATATTGTGGGTTAAAAACTCTATAAAGAATTTGTCTTTACGAATGTTCGCAGAAATCCAACTAGTTCGCATAAGAGAAGAATGTATACTTCCTAAATCATTACCAGTGTAAAGAAAGCTCAGCCAACAGTAAAGAGTATCAGGCACGCACACAAAAACCAGCCAACAAGGCTTACACTTGCAGAGCTAACAAAGGAGATGCTGCGGGAGAAGCAACAAATTTTGCCAAAATTACTTCACAACAACAACAAAAAAAAAAAAATCTGTGAATAATCAACAAAGGTTGCGAACAATACAACAATTGTTGTCTTCATAATTGAGAATGGGTACCAAAAAGGAAGTAAAAAACGTATAAAGAAGGGACTTAATGGATATCAAAGGAAACCAGCGTAATGGAAGGGATTTAATGCATGCAAAGAAGAAGTAAAAAGCGTGCAGAGCAACAAATGAAAATGTACAGAGAAAAGAAGTAATAACATGATGAAAACATGTGTTTCTTTCACAAGTTGAAGCTAGCTCAGATGGTCAGCAGTAAATGGAAGGAGTTTGAAGACGCGGATGTTCATCTACTTCGTGTAAATCATTACTTCGCAGATGATCGTTTACTTTATGCAAATTATTACTTCGCAAGATTTTTGGGTATTTCGCAAGAAGAAAGTGGGAGATTATTTCACAAGAAATGACAAGTCATATACTTCGCAAGAGACAACAACAAGCCGTAAAAAGGTAAGTACCATTTCCCTGAATATTTTATTTACAAAAGACAAAAGAATTTTGATTTTATTCCCCAAAAGCGATATACTCGCAAGATTTCTACAATTTCTAAGATTTCAAAACATTTCAAAGATTTTTTAGATTGGTGAAAAGTGATACAATCGCAAGATTCAAAAATGAGTTTATCGCAAAAATTTAACGATCTCAAATTTTTTCAAAGACTTCAAAATTACAAAAAATAGAGAAAATTAAATTCCTATATTTCTATAGAACAATTTTGATTAATAATTCTCATACTTTTCATACTTATTATACTAAACATTTCATGAAAACATTAAACATTTTATGTACATGAAAAATTTACGATGAATTTTTAAAAGGCGAAAAAATACCGCCATTTACGATTAACTTGCGAACAAAAGACCGCAATCTGTGATCAGCCTCCAAAAAAGAAAGAGAGCCGCAGAAAATTTTATACATGCAAACCTTTGTGGCGTACACCCTAGTTCGCGAAACTATATTTCGTAAGAGGCAAAGTCCTAAAGTACGTCATTTAAGGGGGTACCTATAAACGTGGCTAATTAATGGAACAATGTGTTATTAAGACGATTTTGTTTGGTTAGATAAATAAAAATTTCGGTCATGTCGGTTGACCAAGATATTTATGATTGAATATTTTATGGTATGCATAAACTCAATGAAGTTGTTAAAATATTAGAATTTTCTCAATTGTTTAGGGTAAACGGAACACCACCAAGGACCCTTAGTACATGGTAAAAATTTAGGGGTACAACCCAATAATGGGGTACCTATCCGGGTTAGACACCTTGGATTCTCACCTAATCTAGCGACATTACGCAATATAAAATGCGGTGTAAGAAGATTTAGGTTGGGCGACTAAGGCATAATGTCTTTCCCAAGAAGTGCAGAAAACGATCAAGGCGCCGAGGTACACGGTTGAGTCAAGAGTGCCGGGTGAGGTTGAACCACATCTGCCATTTTTGACAAGTCTTGGAAAATGATGCACTTGGCCCAAAGATACCCCATAGGGTGCAACCTCGTAACTATAATCCCTATAGGCAAAAAGGATAAGAGGTTGCGATCAAAAGCTGGTTGTTGGCAGAACCGGATGGGAAGAGCTAACCTTGTATGGTCGATGTACGCTTCCTTGAAGGGGCAATCAGGGGGAAGATAAAGGGAAGCACCCTCCATTAGGGAGCTGATACGTGCTATAAAACGCAAATGTCACGAGGCTTCTTGTTTGCGAAAACATAAAGGCTTGTCATATTTGTGCAACAAATGAAGTTCTGCGAGCCTTCTAAAAAAAATAAAGAACTCGCAGAACATAATAAAGAAGTTAAGATGAGATCAATGGGTCACTACATGAAAGTGTAGAGACGTCCTGCGATTTCATCGCAAGACGGCAATGTCATGGGGCTTTATGTTCACAAGAATATTTAGGCCTGTCATATTGTCGCAACACTTCCTGAAGAGGCTAAAATACTATACAATGAAGTTAAGATGAGATCAATGGGTTTTTGCATGAAAGTGTAAGAACGTCCTGCGATTTCATCGCAAGACGATAATGTCACGAGGTTGTATATTCGCAAGAATGTTCAGACTTGTCATATTATCGCAAATACAAAAATTTACTACAAAAGAGGTGGCTAAATAAGACCTTTACTTAGGAAGGCATGATAAGACCACAACAATTAATGAAATTCATTACATCAAAATCATTGAAGAAATTATACAAGAATATACATTATGAAGATCTAAAAAGAAGACAGCTTCGTCAAGATCATTGAAGAATTTTTACAAGAAGATATATCATGAAGTTCTGACAAAGAAGAAAATCCCATCAAGATCATTGAAGAATTTTTACAAGAAGATATATCATGAAGTCCTAACAAAGAAGACAATCCCATCAAGATCATTGAAGAATTCTTACACGAATATATATCACGAAGTCATACCAGAAGAGGCGATTTCATTCGCGAAAATACACAAGTAAACTTGCGAAGATGATTATATAAATAGAGGCAATTCAAAGATATATCAATTTTACCGCAGCAAAATGAGCTAAGTAACACAAACATTAGCTATGCATTATAATAGATAAGTATTCACATCATACAAGTATCATACTTGCATCATATTTGCATCATACAAGCATCATATTCGCATCATTCAAGCATCATATTTGCATCATAAAAGCATTGCATAAGAATTTCATGGCATAAGCATCGCATACACATTTCATAACATAAATATTATATTCGCACAAGTATGTTATAAAATTTTACAGGAAAATACCGCGAAAGTTCGCAGAAAAATTCATAATTCGCAGGACTATTCATAATTCGCAACAGTATATACGCAACAGTACATTCGCAACAGTATGTTCGTAACAGTATATTCGCAACAGTATATCCGCAACACTATTCGCAGCACTATTCGCAACACTATTCAGAAGTTCAGAAATTCGCAGAAATATTCAAAAGATAACATGGTTACCACTTGAGGCAGAGGCAACATAACAATAGAGACGCAATTTAATTATTCAACATTTTCTCAAGAATTCTCCTTCATAGATAAAGAACAGAGGCAACTATGGATATCTAAGAAAATATTTTTTGTTCTTTATCTTCTCAGCAGGAACTCTTACCAAAAATGGAATAATAATTTCACATGAACAGAGGCAATATTTATCACTATCATCAAGGATACTTCATACTTCTTATATATTTCGAGGATTGAGTACTTCTTATACTTCTTCAAGGATATTTTATATTTCTTATACTTCATACTTCTTCAAGATACTTCGCACACTTCATACTTCGCAAGATGATACTTCTAATTACTTCTTAAAGCTTCAGAACTTCGCAAAAGAATAGAGGCAAGTATATAATTTTTGAGTTTGATATTCTTTCGCTCGTTCCTTCATCAATAAAGATCAAAGACTACTACAACAACGGATTTTTTCTCAAAGATCGCTCTTCAAGCAATATTCAAGAAAAAAGAGGCAAGATGTAGGAGCGGAATATCACAACAAATGATAACTTACGAAATTGTGGAGAGAAAAGACATCTTGCGAGCAAAGAACATTTTGCGAGCAAAGGAAATCACGAGGAAGCAAAAGAAGTTCGCGAAGTGAAGTTACGAAGCTTCGCAAGATAATTCTCAAATCCAAAATGGCGGGACAACACAACTGTCATATTTTGTAAGATCATATAAATAGTCACTTAGGCATAAGAAGTAGGGGAGATCTTTTTAGTAGGAGATGATAATTTTATGAGGAGAGAGAAATTTTTAGAGAGATTTTATTTTCTTTATCATCTTCCTCCCCAAAAATTCTAAAGCTCCAAATATTCATTAATGGAGTCTCAATTGTAAAATCATGTAATCACATACAATCACTAGTGAAGCACCATGGATGTAGATCACATTGATCGAACCACGTAAAAATCTTTGTGTCTCTTTTTATAATTTTAGTACTTTAATTCTTAGTTTCATATCAAATTAATTAGATCTAGGAATCATTTTAATGGATTCTTATGAGGGTGTAGTTGTGAGATAATCCGCAACTACATAAACCATCTTTGAAGAAATACAAAAAGCTTGTTGAAGAATTGTCAGCGAAGATCCCAAAAATAAAATGGAGGCATATATCAAGGAAAGAAAATAGACTCGCAGATGCTTATGCTTTCATTTCAAGTATGATGACAGATCCAACTGCGAGATGCATAAAAATTCAGACACTCATATATCCATCAGTCAATAAAGAAGAGGAAGAGGAGGTGGATGTAATGATAATAGAAGGTGGAGAAGAAGACCCAAAAGACAATATCGCAGACTGGAGAACAGAACTTCATGCATACTTAGCAAGAGAGGAAACACCAAGAAATAGATTGGAGGTACACAAATTAAAGAGTCGTGCAACAAATTATGAACTGAGAGATGGAATATTGTATCGAAAGTCATTTAATGGGCCATCACTTAGGTGTCTAACACGAGAAGAATGAGAAAAAGTGTTAAAAATGCTACACAGTGGAGACGCTGGTAATCACAGTGGGGGAAGATCTTTGGCATACAGAACAAAATGCAACGCTATTACTGGCCGTACATGCATGAAGATACGAAGCAACTATCAAGACGTTGCGAAGATTATCAGCGACGTGGAAAGAGAATACATGCACCAGGAGCACCATTGTCATCCTCAACTAGTGTATGGCCTTTTAGAAAATGGGGGTTGGATATTGTGGGACCATTTGTACCCGGTTCTGGACAAAGAAGATATTTGATTATCGCTACAGATTATTTCACAAAGTGGGGAGAAGTAAAGGCCGTACAGCACATTCGTGACAAAGATATTTTTACATTCATATTTGAAAATATAATTTGCAGATTTGGAATTCCTGCACAGCTGGTATCTGATAATGGAAAGTAATTTGAAGGACATAACATAGAAATGTTACTCAATGCGTTTAAGATCAAATGTGGAAAATCAACACCTCTATATCCGCATGCCAATGGGCAGGCAGAAGCAACAAATAAGACAATCACAGATATATTAAAGAAGAAATTAGAGGGACATCACAGAGCATGGTGCGAACAGGTACATAATTCCATATGGGCCTACAATACAACTAGGTGGGAAGCTACTGGAATGTCACCTTTCTGTTTGACATATGGAGTTGAAGCTGTGTTACCAACAGAAGTTGTTATCCCAACAACAAAGAGAGAAGCTTGGGAGAAAAACCTTAGTGCGGGAATGATATTGACCAAACTTGATGAATTAGAAGAAAATAGAGAAAAGGCGCTACAACATATGGAAAATTATCAGCGAAAATTAGCCCGAGAGTACAATGAGCGTGTCAAAAAGCGTGAATTTCAACCAGGTGATTTAGTGCTGCGAGAAATACAAGTATACCAGCAAGAGAATGGTGGAAAGTTAGCGAGAAAATGGGATGGGCCTTACATCATTAAAGAGATAATTGGAAACGAGGCATATAAATTGATGGATCCTGAAGGTAGAGATATGGGTCAGAGGCTTGGTAGACCATGGAACAGATTATACCTAAAAAGATATTACCCATAAGAGATTTTGCGAAGAAGTGAATTGCGAAATAATGTATGATTAAAATGGAATGAATGAATACAAATTTTTATGAAAAAGAAGCTGCGAGATTGCAAATTATCAAAAGCAGAATGAAAATATGCGAAAATTTGGCAAGAAATGATCATTTAAGATCTAAAAAGGGACAAACCTTAATGGTGTACACCCTAGTTCGCGAATAAAACAAGAGGAAAATGTAAGACCTAAAGTACGTCATAGAAAGGGGTATCTGTAACATGACTCAGCTATAAGGTTACACCGCTGCTGGAACCTGAGTCATGGAGATTTGGGGTCAATGAAAGCCTATCCAGGAGAGACACCTTGGATTCTCAACTTGAGCATATGACTTAAGTGGGGCGACTAAGGTAATAAGAGCTCTCCTAAGGGGTGCAGAGTATGACCAAGGCGCCGAGGTACACGGTTGAGCCAAGAGTGCCTGGGGAATTTGAAGCATCCGGCCATTCTTGGCAAGTCTTGGCTATGATGCACTCGGACCTAAGAAAACCCCACTTAGGGTGCAGTCTCGTAACCATAAGCCATATAGGCAAAAGGGATAAGAGACTATGAACAAACTTGGTTGTTGTTAAGACTGGATGAGAGGAGATAGTCTTGTATGGCCGATGTATGTCTCCTTGAAAGGGCAACCAGGGGGAAGATAAGGGCGGCACCCTCCATTAGGGAGATGATAAGTGTCTTAAGATGCAAATGTCATGAGACTTTTTACTCACGGGAATATTAAGAATCATCATATTTGTGCAACATTCCTGAAGAGGCAATAATACAAAAGAGAAGATAAGACGAGATCAGTGGGTTATTGCATGCAAGTGTAAAGACGTCCTATGATTTCATCGCACGACGGCAATGTCATGGGGCTTTAATTTCGCAAGAAAATTTAGACCTATCATATTGTCGCAGCAAAAATACAAAAGAACAAAAAGTTAAGGCAAGATCAATGGGTTTCTACATGAAAGTGTAGAAACGTCCTGCGATTTTGTCGCAAAAGAAAAAAGATGGCAAAATAAGACCTTTACTTAGGAAGGAAAAATAAGACCACATTATAAAATAAATTCTTTTTATAAAATACTAATTATTTTTCATGCATATCATATTTCATAAGAAAGATAATGAGAGGCAAGTATGGGAATTAATAAATAAGATATCATTATCTTTCTCGCAAGTTCTTAAAATATCAAAAGAAAAATTGATTCCAAAAAAGTTCCAAAGTACATTGTTCGCAAGAGGAGAAAGAATAATTTAAGAAAACAAAACTAGAGTTCAAACTTCAATATTCTCTTCACCAGTTTAATCTTCTTCGCCAACCTTATCGTTTCCATCAACTTTATCATCTTTGCCAGTAGTTTCCCTATTCTGGTTAACTCTAGCTTCCTCCTCATTTGGATGGTTACCGACAATTGTTTCATCGTCAGGAGCTTCTTTTTTAAGAGGGCATTCTTCTTCTTTTTCTTCTTCTTTTTCGCTACTTTCATAGCCAAAATCACTGTTAGCAGGACGAGGAACTTCGTCATCATCTACTTTCAGAGGTTTAACTGTTGTTGGAGGAAGAGAATTGGATAATAGAATATCATTCACAATAGTTTGAGTTCTAAGATAGAATTGGCGAAGAAAAGCTCTGTCACGGTTTCTAATCTCCATGTCCTTGAAATAGGCAAGGTAGTCATATTCTCTTTCTGCTCGATCGCGAGAATGGGCAAGATGAGCGGTGAGTAATGCATTCTCTTTTCGAACCTTAGCAAGATTAGAATCCAAAATAGAGACAGAAGATTGAAGTTTTCTTTCAGATTCTGCGAAGTTAAAGAATACAAAAAATTTAGTGAGACGAAGAATTCGCAGAATAAATATCACAAGCAAAATTAAGCAAGGAAAAATGGTTGAGGTAGTCCAAATAACTACCTTCCTTTTGCGAAATTAGATTTTGAATTAAGGCAAAGCAATTATTCACCCACTGGTTCATTGCATCATCAAATTTATCTTCGACTAAACCCTTCAGGCGATACCTTAGGTTCTTTTCCTTAGAGAGGAGGAAGTGTTTTCTTTCGCAAGAGAGGAGTAGGATTCTTCTAATTTGGAGTATTCTTCTTGGAGCTGGCTTGCCTTTACACTTAAATCTATTCTACCTTGCATAAGCGTATTTTTCTCAGCAATAGATGATTCAGTTACTTCTTTAAGTTCATTTTTCAGCGAATGTAGAGATTGTTCTTGGTTATCACACACTTTTTGAAAAACAATTAATTGTTGCGAGGAGATCTCCATGTTACTTAAAAATCCCGTCTCTCTTGAGATAAGGTTCTGTTTTCATCTGATAAAGTGTCCATCGCCAAATTATCTTTGGTTAGAGAATAAGATAGGCGGGATATCTCACTACTTAAAAAGTTTTGTTCTTACACTAATTGAGCATTTTCTTTGGTAAGATTATCTATTTGATCAATGGAATATGTATGAAGGTTATCTAATTGATTATATTGATCCATCCAAGCATATCTATCAACGCGGGCTTCATCAGCGATAGATTCAAATTGAAATCTCTCCAAGAATTTTTTATGGTTTAAGTCTTAATGTGCGAACAAAAGATTTCAAAAGAATTGAAGAAAGAACAGACGAAATTGTTTAAAAGATAAATCAAAAAAGAAGAAAAAGAAGATTGTACCTTTTAATTCATTATTCTTTTTGCGAAGAAGTTCGCAATCCAACGAAATGTTTTGCATCTTTTTGTTTTCGAGACGGAGAGCATCACATTCTGAAGTTTTGGCTTGGAGAGCTCCTTTTAAGGCTTCAATTTCTTTCTCCGAAGATGCTTGCGAAGCCATCTTACCAGAACCAAAATATCTACTCAAAATCTCGCAGGTCCCAAATTTGATAGGGTCAGCAGAAGATCTTCTAACATCATCTAAGATATCAGCTAACGCTTTAAAGGCAGTATCTATCCCATTCACAGCTTCTTCGAAGAAAGGGAGAGATTCAAATGAAATAGTAGATATAATGGAAAGTTGATTATTATTCTTTACTAAAGAGGTATCATTGGAAGAAGAAGTTTGAGGCAAATTAACAGTTGGGCTAGGAATAGAATCAATCTGATCTGTTGCGATAATCTCGCGGGAAGGTGGAAGAGATTCTTGTTGGGAAGGAGGAAGAATTAAGGAATCCAGTTCAGGAAAAGAAACAGTTGTATCAACAACTTTTGGCTGACTTTTTGGAAGGCTTATTGGCATCTCTACCATCCTGCGAATCACAACCCAGATAAGAAATAGAGGCAACAATATTGTTATTAAAACGAGAGATATTTATTATTACCTTGTCATTCCCAGACTTTCTCTTTCTCGCAACTGTATTGTATTGTGAATTCAGGGAATTATTAGGGTTTTGGACTGTAATTTTGATACCAGAAGTGCTTTTGCTGAATCAAAAGATAAGTATGGGAATTACACAAAGAACAAATAAGATAATTCCAGTAAAATAAAATTAGTTTCATCAAAATGAAAATCAAAAGAAGAAGAAGGGAAAACTAACCTTGGATAATCCATGAAGGCAGGAAAGAACAGTAGCAGGAAGGTAAATTCAGAAAATAACAAAGTCACAAACGATGAAGATATTACAGAGCAGAGAATATGAAGAAGATAAAGTGACAGAAGAAGATTATTTTTCCACTAAACCTCTCTTAAATAGGGAAAAGAAGGTGACCGGTTAAAATCACAACGTGTCGGTGGTAGAAGGAATATTCAACACGTGTAGATAATCAAGCGTGATTCATGGAATCCCGTCGGGAGAATAATATGGAAAGATAAACTGCTGCGGAATTTTGAAAAGTAATTTATCATGGCATTCTCTACTTCGCAGAAAATACATGAGAAGAGGCAAGATGTAGGATCAGAATATCGCAGGAAAGACATATTTGCGAAGTTGGGTTAACAATACTTTGCGATCGTCGCAGGATGATCTGAAGTACGATGCAAGAGATGACGATAGCAGAAACATGAGAAGAGTGTGATGATTCTGCGAGGATTAGAATGTTTGCGAGAATGTCGCAAGTCAGATCCGAAATTAAAGGACATATTAGCTGTCATCAACTATGTAAATCCCTATATAAAGAGTTGAACAAGAGTAAGAGAGAGAGAGAGAGATCTTTTTCGAGTGTTGAGCAAGTTATTTAGGAGATAGAAAGTTTAGATAGCAATTATATTATTTTTTTCTACCATTTCTTGTAACTTTTCTATGAATCAATTAACAAAAGTGTTGTTCTTAATCTTTAAAAGATGTGTTGATTACTATGAATTCTTATGAGGGGTGTAGTGTAGGATTTCCTGCTGCTACAAAGAACACGAGCATGTTGTCTAGCCTTAACGCAGCCCACGATGAGTTTTTTTTTTAATTTTGTATCAAGATCTGTTGATTAGCAAGGATTTTGGCCTGACCATATAAAATATGATTTGTTTGTAGTTGAAGATTTGAAAACTCGACCTTTGAATCATCCTAAAAACGAGTTAAATCCTTGACAGATTTATCAATCTAGGAGTTATGCTCTTTCCTTACAAGCATCTTCTTCAGATTAAGTTCTTGAACTGAAACACATTCTTGAGTATCCTCCTCCATGTCAAGACTCACAATCTCTTGAGATCTTGAAGAGTTCTCCATATAATTTTTGTTATGGATGGAATATATATATTTGTAAACAGGAGAAGGAATCTCTTGTTGTGGAAACCCTACGAACTCATGTGAAGGGGACACGGACGTTCGTGGACTGGTCACAAATGAAGAATGGATTTGGAAAATAAATCCAATAAGAGGAAACACACTATTTGTTAACACTACTCAAAAAGTTAAAGCATGACACATGATCAACAAGATCAAGAACTCAGATAGATAACATAAAAACGCATAAAAACATACAACGAATCTTGAGACTCCCACAATCCTCATCCTAGTAGCTCTCAAGATAGATACAAGAATGAGATTACATGAGATCAAGTAAAGGAGTGAGAAGTAATCTCACTATGAATTATGGGAGAAGAGTTGTACCAATCCTTTGTGCGTTTGTGACGTGTATTCCCTTCTTTCCATTGATTATAACTTATAACAGGAGAATTTGTTGTAAACTTTTAAAAAAATCCATCAGAAGGATTTTTCTGAGGACTAATTCTAGGACCTCTAGAGGTTGGTTCCAGAGGAGAAGAGTTGAAGGACTTCCATCTTCTCGATTTATACTTTCCATACTTGTTCTTATAAGCACAGAGAATGTGTTCATTCGTGGCACAAGAGTTTATACCACTAAGAGGAACTTGCAACATGTGATGATTTATTGAAGAGAGATCATTCTTATAAGAATTATGGTTTTCAGTTGGAAAGAAATTCATTGTAGATGTCTTCATACGATTTACTCCGTTGACAGAAGAAAAAAAACAAATTATGAAGATCAGAGATTTGTTTCTGATAGACACATTTTTGTGTCTGAATTGTCCTTAGTGTCTCTACTGTTAGTGCTTGATTTTATAATTATTATGTTGTTTTTATGTTTGTGTAGGTGTTTTCGGAGAAATACACTTGTGTGGAAAAAGTTGCTCAAAAAGTGCTATTTGGACCCCCGAAGAAAAGTACTAAAGGCACCCTCACTTTGGATAAGGGGCACCTTAGTTGGGCACCTGCTTTTTGCACCCCCGGTTTGGTTAAGGGCACCTTCATCTTCAACATTTCAAAATCAAGTTTTTGGCGGGAAAACAAGTCATCGCACCCGCAGAATTAGGGTTGGATATTTGGGAGTATTTTCATGAGATTCAATAGCTGATTTTTGTTGGGTCGGCTCAATTCAGATAGACAGGGATGGTATGGGCTTTGGAATCAGCTAAAATTGGTTGGATACTCAGATTCAAAATAAAACATGGAGAGTTATTTCTGATGTATTCTTGCGGTATTCTCTGGATTTGGTTCGCATGAGTTGTACAAGGATTCAGTTGCTGATTTGTCTTGGAATAATCTTGTTACGCAATAACACGAAAGGTATGTGTCCTGGAAACGAAAAACAAGGAAATATTACGTGCAAACACACGAAACAGTGGAAGAAGATGTTCTCGGTTATTTTCTGCGCTATTTTTGGGAAGCTTGTTACGTGGTTGTAGATTGTTTATTCTTGTCTGAGAAGAGGAAAGGAACGTGTGGGATCGTGTTATCCAAAGAAGATATCATGGAAGAAGAAAAAAAGGAAACAAAAGCCCGTGACTTGAAGAAAAAATATTCCGAATATATTTTCTTTAAATGTTGATTTATCTCGGACATTGGGGCGAGATTTTGGGTGTTGTGTGTATAAATAAGATGGTTCGAGTCATAGTGGGGGCATGGAGAGTTAGGGGTATGCTGAGGTTAAAGAATCACGCTGCAGGAGGATTGCAGCAGCAGCAAACACAATATAGTCGTCGTTTACGAACAATAGCAAAACAAAGAATTTGTAACGGTTTTATTCAAAATTATAACGCTTATCTTCGTTTAGCAACAGTTCTGAGAGTTTTACTTGTAACAGTGTGTTATGTAACGGCTTCACACCGTTACAAATCTCTGTTTTCTTATATATTCTTCAATAAAAACACAATTCGAGCTATGAGTCATATTTTTGAGTGTGTTTTCACCATGTGGAGCTAGAACCCATCACTGGGACGACGGAGGAAGCTGTTTTTCACCCATTCTTTTATAACTATTTGCATAGAATTTAATTGTTTTATGATTCCTATTAATTATTTGTTATTTTGTCTAATTAATTATTATTTTAATTACTTTTGATACGTCATGCTCACAACTTACAACTAATGTTTCATGAAATCTACTTTGGCAATGAATAAAGTTAAATATTTCTTTTATTTTGAGCTACAATTGTCAAGGATTAATTTCTAAAACCATGTATGTGAAAGGCAGTGAAATCCCGAGTCTCAGTATCTATCCATCTTGCTACTATTTTGTGTATATTTTTTCTTATTTTTATTTATTTTCATTCATTAAACCTGAAATCAGTCTCATCAAGTCCGAGTGAACGACAACCTTTCTTACCACTATCTAAAATTCGATAAGTTTCTTTCTAGCAAAACAATGAAGAGCATAATGATTCTTTTTCCCATAGAAGTAACAACACCGTAGATTAGAAACATAATTGTATTGACTCATAACCTTTTCCGGCACATGCGAATTTTGCAAGTGATTCACAGTGGGTAAATCCTTGGAGGGATTTTTCTTCACGCTGGGTAAAGCCTTATGAGTATTAGAATAAGGTATAAAGCATGACTTACTCATCAAAACAGAGTTTTCCTTTTTTTAATGTGTTACACTGTTCTTGGGAACATCGAAGAGATGCAACAAGTTTCTCTTTTTCAACACGATGACTATTTATTTCTGACGAATGAGTCTTGCTTAACGTTCTTCTCTAATTGATTCTTCTTTAAAAGTATCTTCAAGCCTACTAATCTCTTCACGCTGTAGAATAGTTTGTTGAATCAATTTTTTGATATTCTTAGAGAGAGATTCAATAAAGTAATAGAGTTCACGTTCTCTTTCAATAGATTTCTCGAATTCATCAATGAGGTGATCATTCTTTTCTTCAAGAGTCTTGATTTTAGAAACTTGGAAATCAATGATATCAACATATTTCTTTAATGATCTGGTGAGTTCCATTTCAGATTCTCATACGATGTCAATTTTCTCGTATAATCAGAAACTTTGGAAGACATTTATATGTACCTAGTTTGTGAGATACTTATTAAGTCCATAGAAATCAGATTGCTACAAACATAGACTTATGAGGTCTTAAACGTGTTTTCATGCTTAGATACCAATTGAAAAAGTGGGGGTCTAACAACCACACCCAATATTTCGTTCGGAAATCTGAATAGAAAACTCCAGTATACTTTAGAGATAATCAACTAGATAGTCAGACTCAATCTCAAGAAAAGTATATCCAAGAGTTGTGTCTCAATTTCTCAATTCAATCAGCAATCAGCAAAAAGGAATATGAGAGCCCAATTGAATATAAGAGAAATAACTTGAACGGTACCAAACACCAATGTTCAAGGATCAATCAATTTTCATTATCAACCAAGGGTTGAATTTACCAATTGATCGATTCAACGCACAACCTATGATATTTCAGTTATATAAAAAAATATAATGTGGAAAATAAATAACACAAATACCAGAATTTTGTTAACAAGGAAAACTTCAAATGTAGAAAAATCTCGGGACCTAGTCCAACTTTGAACACCACACTGTATTAAGCCGCTACAGACACTAGCATAATACCAATGAACTTGATACTGGAATGCAGTTAATCCCTAACCAATCTCACACTGATCAAGGTACAGTTACGCTCCTTACGTCTCTGAACACCAGTAGGATTCTACGCACTTGATTCCCTTAGATTATTTCACCCACAACCAAGAGTTTCTGTGACCCAAAGTTGAAGACTTGATAAACAAATCTGTCTCACACAGAAAAGTCTATTGGAATAGATAAATCTGTCTCCCACAAAAATAGCTACGAGTTTTGTTCCGTCTTTTGATAATTCAAGGTGCACATGAACCAATTGATAAACCAGACTTATATTCCCGAAGAACAACCTAGTATTATCAATCACCTCGTAATAATCTTAACCGTATGGTGGCGAAACAAGATGTTACGGAATCAAAAACGATGAGACGAAGATGTTTGTGACTACTTTTTATTTTTCCTATCGGAGAATCAATCTCGAGCAAATCTTAGAGAAGATAGTACTCAATACGATAGAACATAGTAATATCAGAACACATAACTACAAAGAAAATAGTTGGGTCTGGCTTCAAAATCCTAATGAAGTCTTTAAGTCGTTAACCTATAGGGTTTCGTGAAAAACCTAAGGTTAAAGGAGAATCGACTCTAGGTTACACAACTTGTATCACACATGAGCTGTGGGGATTAGGTTTCCCAGTTTCTAGAGTTCTCCTTTATATAGATTTCAAATTTGGGTTTTCAAACTAAGTTACCTTGGTAACAAAGCATTCAATATTCACCATTAGATGAAAACCTGATTAGATTCAAGCTAATATCTTTCAACCGTTAGATCGAACTTAGCTTGTTATACCCAAATGAAATGTACCTTTATTTAGGTTTGAGTAACCGTACATAAACGTGTACACTTAGTAGGTTCAACAATAGTTAACCAATGGTTATCCATATGAGCACTTTCATATCAACCTTATTCTTCTTTACCATAACTTGTTCAAATGACTCAAATGAACTAGTTAGAGAGTTGTTCAATTGCTTAGATCTCATAGAAGTATACAAGACACAATCGGAGCAAAATCGATTTTGATTCACTCGAATCACTTCATGAACATTATAGCCACGGATTGCAAAGATTACATTCCTTATTATATAAATGTTTTAGTTCATGAACAAACCGATTTTAGAAAGTAACCTGCTTAAGTATGCAAACGGGTACGCATACTTAAATAGCCGGATTGAGTTTGTTTTTTACTTTCAAACTCCAGCAGAAATTCACGAACGAGAAACTTCTGCTATTATGCGTACAGGTACGCATACTTACCCGGACTTCCAACAACCGCCAGTCCGCGTACGGGTATGCATACTTTAGGTTCCTGGATTTGTACTTTTACACAAATGTGATAATACACTATGTTTATATCAAAACATGGTTACTAGTTTTAAACTCTCATTTCAACCATTGAAAGTTTCTTAGAGGATGTTAAAATAATTGTTATTCACAAACTATTAGCATCAAAGCGATTTTCAAGTTATTGAAATAATATGACTTTCGTAACAAGTAAAGATGAACTTGGCTAAAGCGAAAGCTTACTAACACATATTTCGAGAAATAGATAAGCGAGAAAAACTCAGCTCGAAATAACAAATGTATATAATTAAAGTCTATATAGCGATACGACTTTTGTCTCAAATAGGAGATAGAGTAGATAGACTTTTGAGTGATAGATAAGTTCAAGTCTCCACATACTTTTTTGTTGATGAAGTTTCACAAGTTCCCTTGAGTAGTTCTTCGTCTTCATTCGATGAACGTCGTGGAGTCTAAAGTTCAACTACACTTATTATCTTAATCCGAGACTTAGCTATAAGTAGACTAGAAATCAAGACTTATAGTTTTGGCAACTAAACTTGACAAACAAGCTTGAGATTGAAACGGTTGCGAGTTCGACCGAGCAATGCTCTAACAATCTCCTGATGAGCATGAAAGTGCGGCATATTTTCACCCATAAATACATTAGCTGGGACTCATTTTATCACCAATAAACTTGTTTGTAGGTATTTTTGGCAAATAAACTCTTATGGAAGTAGTTGCTCGAAAAGTGTAGAAAAGGCGTTAAAGGTACCCTCATTTTGGATAAGGGCACCTCCCGGAATCCAGTTGTTAAAGGCGCCCGTTTTTTGGATCAGGGCACTTTTCTTCAACAATTCGAATTTCAGTTTTGACAGGAAAATGGCAGCAGATTTAGGGTTTCGGTTTTGGAGGTGTTTGGGTGAGACTAAATGGCTAAATTCAAATGGGTTTGTTCATAGGACCCAAACAGAGCTGGTATGGGTCTTCGTTTCAATAAAAGTGGCTAGAATTCGAATGGGAGTAAAACAGAAATGTACAGAACTAGGGATGGATTTTTAGACCTGTTCGACAGAGATTCAATCACTATATTTAGTTTTGTTGGACTTGTTTGAGATAACCAGAGCTGGTAATGGCCTTGGATTCGTTAAAAATTGGTTGGATAATCGGATTTAAATAAATCAGGGTTCACGGGTTTTGGCGGGAAACTAGTTCTCAACTGCATAATTTTTTCAGTCATGTTTTGGACGTGATTCAAGGAGACTCAGTCGCTGGAATTGATTGGATATGGTATATTTGGATTAACAGGCCTGGTAATGGGTTTTGATTCAGTTAGAGTTGGCTAGATCGATGATTTGAAGAAAACATGGCACGTTATTTATGAGAGAAAACCCGAGACTTCCCGTGAAGAATTGTGGAGTGTTTTAACGATATTTTATCTTGGAATAGAATTGATAATATCATGCTGAGTCAAAACGGGGAAGGTAATGTGATTTGTTACGTGAAAGATAAAAGATATCTTCATATCTCGAAAGACATGGAGGATAAAATATTTCGGGTATGATTCTCTATATTTGGAAAGAATGTGTGTGTTCTGAGAGTATTTGACACTCGTTGGAATGTGCAGAGACGTGTTTACATGGAGTTGGACTGCTATTGACGCGTGAAAGAGAGAGAAATAGAAATTATTTCCGTTTTTGGCAGCAAAGAATAAGAAGTGATTAATGAAGATTATATGGAGTTACTGTCGAGTATTTTTGATTCTGAAGAGTATATATATAAAGGGTTCTTAGTGTTATCATAGGGGTATCGAGAGTTAGGGAGAATAATAGAAGATTGCAGAGCAGATTTTTTTGCTGCTGCAGAAAAGAAGAAGAAGAACAGACTACACTTGTAGTCTATCGTTTAGAACTGTCATTGTTTCTTCCATGAACGACAGTTTTCTGCTAGAGAACAAAACAATTGTTTTCTATAACAGCCATTGTAACATTTTTGTAACGGCTTTACAGCGTTGCGAAACTCAGTTTTCTTATCGTTTCACCTCTTGTAAGCACTTTTGAGTAATAAAAATGAATTTTGAGCGTGTCTACAATATGAGGAGTTAAACCCCTACAATGGTTCGACGGGTGAATCCGAATTTCATACATGGGTGAATTTATTTTATGACTTTTGCACTTATTTGAATTGATTTATGATTTGAATTAATTAGTTATTATTTTATTTGATGGGTCATGCTTGCTTAAATGTTTGATGTCCCATGCTTACGATTTATAACTAATATTTTGAGAATCTACTTTGGCAAAAATAAGAGTCCATGTTTTTATTTAGTGAGCTATAATTGCTGAAGAATAAATAATTGAACCTATTGATATGAATTCGGTGGAATCCTAGGCCCAGTAACACTCGCTTTTGTTTATTATTTTCATTAAACCTTTAAATTTAATCTCAACAAAGTCCTAGTGAACGACAACCTATTTACTACAACAACAAAGTCTCCCCCTTTGTCAATCTTAGTGACAAAACTATCAATACATATGGAATACAAAATAAATAAAATTTGTAGCTTCTCATTCAAATGCTTGATCTCCTTGGTTCTTCAACATTAATCGAAATCTTCGTCACTTCCAAGTACTCCAATGATTCTAAATGTGTTCAACTCAACATCGTCGTTGTTGAAGATCCGTATCTATAACAATGAGAAAACAATAGCTCTCAATAATTTTTATACAGTGTCATAGTATTATTACACAACATCACAGTTCAATTGTATCACAACTTCGACAATAATACTATGGTGATATGTATCACTCCCCCTTAGTCAATACTTCACCTCACATGAAAACCAATCCCCCATACATAATGATCCGAAAACCATATGTATTTGTAGTGTGGACTACACATTAATTCCCCCCCTTTTTGTCAATAAAATTGGCAAAGGTACGAAAATTAGTGGGATCCTAATGAAATTTTCATAGAGATACTTCATGACCAAAAGAAAAGCACATATCAACTTTTTTTTAGATGCAATCTGAAAAAGCGGGGGGTCTAACAACCACCCCCAATATTTCGATTAGAAATCTGTATGGACAAACTCCAATATACTTCTAAGAGAATCAACTAGACTCAATCTTAATAAAGTATATCGAAGAGTTATAACTCTCTTTCTTGATTCAATTCTTACTCAAGCAAATAGAAATCTACGAGTCTAATTGAATATAAGAGAAATCACTTGAACGGTACCAAAGAGCAATGTTCAAGGATTAATCAATTTCAATCAACAACCAAAGGTCGGATTTCCAATTGATTGATTCAAACGCACAACCTGTGATTTTTTAATTATATAACAAAATAAATGCGAAAAAGAAATAACACAGACACCAGAAGTTTTGTTAACGAGGAAACCGCAAATACAGAAAAACCCTGGGACCTAGTCCAGATTGAACACATACTGTATTAAGCCGCTATAGACACTAGCCTACTACAAAATAACTTCGGTCTAGACTGTAGTTGAACCGCAATCAATCTCACACTGATCCACAGTACAGTTTCACTCCTTACATCTCTCATCCCAGCAGGATACTACGCACTTGATTCCCTTAGCTGATCTCACCTACAACTAAGAGTTTCTACGACCCAAAGTCAGAGACTTTAATAAACAAATCTGTATAACACAAAAAAGTCTACGGTAATAGATAAATCTGTCTCTCATAGAAATACCTACGATTTTTGTTCCGTCTTTTGATAAATCAAGGTGAATAAGAACCAATTGATAAACTAAACTTATATTCCCGAATAACAGCTCAGTATTATAAATCACCTCACAATAATCTACGCGGCGAAAGAAGATATTATGGAATGACAAACGATGAGACGAAGATGTTTGTGACTACTTTTATATCTTGCCTATCAGAGATATCAATTTCAAGCCAATCATTACGATTGTACTCAACACGATATAATCAGCAAGATCAGATCACACAACTACAAGAAAGTAGTTTCGTTCTGGCTTCACAATCCCAATGAAGTCTTCAAGTCGTTAACCTATAAGGTCTCGGTATAAATCTAAGGTTAAAGGAGAATTGACTCTAGCTAATACAACTAGTATCACACAGGAGGTGTGGGGATTAGGTTTCCCAGTTGCTAGAGTTCTCCCTTATATAGTCTTTCAAATCAGGGTTTGCAATTAATGTTAGCTTAGTAACAAAGCCTTTAATATTCACCATTAGATGAAAACCTGATTAGATTCAAGCTAATATATTTCAACCGTTAGATCGAAAACTTAGCTTGTTACACAAAAATGAAATGCACGTTTTAGGTTTGTGTAACCGTACCCAAACATGTACATTTGTTGGTTCAACAATAGTTAACCAAATGGTTAGCCATATGGTCACTTTAATATTAACCATATTCTTCTTCACCATAACTAGTTCAAATGACTCAAATGAACTAGTTATAGAGTTGTTTAATTGCTTAGATCTTATAGAAGTATACAAGACACAATTGAAGCAAAAACGATTTGATTCACTCGAATCGATTCATGAACTTTATATCCACGGTTTGCAAACTTGCATTCCTTAGTTAATATAAGTATAAGTTCACGAATAATCCGCGTACTTAAGTACCCGGAATAAGTTTGTAACAAGTTTACAAACTTCGACAGAAATTCTCGAGAAGAGAACCTCCGACAGTACGCGGACTCATGTTCCGGTTTTCCTGATCAACAAAGTACGCATACTTTGGTTCAAGAAATTAGGACTTATACATGTATGTGTTTCCACACAATGGTTATATAATCTAAACTCTCATTTCAATCATTGAAATATTCTTAGAGGATGTTATATAGTTGTTATTCACAAACCATTTTTCATCAAAGCCATTTTCAAGTGATTGAAACATAACATGACTTTCATCACTATGTAAAGATGAACTTGGCCAAAACAAAAGCTTACCAATACATATTTCGAGAAATAGATAGGCGAGATAAACTCGGCTCGAAATAGCAAATGTGTATAATCAAAGTCTATATAGCAAAATGACTTTTGTCTCAAGATAGGAGATAGATAAACTTTTGAGTGATAGGTAAGTTCGAGTCTCCACATACATTTTAGTCGATGAAGTTCCACCAGTTCCTTGAGTAGCTCTTTGTCTTGTATGATGATCGCCATGGAGTTCTTGAGCTAAACTAAACTTTTTATCCTAGTCCGAGACTTAGCTATATTATACTAGAAATCAAGACTTATGGTTTTGATCACTAACATTGATAAACATGCTTGAGATAGGAACGCATGCGAGTTCGACCGAGTAGTTCTCTAACACAATCATATAGCCGAAACTAAATCATTCATCAAGGAGTTTATAAATATACAAGATAACCCCTATAATATTCCACGGAGACACTCCCCGCAAAGATTTGGCAATTAAGCACAAGTTCAAATAAGAACTCTCCCCATAAAATGTCATTCCCGGAAAAACAACAAGAGCCACTTTATTTTCACAAGAAAATAAAGATTTATTTGGACATTAAAAAATCACATAAGAATATGAATTTGTATCAAAAAATATCAATTAAATTAACCACAGGAGAACCCATGATTGATTTAATCAGAAATGCTCACATAAGAGAACTTACAGAGCCGCACAATATTCACATAAAGATATGGATCAGGGAAGATCAATACTGTGTAATAAACAAAGATTCATTCTATTTTTCATCACTATTTGCATAGTGACATATAATAGACTTTAATCTTTGTAAACAAAAGTTCATCATATCTTCCATCAATATTTGCATAATGACATAATAGGATTAACTCTTGTTTGTCAAAATTCATTCAATCTTTTATCAACACTTGCATACTGACATATGAACGACTTAACTTTTGACCACGTATGGGACAATCAAAGTTCACGGACGCAAACATTCATATCCCATAACAAGTTGCAATATATAAAACCATAAAGATTAATACTGCAAAATCATCTTCCAAATAAACTTTAGAATTTAAATAAATAAATCTAAAAACATTGCAAGATGAAAATCGTTGGAAATAGCTATGTGTACTCACAATAATGGCTATTCCAAACCCTAGTTATCCTTCTTAAAACATAAGAATAAATTCTCATAAGAAGTTTTCCATATATTAAGACCTTTGAAAAATTCTTTATCATCCCCGAACTCCTTGTCGTCAATAGCCATTGGGACATAAGGTTCATGAAGAAATAAAAAAGGAGTTGATATCAACAAACCTTCTTGATTGATGCCGAACCAGGGCTTCAAGAGTCTTAAACACAAAAGCCTTTATTTGCTGCACTTCCTTTCTTAATTCTTTCAATTCTTCATGAACACCAGAAAATTTCTTAAGATTTGAAGGGACAACCCTTGGTTTTCTCACATTCCTTATTTTTCTTTTTTAGATTTGAGTGAACAGAAGGAGTGTCTTTTTCCTTCATGATTGATGGCTTAACAATCATATTAACATCTTTTCCATCAGAAATTATGATGCTTGGAGTCTCCATAGAGGAATTTCTCAGAAAGGTCTCTACAAGTAAACTTGTGATAAAAGAGTTTCTTAGAGAAGGAAAAAGGAATGTAGGGTTACAGAACCTTTATACACTTAAAGGATTCACGTACGTACAACTCTTACCCTAAAGAAGGCAGAATTGTCTATTTTAACCCTCTTTTATTGATTAAACATGGAAGTCCTTTCCAATATCAATTAGATATGAAAATAGGCACGAATTCCAGACTTACAATGCTCAGTAGAGCAAAGACAGGAAAAAAAAAAGAAATCTAATTTTTTTAAAAGGAATTTTTCTTTTTTATAAAGCCTGAGGTGTGCATAATCTTGTCTCTTTTGATCAGGCGCATTAGACAAGATGCACTAGCCAACAAAATTTAAGTTGTGCTGGGGTGAACAATAATCTTTCCACCATATCCTTTTCGAAAGGAATTCATACACCCCTATTTCTCATAGTGTTTAGACCATAATTTTCTCTCTAATGATCTAGTATTTTATTTGGAAACTAACTTCTTTGAAGAAGAGATTCGTTTACATGCCTCTGATGATTTTTGAAATCAATTCGCTCTTCATTGAAGTTTGTTGACATATCTAATCTTATGTTTGTGCTTGAAACATTTTGATAACTCATGACCTCTGAGAGTACAATAAGAACATGTCAAACTGGAGGAAGGTTTATACATCACTTCTGTGCAAGCTGCTAGACATACAATGGAACCTGAAAAATCAGACAGAGAGTTTCCAACATATAGGTCAATTTCTTCTTCCAAAATGGTTGAGTTTTCTTCTTAAATAATATCAAGATTGATGTATGTATTGATACACTTATCAAAATCAACATTCTCACAGAGAAGTGCAACACTTGTCTTTTCGTCCCCATTATAATCATAGTGATCATACATTTTATCAAGAGTTGCAGCTAGACCTTTGTTCCCAGTGTATTTTTTACGATTTGGACACTCATTTGTAAAATGACCAAAACCTTTACACTTAAAGCACTGTGACATATCCTCGTCATCAGTCTCATCAATATCCCAGTTTTTAGGAGGAACACGATTATGAGGTTTAACTGATGACCTAGGATCATCTCTGGAGAACCGTTTACTCCTCTTCGAAAGAAGATCCCTAAACTGTCTTGTGATCAAAGAGACTGACTTGTCAAGATATTCATCTGTTGAAGGATCATCTTCAGAGATGCAAACACTTTTACTTTTGTCCAGTAATTAAGTGTTCTTTTGTGCTTTAAAAGCAACATCCTTTCCGTATTTGGATGTATGCTCATGATCAAAGATCTTTAACTTCCCAACCAGAGTATTCTGGAAAGATTTGCGAGATTATTTCCTTCAACGATGGCATGCTTCTTAGAATCGTATCTAGATGGAAATGATATGAGAATTTTCATCACAATATCCTTTTCAGGAATAGTCTTACCCAATGCAAAAGATGCATTAACAATTTCAGACACTTTGTGATTAAACTCATTAAATGACTCTTTATCTGCCATACAAAGGTTTTCCAATCGGAACATAGGTTTTAAAGATTAACTTTCTTTTTGGAGGTATTCCCTTCAAATACAATTTCGAAGATATATTAGGCTTCTTTATACTTTGTGTAAGTAGTCACATGATGTTGAAGATATGGGGTAATGGCATGTATGACATCATTTAAGCCGTCAGAATTTCGCAGCAAGGATTTTTTCTAGACTATATCTACCAATATCCTTAGGTATAGATACATCGGCTTCTGTATTAACCGGAGGATCATAGCCATTAACAACACGTACCAATGTTTGAAAATGACGAGCTTGAAGAAAAGCACGCATAACAATTTTCCACCATGAGTAGTTTGAGCCATCAAAGACTAGTGGTACATTTATGGAGATAGAATTTATGTCCATATTTAGATCCCTACAAACATAGACTTACAAGGTCTTAACGTGTTTGGATGCTCTGTTACCAATTGAAAAAGCGGGGGTCTAACAACCTCACCCAATATTTCGCTTAGCAATCTGTATGGACTAACTCCAATATACTTTCAAGAGAATCAACCAGACTGTAAGACTAAATCTTAAGAAAAGTATATCAAAGAGTTATATCTCAATTTCTCAATTCAATCCACAATCAAAAAATAAGGATTTGCGAGTCTGATTGAATATAAGAGAAATAACTTGAACGATACCAAAGACCAATATTCAAGGATTAATCAATTGAAATCAACAACCAAAGGTTAGATTTACCAATTGATCGGTTCAAACACACAACCTATGATATTTCAATTATATAACAAAATATAACACGAAAAAGAAATAACACAGATACTAGAAGTTTTGTTAACGAGGAAACCGCAAATGCTGAAAACCCCCGGGACCTAGTCCAAATTTGAACACCACACTGTATTAAGCCACTACAGATACTAGCCTACTACAAAGCTAACTTCGGTCTAGAATGTAGTTGAACCCTAATCAATCTCACACTGATTCAAGGTACAGTCGTGCTCCTTACGCCTCTAATCCCAGCAGGATACTACGGACTTGATTCCCTTTGCTGATCTCACCCACAATTAAGAGTTACTACGACCCAAAATCGAAAACTTAATAAACAAATCAGTTTCACACAAAAAAGTCTATTTATTGAATAGATAAATTCGTCTCCCACAGATATACCTATGAGTTTTTGTTCCGGTCTTTTGATAAATCAAGGTGAACATGAACCAATTGAAAACCCGGACCTATATCCCCGAAGAACAACCTAGTGTTATCAATCACCTCGCAATAATCTTAATCGATTAACAAAACAGGATATTGCGGTGAGACGAAGGTGTTTGTGACTACTTTTCAATCTTGCCTATCGGAGATATAAATCTCAAGCCAATAGTACAATTATACTCAATCACGATAGAAAACAACAAGATCAGATCATGCAACTATAGAGAAAATAGTTGGGTCTGGCTTCACAATCCCAATGAAGTCTTTAAGTCATTAACCTACAGGTTTTCGTGAAAAACCTAAGGTTAAAGGAAAATTGACTCTAGCTTACAAAACTAGTATCACACAGGAGGTGTGGGGATTGATTTCCCAATTGCCAGAGTTCTCTTTTATATAGATATCAAATCAGGGTTAGCAATCTAAGTTATGTTGGTAACAAAGCATTCAATATTCACCGTTAGATAAAAACCTGATTAGATTCAAGCTAATATCTTTCAACCGTTAGATTGAACTTAGCTTATTATACAAAATGAAATGTACTTTCATTTAGGTTTGAGTAACCGTGTTTAAATGTGTACACTTAGTCGGTTAAACAATAGTTAACCAATGGTTATCCATATGAGCACTTTCATATCAACCTTATTCATCTTTACCATAACTAGTTTAAATGACTCAAATGAACTAGTTAGAGAGTTTATCAATTTCTTAGATCTCATAGATGTATACAAGACACAATCGAAGCAAAATCGATTTTGATTAACTCGAATCAATTCATGAACATTATAGCCACAATTTGTATAGATTGCATTCCTTATTGTAAAAATGTTTTAGTTCGTGAACAACCCGATTTTAGAAAGTAACCTGCTTAAGTATGCAAACGGGTACGCATACTTAAGTATCCATATTAAGTTTGTCTTTTACTTTCAAACTCCAGCAGAAATTCACGGATGAACTTTCCTGGAATCAGGTGAAGAAATGAAAAATATTCTCACTATGAATTATGGGAGAAGAGTTGTACACATATTTTGTGCGTTTGTATCGTGTATTCCCTTCTTACCATTGATTATAACTTATTCCATAAGAATTAGTTATAGACCCTTTTAAAGATCCATCAGAAGGATTTTTCTGCGGACTCAGTCTAAGACCTCCAGAAATCGGTTCCAGTGGAGAAGAGTTGAAGGGCTTCCATCTTCTTGATTTAGACTTGCCAGACTTGTTTTTGTAAGCACAAGAAATGTGTTCATTCATGGCACAAGAGTTTATACCAATAAGAGGAACCTGCAACCTGTGACGATTTCTAGAAGAGAGATCATTCTTATAAGAATTATGGTTTTCTGTAGGAAAGAAACTCACTGTAGATGTCTTCAGACGATTTACTCCATTAACAGTAAAAAGAAGCAAACTATGAAGATCAGAGATTTGTTTATTTCTAGCAAAATAATGAAGAGCATGGAGATTCATTTTCTCACAGAAGGAATATCTTCGCGGATTAGAAACATAATTACCTTGACTCTTGACCTTTTCTGACCCATGCGAATTTCGCAAGTGTTTCATAGTGGGTAATTCCTTGGAGGAGTTTTCTTCATGTTTTGGTAAAGCCTTGTGAGTATCACAAGAAGGTGCAGAGGATGACTTACTCATCAAAATAAAGTTTTCCTTTTTCAAGGTGTTATACTGTTCTTGGGTGCATCGAAGAGATGAAATAAGTTTATCATTTTCAACATGATGACTGTTTAAATAGTTTAATATCAACCTTATTCATCTTTACCATAACTAGTTTAAATGACTCAAATGAACTAGTTAGAGAGTTTATCAATTTCTTAGATCTCATAGATGTATACAAGACACAATCGAAGCAAAATCGATTTTGATTAACTCGAATCAATTCATGAACATTATAGCCACAATTTGTATAGATTGCATTCCTTATTGTAAAAATGTTTTAGTTCGTGAACAACCCGATTTTAGAAAGTAACCTGCTTAAGTATGCAAACGGGTACGCATACTTAAGTATCCATATTAAGTTTGTCTTTTACTTTCAAACTCCAGCAGAAATTCACGGATGAACTTTCCTGGAATCAGGTGAAGAAATGAAAAATATTCTCACTATGAATTATGGGAGAAGAGTTGTACACATATTTTGTGCGTTTGTATCGTGTATTCCCTTCTTACCATTGATTATAACTTATTCCATAAGAATTAGTTATAGACCCTTTTAAAGATCCATCAGAAGGATTTTTCTGCGGACTCAGTCTAAGACCTCCAGAAATCGGTTCCAGTGGAGAAGAGTTGAAGGGCTTCCATCTTCTTGATTTAGACTTGCCAGACTTGTTTTTGTAAGCACAAGAAATGTGTTCATTCATGGCACAAGAGTTTATACCAATAAGAGGAACCTGCAACCTGTGACGATTTCTAGAAGAGAGATCATTCTTATAAGAATTATGGTTTTCTGTAGGAAAGAAACTCACTTGTAGATGTCTTCGCACGATTTACTCCATTAACAAGAAAAGAAGCAAACTATGAAGATCAGAGATTTGTTTATTTCTAGCAAAATAATGAAGAGCATGGAGATTCATTTTCTCACAGAAGGAATATCTTCGCGGATTAGAAACATAATTACCTTGACTCTTGACCTTTTCTGACCCATGCGAATTTCGCAAGTGTTTCATAGTGGGTAATTCCTTGGAGGGAGTTTTCTTCATGCTGGGTAAAGCCTTGTGAGTATCACAAGAAGGTGCAGAGGATGACTTACTCATCAAAATAAAGTTTTCCTTTTTCAAGGTGTTATACTGTTCTTGGGTGCATCGAAGAGATGCAATAAGTTTATCATTTTCAACATGATGACTGTTTATTTATGATGAATGAGCCTTGATTAAACATTTTTTTCTAATTGAGTCTTCTTTAGCAGTACCTTCAAGCATACTAATCTTTTCACGCTATATAGTAGTTTCTTGAATCAATTTTTCGATATTGTTATTGAGAGATTCAATAAAGGTATAAAGCTCACGTTCTCTTTCAAGATATTTCTCAAATTCTTCAATGAGCTGATCATTCTTTTTGTTAGAGCACTACTCGGTCGAACTTGCATGCGTTGCTATCTCAAGCATTATTTTCAATGTTAGTGATCAAAACTAAAAGTCTTGATTTCTAGTCTACTATAGATAAGTCTCGGACTAGGATAGAAAGTGTAGTTGAGCTCAAGAACTCCATGGAGATCATCATACAAGACGAAGATATACTCAAGGAACTGGTAGAACTTCATCAACTAAAAGGTATGTGGAAACTTGAACTTATCTATCACTCAAAAGTATATATACTCTATCTCCTATCTTGAGACAAAAGTCGTTTTGCTATATAGACTTTGATTATACACATTTGCTATTTCGAGCCGAGTTTATCTCGCCTATCTATTTCTCGAAATATGTGTGACCAAGTTTATATTTACCTAGTGATGAAAGTCATGTTATGTTCAATCACTTGAAAATGGATTTGACGAAAAATGGTTTGTGAATAATAACTATATAACGTCCTCTAAGAATGTTCCAATGATTGAAATGAGAGTTTAGATTATATAACCATTGTTGGATATAAGCATTGTGTGGAAACACATACATATATAAGTCCTTATTCCTTGAACCAAAGTATGCGTACTTTGTTGATCAGGAAAACCGGAAAAAGAGTTCGCGAACCTGGTCCGCGTACTGCCAGAGAATCTCTTCCAAGAATTTTTGTTGGAGTTTGTAAACTTGTTACAAACTTATTTCGGGTACTTACGTCCGCGTACCAAGTCCGCGTACTTAAGTTGGTTATATCTAAAAATGATTATTCGTGAACTTATACTTATATTAACTAAGGAATGCAAGTTTGCAAACCGTGGCTATAAAGTTCATGAATCGATTCGAGTGAATCAAATCGTTTTTGCATTGATTGTGTCTTGTATACTTTTATAATATTTAAGCAATTGAAAAACTCTCTAAATAGTTCATTTGAGTCATTTGAACTAGTTATGGTGAAGAAGAATATGGTTAACATGAAAGTGCTCATATGGCTAACCATTTAGTTAACTATTATTGAACCAACAAATGTACATGTTTGGGTACGTTACACAAACCTAAAAACATGCATTTCATTTGTGTGTAACAAGCTAAGTTTTTGATATAACGGTTGTAAGATATTAGCTTGAATCTAATCAGGTTTTCATCTAACTCTGAATATTGAATGCTTTGTTACTAAGATAACACTGATTGCAAACCCTGATCTGAAAGACTATATAAGGGAGAACTCTAGCAACTGGGAAACCTAATCCCCACACCTCCTGTGTGATACTAGTTGTATTAGCTAGAGTCGATTCTCCTTTAACCTTAGGTTTCTACCAAGACCATGTAGGTTAACCACTTGAAGACTTCACTAGGATTGTGAAGCCAGACCGTTACTACTTTCTTGTAGTTGTGTGATCTGATCTTGCTGATTATATCGTGTTGAGTACAATCGTAACGATTGGCTTGAGATTGATATCTCTGATAGGCAAGATATAAAAGTAATCACAAACATCTTTGTCTCATCATTTGTGATTCCACAATATCTTCTTTCACCGCGTCGATTAAGATTATTGTGAGGTGATTGATAATACTGAGCTGTTCTTCGGTAATATAAGTCTGGTTTATCAGTTGGTTCCTTTTCACCTTGATTTATCAAAATACGAAACAAAAATCGTAGGTATTTCTGTGGGAGACTGATTTATCTATTACCATGGACTTTTCTGTGTGATATAGATTTGTTTATTAAAGTCTTTAACTTTGGGTCGCAGCAACTCTTAGTTGTGAGTGAGATTAGCTAAGGGAATCAAGTGCGTAGTATCCTGCTGGGATCAGAGATGTAAGGAGCGAAACTGTACCTTAGATCAGTATGAGATTGATTGGGGTTCAACTACAGTCCAGACCGAAGTTAGTTTGTATTAGGCTAGTGTCTATAGCGGCTTAATATAATGTGTGTTCAATCTGGACTAGGTCCCGAGGTTTTTCAGCATTTTCGGTTTCCTCGTTAAAAAAACTTATGGTGTTTGTGTTATTTATTTTTCGCATTATATTTTGTTATATAATTGAAATATCACAGGTTGTGCGTTTGAATCAATCAATTAGTAAATCCAACCTTTGGTTGTTGATTGAAATTAATTGTTCCTTGAACATTGGTCTTTACTACCGTTCAAGTGATTTCTCTTATATTCAATTAGACTCACAGATTTCTATTTGCTTGAGTGAGAATTGAATCGAGAAAGAGAGATACACTCTTTGATATATTTTATTAAGATTGAGTCTAGTTGATTATCTTAAAAGTATATTGGAGTTAGTCCATACAGATTGCTAATCCAAATATTGGGTGTGGTTTTTTTACCCCCGCTTTTTCAATTGGTATCAGAGCAGGCAAACATGTTAAATACCTTATAAGTTTGTGTTTGTAGCGATCTGACTCTATGTACAATAGTGCTATCTCAATAAATGCACCACCAGATCCAGGGATTTCAGAATTCTATTCCATGACTGATTTAATAAACTCTGTAGAAGAAAGTTTGTCTAAACCTCCTCCAGGTTTAAAATCCATAGATTTTTTCTTAGGGATCAAAAAGAAACTAGAAAGCTTATCTCTTGATGTTGAGGTATACCTCCAGAAGGAACAAGAATCTCTTGATAGGCTGAATCTAGTTATGATGAATGATGTTCATGTTGAGGTTGATATTGATTTAATAATCAGTCAGAGCCATGCTTCTCCTCTGTGTAATCCAATTGGTTGTAACATACTGAATGAATTACAAGAGGAGTTTAAATCTCAGTCTTTAGACTGCCACCTCAAAGCATGAATCGATTCATTGCTCAATTCCTGATACTTCCCATCAAAATAGTAGTAGTATTGTCTTCTTTTATGAAGAAGCGAGGACATCTTTTTTTATCAAAAGAGTTTCCCTTCGCAGTACTAAAAACTATCTGGAGAAACTTTTTTTATAAGTTGGAAAACAAGAAATCAGAAACACAAATCATTTTTCTTTGATAGACTTATAAAGACGGTTCCTTGGTTATTTCTCAACACTTCAAGATGTAAGAGTTTCTAGAAAGAAAATCTCTCTTGGTGCCATGGTGAGCAAGACATTGTTCACCTCAACATAACTTTATTGTGTTGGAAGTGCATCCTCACCAAGAAATGCCATGTTATGTATACGGTGAGGGAAGCATAAGAGCTGGGGCAAACATATTATGTTGGGTATGATTTTGAATGTTTGATAACATTGTAAAATTCAATTGGATTCTTCTAAAAAGGTATATTTCTAATCTTGAGCAAGTTTTATGATGATCTATGTACCTTGTGTATCGTTCATGTTTACCTAACTTGATCTGTGTTTAAGGTTCTTAAACGTTTAGGTTTGAAATTAGTAGTTCGGGATGTTTAGACTTCATGGTACACCTACCTGGCATGCATAACATCATTTAAAATCAAAATCCAGGGACTAAAGTACGCATACCCATTTGCATACTGCTCCAGGATACGAAAATTCGTTTGGAACCCCGTATGCATACTTGACGACGATATTCCGTTTTTGTTTTGGCTGTAACTTCTTCATCCGAACTCGGAATGACCTCATTATTTTTGCATTCTCTTCCCCTTTGAATTATATTCAAAATGGTGATGTGAAATCCTGAATTTGGATGAGTTAAGATTGGTATTTGTACTGTCTCTTGTTTTTGAGTGTTTTGCTCTGTTTTGTTGCACTTGTTCCACTTATCTTGGACTTGGGCACTTGGATTCTTGGAGTACTACTCTTCTAATATATTTGTAGATTTTAAAATAATGTTGTTGGTGAATCCCAAAGAAGAAATTTCAAGAATGGGCAGTAGTACGCATTACTATGGGATTCTTGAATGTTCACAATCACTTTATGTGACTATGGTGCATGGTCGTTAAAGACTTTGTATGATCTTCTTTGTTAAGAAAATATTTTATACGCCTTTGGTAGCTATTCTTAGTGTAAATCCGGGCAAAAAATATTGATTCTACCCTCTAAGTACAAATCATCTTATATGTGCATTACGAGTTTATCTTGATGACTTGTAAATCTTCTTTGTTATGTTTTTAGAAGAATAACTAGGGTTTGGAATAGCCATTATTGTGAGTATACATAGCCATTTCCAACGACTTTCATCTTCATGTTTTTAGGTTTATTTGTTTAAATTCTAAAAAAATTTGTTTGGAAGATGATTTTTGCAGTATTAATCTTTATGGTTTTATATATTACAATTTGCTATGGGATATGTGTGTTTGCATCCGTGAACTATGATTGTCCCATACCTTGTAAAAAGTTAAGTCTTTCGTATGTCGATATGCATGTATTGATAAAAGAATGAATGGACTTTTGACATTGCAAATGTTTGAAGCCTATTATGTCGTTATGCAAATATTGATAGAAGATAGGATGAACTTTTGTTTACAAGAATTATGTCTATTGTATGTCATTGTGCAAATAATGATGGAAAATAGAATGAATCCTTGGTTATTCCACAGTATTGATCTTCCTTGATCCATAGTTTATGTTTATATATTATGAGGCTCCGTAAGTTCTCTTATGCGAGCATGACCAATTAAATTTATCACTTTTTGTGGTTAATTGGTTGTATATTTTCGATTAAATTAATCATGGGTTCTCTTGTGGTTAATTTAATTGATTATTTTGGATTCAAATTCATATTCGTATGTGATTTGTAATGTCCAAATAAATTCTTCTTTTCTTTCGAAATTAAGGTCGCTCTTTCGGGAATGACATTTTATGGGGGAGAGTTCTTAATTGAACTTGTGCTTAATTGCCAAATCTTTATTAGAAGTGCGGCTGTGGAATATTATAGGAGTTATCGTGTATCTTTATAAACTCCTTGATGAAAGAATTTAGCTTCGGATATATGATTGCATCTAAACAAGTTGATATGTGCTTTCTTTTGGTCATGAAATGTCTCTATGGAAATTTTCATTAGGATCCTATTTTCGTACCTTTGCCAATTTTATTGACAAAAAGGGAGAGAATTAATGTGAAGTTCACACTACAAATACATATGTTTTCGGATCACTATGTAAGGGGGAGTGGTTTCCATGTGAGATGGAGTATTGACTAATGGGGAGTGATACATATCACCATAGTATTGTTGTCGAAGTTGTGATACAATTGAACTTTGATGTTGTATAATAATACTATGACACTGTATAAAAATGATTGAGAATTCTTGTTTTCTCATTGTTATAGCTACGGATTTTCAACAATGATGATGCTGAACTTACAACCTTTGATATCATTGGAGTACTTGGAAGTGACAAAGATTTCGAGTAATGTAGAAGATTAGGCATGTGGAATAGGAGCTACAAAAAAGTTTATTTGTTTATTTTTTGTATTCCATATGTATTGATAGTTTTGTCACTAAAATTGACAAATGGGGAGATTGTTAGAGCACTGCTCGGTCGAACTCGCACGAGTTTCTATCTCAAGCATGTTTGTCAATGTTAGTGATCAAAACTATAAGTCTTGATTTCTAGTCTAGTATACTATAGCTAAGTCTCGGACTAGGATATAAAGTGTAGTTGAGCTCAAGAACTCCATGGCGATCATCATACAATACTAAGAGCTACTCAAGGAACTGGTGGAACTTTATTGACTAAAAGGTATGTGGAGACTTGAACTTATCTATCACTCAAAAGTCTATCTACTTTATCTCCTATCTCGAGACAAAAATCATTTTGCTATATAGACTTTGATTATACACATTTGCTATTTCGAGCCAAGTTTATCTCGCTTATCTATTTCTCAAAATATGTGTTGGTAAGCTTTTGCTTTGACCAAGTTCATCTTTACCTAGTGACGAAAGTCATGTTATGTTTCAATCACTTGAAAATGGCTTTGACGAAAAATGGTTTGTGAATAACAATTATATAACGTCATCTAAGAATGTTTCAATGATTGAAATGATATAACGTCCTCTAAGAATGTTTCAGTGATTGAAATGAGAGTTTAGATTATGTAACCATTGTGTGGAAACACATACATGTACAAGTCCTTATTCCTTGAACCAAAGTATGCGTACTTTGTTGATCAGCAAAATGGGAACAAGAGTCCGCGAACCCAGTCCGTGTGCTGCTAATAGACACATTTTTGTGTCTGAATTGTCCTCAGTGTATCTATTGTTAGTGCTTGATTTTGTACCTATTATGGTGTTTTTATGATTGTGTAGGTGTTTTAGAAGAAATACACTTGTGTGGAAAAAGTTGCTCAAAAAGTGTTATTTAGACCCCCGAAGAAAAGTACTAAAGGCACCCTCATGTTGGTTAAGGGGCGCCTCAGGGCACTCCAGCAGTTAAAGGCTCCCATGTTTTGGATCAGGGCACTTCATCCTCTACATTTCAAATTTCAAAAATTGGCAGGAAAACTGTGTTCATCAATGGCAGATTAGAGTTAGAATTTTGGGTGTGCTAGAAGGAGATTTAATGGATGATATTAATTGGGATGACTTGATTGATCGTAACAGGAGTGGTATGGTTGATTATTTCGGTTAAAATTGGCTAGATAACTCGCGAGAAGAAATCAGGGCAACATGTGCATGGGAGGAGATGTTCAGGGGATTGTACGTGTCGATGGGATTTTGAGTGAGACAGAGCGTGTTTAACATAATCTGGGACGTCTATTCAACAAGTTCGACTCATTTGGACAGCTACAGACGCATGCAAGAGAAGAATAAGGAAATATTTCCTTAAAATGGGAGTGAAGAATATTCCGAGTTATGGCGAGATTATATGGAGTTATGAGGGCTTATTCTCGGTGGAATTGAGTATTTAAGGGCTTATGGGAGTCAGGAAGAAGGTGACGGAGAGTTTGGAGAGACAACAGATCAAAGAAATTCAAGTTGCAGAGATCTGCTGTTGCTGCCATTGAAGAACACACGAAGAACATTAGACACATTAAAACTGTCGTTCATGCGACATTTTATATATATCGTTTTCTGTAATAGCTTGGTTTGTAACAAATATAACTTTTACAAAACCGGTTTTATCATTCTTTCTCCCATTTCATCATTTGTAAACACTTTGAGCAATAAAAAATGAATTTTTAGTGTGTTTCCAACATGATGATGAGATAATTCTCCCACAACCAAGGCAATGAGGAAGCTATTTACATATGAATAATTGGTAACTATCTCTAATTTATAATTTATAATTTATTCAATCACTGCTTTTGCAGAGTTTTTGATTGTTTGCATAATTTTCTTCATTAGTTGTGATTCAATTAGATAGGTTATATTGTGTATTAAGATAATCTATGCTTAGGGGATACAATTAATTTTTGAGAATTTGCCTGATTATATGTGAATTAAGAAATAAGGGACTTAAAAGATAATTAGAGTTTTGGATTATTTACCATAATTTATTCATGTGTAATAGTGGAATCAGTGTCTTGGTTATTCCTAATATGTTGAAATCAAATTTTGAGTTAAGTTTTCTTTATTTTTAAGTTTTATTAAGTCTAGACTCTTTTGCTTTCACAAGCCTCAACGAACCTATTACTACAACATTATTGAGATCACATCAACTGCCGGAGGTTCTCTTCCGAGAATTTTTGCTGGAGTTTGTAAACTTGTTAACTAAGGAATGCAAGTTTGCAAGTTTTGGTTATATCTAAAAACGTACCAAGTTCGCGTACTTAAGTTGGTTATTGTAGGAGCAGAATCTCGCAACAACAACGCTCTTGCAAAGATTTCTTCCACACATGGCAAGTGTCGCAATGTTAAAAGAAATGACGAAATATGTGAAGATTTTATCATTACTCGCAAGAAATGTAGCAGGAGCTTGAGAGAAATGAAGAAAGCTTGCGAAAGATATTACCGCAGAACTCAGATCCGAAATTAAGGGAAAGTTTAGTTGTAAATGAGCTGTCATGAGTTGTCATCCACTATGTAACTACCTATATAAAGAAGAGAGTAGGAGAGAGAAAAGGAGGATAGATAATTTTAGGAAGAGAGAGAAAGATATTTTGCAGAGAGAGTTTTTGGAGAGAGAAAATGTATTTTCTTTATCATCTTCTTCCCCAAAACTAGATCTAGAATTCTTCCAAGAACTCCATTAATGGAGATTGTAGATGTAAATTAATGTAGTTACAAATTATTATAGTGAAGATCCGTGGATGTAGATCACATTGATCGAACCACGTAAAAATCTTGGTGTTTATTTATAATTTTAGTATTCTTATCACCATTTTTATATTTAGATCTAGGAATTGTTATCAAGATTTGATAAGGGGTGTGTTGTAGGAAATCCTGAAACTACATTTTGGCGCTAGAAACAGGGATTATCGCTTGTTGGATTCAAGAAGATTCAAAGAAATTAGCTGCGGTTGATGATGAATTAAAACTAGATCCATAAATTCCAAGGGAAAACAAGGAGGTTTAGGAGGAATATACACTTTCAGGAGATAAGTAGCAGCAATATTCAAGATGTTGACTCAGGAAAAGATTCAGAGAAGAAATTGATTATAACAAAATCAACGCAAAGCAGAACCAAACACGCCTCCTGCAACAAAATTTCTCAATAAAAAGGACAAATCTATTCTCACTTTTATTATTCTTTATTTCATTTTTCGGATCTGTGAATTTCAAAACCAAAATTGGAAAGTAAATTTTTTATAAACCCTAAACTTTGCTTTTCATAGAAAATTGATTAATTACGGAAGGTTTAATGAGTCTCTGAAAATGTCAAATTTAAATATTTTTTGTTGATTAGAGATTTAAATTTTGTAAGAACAAAAACAAGTAGCTTTTATTGAAAGTTTACTTGCTTATAATATTAAAGCTAAATTAATTCATGTTCATGGTTTTGTGAAGATATTTCATCAAAGCGCAAGCAATCATCATTAATAATTTCTACGAAGCTTACTACATCAACTCTTGCGAAGATTAAATAATACAGCCACAAAGTTACCAAAGGAACTAGTTTCATGAATCACAATCTGCGAGTAACACATCCAACATCATGAAGAAGAAAAAGCAACCATTAGCGAAGAAGAATTAATGCAATTCCATCAACATGCCTAATTCCAGTTAGCAATGAGAAAAGAAACGACGTATGGCGATCAAGTTAACTTAGTCAAAAACAACAACAGCATCTCAAAACACATACAGTTTTTAGTTATTTGTTGTCAAGAAAAGAAGAAAGATGCAAAAATCAAGCCTATAAGTCACGAGGAAACCAATATTAGGGGAGCAGCAAAATTTTAGGGCTCGTAAGTTTCTGCGACGTTAAAGGTTCCTGCGGAAGTAGATGAATACATCAAAATTTCACCAAGCAAAGAAGTTCGCAAAAAGGAAGAATCACAAACCATGGAAAACAAACTAGCAAAGCAATGAAATGGATGAATACATCTATAATGATAACAGTGAAAAGAATCTGCAAAGAAATAACGCACCAACGAAGAAGAGATGCAGTAAACAAGTCTACTGCATCACTATTTTCTGTAAAGAAATATTGATGGAAATGTTGCGTGAGATGAAAAAGGTTTTTCCAAGTTTACTACACCCTACTAAAGAGAAAATGAGAGATTAATTCAAATAAATATTTCATCAGATAGCGACAAATGAAGAAAATTTTAGAGATTATCTGATGATAGCGATAAATGAAGGGATATGGTGAGCGTCGTTTACTCAACAAAATAAAAATATATTTCCCACTAATTAAATATAATATAGCGGTAGTAAGAGATCGTTCCCACGAAGAGTAATGCAATTGTTATGTTATCTAAATCGGCGAAAATATAAAATAAGGATAAAAATATAAAGATATTGAAGAAATCCTTCACAGTTACTAACCGTTAACTCAACATTGTACCCGTTTATCTCTCGTTAGACTCAATTGTCACCAACCGTAGGAAAGAAGGTACGCTTAGCAATCCCCAAAAACTCCATATATCACCGGATACGGAATCGCTCGACTACCGGATTCTATTCAAAAGAACCACCTTGACACGGAAGCGCTCGACTACAAGATGTAATTCCCAGAATGCATTAATATTTGTGAATTTAGGTTTGATCCCAGCAGTAAAACTCGGTACGCTTGGTCCACTTACTGGTGTTGTCTTTACTCGCAATTTCTCAAAAGAATCCCTCCGTAAGGTCTTGCGATTTCTACTTGTGTAGGAGATAAGAGACAATTACGGGTCGACTCACCTCTCTACTAGCATTAGAATGATTAATAAACTAATCTGGTTGCGCACCCAAACCAATCTAAGAACCAATCATAAACCTTCGATATGGTAAAAACAATCCACAATGAATCAATTTAAAACTTGAAACAAACTTGCAAATAATTGAGCTTCACAATTAGAACTTTGAATTCATCCTTACAATATAAAAGAGATAGTTCTCCCCCATAAGGGGGAGAAAAACGGTGAAAATATATGTGTCAAGAAGATATATATGATGCCTAGGGTTCTCTATATATAGAGTTTTGTAACCTCCTTCTAAAGAAACTAGAAAACCTAGCAAAAATAGGAAAGTGCACCTCCTTAATGTCCCGTGCATAACACCCGGTCGAAGTAGGTTCCAAAAACCCTTTGCGCACTCACGGCTGAACCCTTAGTTCTGTTCGTGTAAACATTTTGGCTCAAAGCCTGTTGAGCTCGTGAACTCAAAGTCTAGCCGTCCCACTTGGTAGCTTAACTTCACAGAAGTCATGGGATGCTGGAAAGCCCAACCTATTATCTTCATTGGCCTTCTCGTGTAACAGTAACCTGTGTACACTCCTCCACCATGCAACAGCCATTCACAATCAACTCGACCAGTTCCCAGCTGTAATACATCACAGCGTTACCATCACCACTCACAGCTCCAACCCATTCATTTTCCAGTCACCATACCGAGTAATCACATCCAACAGTCCCAGCCGTTCTTCTTTCATCATACTTCACAAACTCGGCCTCCTCTCTACTCGAATTCCATCAGCAGCTGTATCACCAAAGCATCCTCCTGTGTAAGTTCTAACTCATACCTCATCCCTGATAACTCGAGAACACCACAGGGAAAATCCATCGTTACCGCCATTCATACATCGGCAACAGTCACAGTGTTATTCCCAAACCAACTTCTCTGCAGCTCAGCTCCACGTCTCCTTGTTCATTTTCATCAATGAAAACGACCACTTATCACTGCAGGCTTCAAACTCCATTTCCTGATCAACCACCATGCTCAGACCATGCAACACCATTACGTCCCCCATTACGGCCATCTGTCATCGCCTTAGCCCAACAGCAGCTAGCTAGTTTCCCTCATGTCACCTCGAGTTCCAGCTGCAGACTGGAAACAGCGTCATACCCAACTGCCATTCACTTCACCACAGCTGCCTTCATCTCGAGAATCGCATTCCAACAAAGAAGAACCATGCATATACAATCTTGAGCTGTCCATCAACACCACAGACTGCAACATCACTTCCATACAAGCACAACCAATACAAAAAGGGTACGTCTCCCACTGACAGCAGCGTATCACTCGCCATTCATATTCCTGTATAGCTCTAACTTCTGCCATAAACCACAGTTCATGTCCACCAGCCATCGAGCAATCCCTGTTCAGCGAACCTCATCATTCATCGGCAGCACAACACTCCTATGAAAGCCATCATCATTAAACCACATCATGCAGTCTTAAGCTTCGCCTCATTCTTGGCCTCAGAAGCTTTCATCATCGACCAAACTCAATCCTCCGTGTTTGATAATCATGCTCGTCCCTCATCCCGGCTCCAATGTTGGTGCTTAAGCCCATGAGCTAAACAAAACCAAGTCAAGCACTGACCAAAGCAATCGAGTTGCCTTGAATTAGTAGTCCATAAATGATTCAAGAGTTACAACACAGGCTTTGTAAACCCAAAATGTAAGTTGTGGCATTCCTCTAGTACCACCACTGACGTCGACTCCGTCTTTTAGCTTTCTCTTTTAGACCAATGGGACGATTTTTTGTTCTTTTCGGGAATAAGCTCCAAAATTCCCGTAAAATATAAAAAGAAAGATAATAATACAATTTCACACGAAAACTAGCTAAGATAGCATAACCAATCGATACTTAGAGAGGTGTTTTTACACACCTATCAAATTCCCCCACACCCAAACTTTTCTAGTCCTCGAGCAAACGAAACGAAACAAAAATATAATACAACTCCATGTCGTGAGGATACGGTTACTCTTAGCATGAATAACAGGCCTTTAAACCCCTAGGTGTCCCTAGTGGACGAGTTATAGTCTCGTGAGGGCTTACGAGAGATATACCCACAAAACCTTTATGCCAAAAAAAATAACACACTAATTAACAATTACTCCCCGGCAACGGCGCCAATTTTGGTGAGCGTCGTTTACTCAACAAAATAAAAATATATTTCCCACTAATTAAATATAATATAGCGGTAGTAAGAGATCGTTCCCACGAAGAGTAATGCAATTGTTATGTTATCTAAATCGGCGAAAATATAAAAGAAGGATAAAAAGATAAAGATATTGAAGAAATCCTTCGCAGTTACTAACCGGTTAACTCAACATTGTACCCGTTTATCTCTCGTTAGACTCAATTGTCACCAACCGTAGGAAAGCAGGTACGCTTAGCAATCCCCAAAAACTCCATATATCACCGGATAAGGAAGCGCTCGACTACCGGATTCTATTCAAAAGAACCACCTTGACACGGAAGCGCTCGACTACAAGATGTAATTCCCAGAACGCATTAATATTTGTGAATTTAGGTTTGATCCCAGCAGTAAAACTCGGTACGCTCGGTCCACTTACTGGTGTTGTCTTTACTCGCAATTGATCCACAGAATCCCTCCGTAAGGTCTTGCGATTTCTACTTGTGTAGGAGATAAGAGACAATTACGGGTCGACTCACCTCTCTACTAGAATTAAAATGATTAATAAACTAATCTGGTTGCGCACACAAACCAATCTAAGAACCAATCATAAACCTTCGATATGGTAAAAACAATCCACAATGAATCAATTTAAAACTTGAAACAAACTTGCAAATAATTGAGCTTCACAATTAGAACTTTGAATTCATCCTTACAATATAAAAGAGATAGTTCTCCCCCCTAAGGGGGGGAAAAACGGTGAAAAAGATATGTGTCAAGAAGATATATATGATGCCTAGGGTTCTCTATATATATAGTTTTGTAACCTCCTTCTAAAGAAACTAGAAAACCTAGAAAAAATAGGAAAGTGCACCTCCTTAATGTCCCGTGCATAACACCCGGTCGAAGTAGGTTCCAAAAACCCTTTGCGCACTCACGGCTGAACCCTTAGTTCTGTTCGTGTAAACATTTTGGCTCAAAGCCTGTTGAGCTCGTGAACTCAAAGTCTAGCCGGCACACTTGGTAGATTAACTTCACAGAAGTCATGGGATTCTGGAAAGCCCAACCTATTATCTTCATTGGCCTTCTCCTGTAACAGTAACCTGTGTACACTCCTCCACCATGCAACATCCATTCACGTCCATGCCCCTGACCTCTCGATCCGACATTCACAATCAACTCGACCAGTTCCCAGCTGTAATACATCACAGCGTTACCATCACCACTCACAGCTCCAACCCATTCATTTTCCAGTCACCATACCGAGTAATCACAGCCAACAGTCCCAGCCGTTCTTCTTTCATCATACTTCACAAACTCGGCCTCCTCTCTACTCGAATTCCATCAGCAGCTGTATCACCAAAGCGTCCTCATGTGTAAGTTCTAACTCATACCTCATCCCTGATAACTCGAGAACACCACAGGGAAAATCCATCGTTACCGCCATTCATACATCAGCAACAGTCACAGTGTTATTCCCAAACCAACTTCTCTGCAGATCAGCTCCACGTCTCCTTGTTCATTTTCATCAATGACAACGACCACTTATCACTGCAGGCTTCAAACTACATTTCCTGATCAACCACCATGCTCAGACCATGCATCACCATTTCGTCCCCCATTACGGCCATCTGCTATCGCCTTAGCCCAACAGCAGCTAGCTAGTTTCCCTCATGTCGCCTCGAGTTCCAGCTGCAGACTGGAAACAACGTCATACCCAACTGCCATTCCCTTCACCACAGCTGCCTTCATCTCAGTAACTGCATTCCAACAGCAGCAACCATGCATATACAATCTTGAGCTGTCCATCAACACCAAAGACCGCAACATCACTTCCATACAAGTACAGCCAAGACAAAAAGGGTACGTCTCCCACTGACAGCAGCGTATCACTCGCCATTCATCTTCATGTATAGCTCTAACTGCTGCCATAAACCACAGTTCATGACCACCAGCCATCGAGCAATCCCTGTTCAGCGAACCTCATCATTCATCGGCAGCACACACTCCTATGAAAGCCATCATCATTAAACCACATCATGCAGTCTTCAGCTTCGCCTCTTTCTTGGCCTCAGAAGCTTTCATCATCGACCAAACTCAATCCTCCGTGTTTGATAATCATGCTCGTCCCTGTCCTGTCTCCAATGTTGGTGCTTAAGCCCATGAGCTAAACAGCACCAAGCTGCACTGACCAGCAACTGAGTTGCCTTGAATTAGTAGTCCATAAACAGATTCAGTAGTTACAACACAGGCTTTGTAAACCCAAAATGTAAGTTGTGGCATTCCTCTAGTACCACCACTGACGTCGACTCCGTATTTTAGCTTTCTCTTTTAGACCAATGGGACGATTTTTCGTTCTTTTCGGGAATAAGCTCCAAAATTCCCGTAAAATATAAAAAGAAAGATAATAATACAATTTCACACGAAAACTAGCTAAGATAGCATAACCAATCGATACTTAGAGAGGTGTTTTTACACACCTATTAGGATACCATTTCATTTTATCAACAAAATAGTTTATGGCGACAAATGAAGCACGGACTCAATAAGATTCAAGGTTGACTCAGAATACCCCACCAAATAGCGACAAATGAACTTCGTGACAAATTTGATAGCGATAAATGAAGGGATACCATTTCATTTTATCAACAGAAAGTTGATAGCGACAAATGAATAAAAATTTGTCCAAACTACTCTCACTGTGATGGACACATCGGGAGAAAATACACTGAAACAGATCTACACAGGCAGCTCGAACATTTCTGCCATATATTGGATGCTGTAAGGTTAATCTAAAATTGGAGCTGAAGGTCCGGCTATATCCAGTGCAAGATGACAAAAGACAAAAAGTTCATCATTTCCTGCAAATTATGTTTCTTCGCAGCCTTTATTAACTTCACAGAAATTGTGGGATGAATTATTATGAATAAGTGATGTCCTTCACGAGAAGTCTTTTTCCCAAGTACTTGCGTAAATAAGAAGAGAAATATAGATAGATTACGATAGCAGCTGCATGATCAGCGAGACACGAAGGGAAGTACAATTAACACTATAGATAACTTTTTAATATTCATCTATAACAGAGTTTAATATTGGCAAACAAGAAGAGAAGTCTTTGCTTCACAGAATAAAGCAACTTGCGAAGTAACGTACAAGAAGAAGTAAACTCTTATTACCAATTTTCAGCGAGATAAAGAGGAAGACTTGCGAAGAAACAATGAATCATTTTCCTAATTATCAATTCAAACATTAATTCACTACAATTCATTTTAAGGCAGAGTAAACATTGAATCCTGTGAAGAAACAAGCTACAACCAAATGAACAACAACACGCCATCCATATTTCTGCGTTCTATATGTCTGCAACATCAATTGAAAGCTACACATTTTTCGTACCAACCCAGAAATGTACCAGCAATTCCTGCTTAGAAACGTACCAGCTTGATGGAGATGTTTGAAAGGAATTTCAATGAGATGCCTGAGAAGTGGATACGCATGTGAAAATGATAAAGAGAAGTTGGGTCAAAAGCATAATAATCAGTTTTGCGAAGTTTTTTTTTTTTTTAAAAAAAAAGGGTTCTGTTGCTGATTCATAAACACACCTGCGAAGAATGTGAAACTGCTGCTGCTCAGGAAAAACCAACACTATCAAGAGTAGACGCAATCAAATCTTTGCAGAGCAAAGCTTCGCAGAAAGGAATAGAGACACGCAGGAAATAAAACGAAGGGTAGATGGGTATACTATTTCAGCTGCAAAAGATAAGTACCATTTCCTTGAATATTTTATGTTACAGAAGACAAAAGATTTTTGATTTTATTTACCAAAAGCGATATCATCGCAAGATTTCTAAGATTCTAAAGATTTCAAAACATTTTAAAGATTTATGATTTCAAAAGATCATAAAAAATGTCTGCGACTTATCGCAAAAAGTTAGAGATTTCAAAAAAATTAGAGATTTCAAAGACTACAAAAAGCGAAATTATCGCAAAGATTTCTAAGATTTCAGAATATTTTGATTTGATTTACAAAGAGTGATACAATCGCAGAATTACAAAGATTAGACAATTACAAAAATTTCAGAATTACAATATGTTAGAATTTTTCATGAATATTTACTTCAGATGATATGATATTATGAGAATGAAAACAAAAATGAAAGAATGAAAGAAATACTGATAGAATAAAGAAATGCGAAATTATCGCAAAAGACGCGAATAAAATTTCGCAAGAGAGAAATGCAAATGCATAAGACGGGCGCAAATCGCCTAAAAACATATAAGAATGGGACGAACCTTTATGGCGTACACCCTAGTTCGCGGATTCTATTCCGTAAGAGGCAATGTCCTTAAAGTGAGTCATAAGGGGGGTATCTATTTGCATGACTATGGGAAAGGCTATACTGCTGCTGGAACCTAGTCATGGAGATTTGGGATTATAGAAAATCCATCCAGGAGAGATAACTTGGATTCCCGACTTTATAAGGTTATACCCTGGTTGGGCGCCCGAGAGTTTCTCCTAAGGAATGCAAAGTATGATCAAGGCGCTGAGGTACACGGTTGAGATGTGGGTGCCCGGGATGGATGAACCTACCATGGCCATCCATGGCAAGTATTGGCTACGATATGTTCGGCCCGAAGAAAACCCCACTAGGGTGCAGTCTTGTAACTATAAGCCATATAGGCATAAAGGACAAGGATGCAAAAACAACTGGTTGTTGGCAGAATCGAATGGGAAAGTGCTAGTCTTGTATGACCAATGTATAATCCTTGAAGGGGCAACCGGGGGGAAGATAAGGGCGATACCCTCCATTAGGGAGCTGTGTATCAACAAAGACGGCAATGTCATGGGACTTTATATTCGCAAGAATATTTAGGCCCGTCATATTGTTGCGTGACACAGACGGAAATGTCATGGGACTTTATATTCGCAAGAATATTTAGGCCGGTCATATTGTCGCGTAACAGGCCAAAAAGCCTCATGAGAAATGTTAAGATGAGATCAATGGGTTTTTGCGATAAGATCAAAGGATGAAATAAATAAAATCAATGATAAGAGGATATAAATCGCAAAGACGTCCTGCGATTTCATCGCAAAGACGGCAATGTCATAAGTCTTAAAAAGCAAAGAAAGATTAATCTCACAAGATGGCTTAGACTTATCATATTGTCGCAGAGATCAAAATAAATGATAAGACAAGATCAATGGATTATTACATATAAAAGTAAGAATGTCATGAGATCTTGTCGCAAACAAGTGGAATAATAAGACCTTTAACTAGGAAGGAAAAATAAGACCACAAGAGAGGTTATACCTACAAGCGTATAACAGATTGCTAACGACTTTATATTAGTCTTATTTCATTTATCATATTGCAGATCAATAACAAGAGGCAAGTATGGGAATGCATAGAATGGAAATTACAATTTGTCGCAGAAAATAGTCGCAAGAAAGAAAGAAATTCATAGCACTATTTTCGGCACTATGCGCGGGACTGTTCATAATTCGCAGCACTATTTGTGACACTATTCATAATTCACGACACTATTTGCAGGACTATTCATAATTCGCAGTACTATTTGAGCACTATTCACAATTCGCATAAATGTTCAGAAATTCACAGAAATATTTAGAAATTAGCAGGATTATTCATAATCACGAAGACTCATTCATAAACTCGCAGATTTATCTAGAATTTCGCAGGAATTGTGATTATTTCGCAGAATGTGATTATTTTCTTAAAAGTGATTACCACTTGAGGCAAAGGCAAGATAAGAATAGAGACGCAATTTAATCATTCAACATTTTCTCAAGGATTCTCCTTCATAGATAAAGAACAGAGGCAACTATGGATTACCAAGAAAATATTTTATGTTCTTTATCTTCTCGGCAAGAATCATTTCCAAAATGGGCAATAATTCTCACCAAAAATGAAGAAATAATTTCGCATGAATAGAGGCAATATTTTTCATTCAAGAGCGGATACTTCTTATATTTCGAGGATTGAGTACTTCTTATACTTCTTCAAGGATACTTCGCATACTTCATACTTCGCATACTTCAAAAGATGATACTTCTAATTATTTCTCCAAGCTTCAGAACTTCGCAAAAGAATAGAGGCAAGTATATACTTTTTAAGTTTGGTATTCTTTTGCTAGTTCTTTCGTCAACAAAGATCAGAGACTACTACAATAATGAATTTTTTCTTAAAGATTGATCTTCAAGCAATATTCAAGAAAAAAGAGGCAAAATGATGGAGCAGAATCTCGCAACAACAACGCTCTTGCAAAGATTTCTGCCACACATGGCAAGTGTCGCAAATAGTTAAAAGAAATGACGAAATATGTGAAGATTTTATCATTACTCGCAAGAAATGTAGCAGGAGCTCGAGAGAAATGAAGAAAGCTTGCGAAAGATATTACCGCAGAACTCAGATCCGAAATTAAGGGAAAGTTTAGCTGTAAATGAGCTGTCATGAGTTGTCATCCACTATGTAACTACCTATATAAAGAAGATAGCAGGAGAGAGAAAATGAGGATAGATAATTTTAGGAAGAGAGAGAAAGATATTTTGCAGAGAGAGTTTTTGGAGAGAGAAAATGTATTTTCTTTATCATCTTCTTCCCCAAAACTAGATCTAGAATTCTTCCAAGAACTCCATTAATGGAGATTGTAGATGTAAATTAATGTAGTTACAAATTATTATAGTGAAGATCCGTGGATGTAGATCACATTGATCGAACCACGTAAAAATCTTGGTATTTATTTATAATTTTAGTATTCTTATCACCATTTTTATATTTAGATCTAGGAATTGTTATCAAGATTTGATAAGGGGTGTGTTGTAGGAAATCCTGCAACTACAGTTATATCTAAAAACAATTATTCATGAACTTATATTAACTAAGGAATGCAAGTTTTCAAACCGTGGCTATAAAGTTCATGAATCGATTCGAGTGAATCAAATCGTTTTTGCTTCATTTGTGTCTTGTATACTTCTATAAGATCTAAGCAATTGAACAACTCTCTAACTAGTTCATTTGAACTAGTTATGGTGAAGAAAAATATGGTTAATATGAAAGTGCTCATATGGATAACCATTTGGTTAACTATTGTTGAACCAACAAATGTACATGTTTGGGTACGGTTACATAAACATAAAAACATGCATTTCATTTGTGTGTAACAAGCTAAGTTTTCGATCTAACGGTTGAAAGATATTAGCTTGAATCTAATCAGGTTTTTATCTAACGGTGAATATGGAATGCTTTGTTACCAAGGTAACTTAGATTGCAAACCCTGATTTGAAATCTATATAAAGGAGAACTCTAGAAACTGGGAAACCTTATCCCCACACCTCTTGTGTGATACTAGTTGTGTAAGCTAGAGTCGATTCTCCTTTAACCTTAGGTTTTTTAACGAAACCCTGTAGGTTAACGACCTAAAGACTTCATGAGGATTGTGAAGCCAGACCCAACTATTTTCTCTGCAGTTGAGTGTTCTGATCTTTCCATGTTTTATCGTAATGAGTACTATCTTTTCTAAGATTCGCTCGAGATTGATTCTCCGACAGGCAAGATAAAAAGTAGTCACAAACATCTTCGTCTCATCATTTGTGATTCCTCAATATCTTGTTTTGCTTCCATACGATTAAGATTATTGTGAGGTGATTGATAATACTAGGATGTTCTTCGGGAATATAAGTCCAGGTTATCAAATGGTTCCTGTGCACATTGATTTATCAAAATATGGAAGAAAACTCGTAGATATTTATGTAGGAGACATATTTATCTATTCCTATAGACTTTTCTGTGTGAGACAGATTTGTTTATTAAGTCTTTGACTTTGGGTCGTAGCAACTCTTAGTTGTGGGTGAGATCAGCTAAAGGAATCAAGTGCGTAGTATCCTGCTGGGATCAGAGACGTAAGGAGGCAACTGTACCTTGGATCAGTATGAGATTGATTGGGGATCAACTATAGTCCAGATGGAAGTTAGTTTGTAGTAGGATAGTGTCTGTAGCGTCTTAATACAATGTGTATTCAATCTGGACTAGATCCCGGGGTTTTTCTGCATTTGCGGTTTCCTCGTTAACAAAACTTCTGGTGTCTGTGTTATTTTTTTTCCATATTATATTTTGTTATATAATTGAAATATCACTGGTTATGCGTTTGAATCAATCAATTGGGAAATCCAACCTTTGGTTGTTGATTGAAATTGATTGTTCCTTGAACATTGGTCTTTGGTACCATTCAAGTGATTTCTCTTGCATTCCATTAGACTCGCAGATTTATATTTGCTTGAGTGAGAATTTAATCGAGGAAGAGAAATAAAACTCTTTGATATGCTTTATTAAGATTGAGTCTAGTTGATTCTCTTAAAAGTATATTGGAGTTAGTCCATATAGAGTGCTAATCGAAATATTGGGTGTGTTTGTTGTACCCCCGCTTTTTCACCTTTCTTCAAGAGTCTTGATTTAAGAAACTTGAAAATCAATGATTTTAGCGGATTTTTTTAACGGTTTGGTGAGTTCCATTTCTGATTCTGACATGATGTCAAATTTCTTACCTTTTCCTCGGAATTCGGAAGAATCTTCTAAGGTGTTATCCTTTAAGGAAAAAACAAGATTTTTGGCATAATCAGAAGTTTTGGAAGACATCTCTATGTGCGTTAATTTGTGAGATACTTTTTTGGTCCACAAAGATTAGATTGCTACAAACACATACTTATAAGGTCTTAGCATGTTTGCCTGCTTTGATACCAACTGAAAAAGAGGGGGTACAACAACCACACCCAATATTTTATTCGGTAATCTAAATAGACAAACTCCAATATACTTTCAAGAGAATCAACTAGACAGTTAGACTCAATCTAGATAAAAGTATATCAAAGAGTTTTGTATCTCTATCTCTCAATTCAATTTGCAATCAGCAAATAAAAATGTGTAAGCTCGATTGAATATAAGATAAATAACTTGAACGGTACCAAAGACCAATGTTCAAGGATCAATCAATTTCAATCAACAACCAAAGGTTGGATTTCCCAATGCACAACCTGTGATATTTCAATTATATAACAAAATATAATGTGGAAAAGAAATAACATAGACACCAGAAATTTTGTTAACGGGGAAACTACAAATGCAGAAAACCCCCGGGACCTAGTCCAGTTTTGAACACCACAATGTATTAAGCCGCAACATACACTAGCCTACTACCAATAAACTTCAGACTAGAATGTAGTTGAACCCTAATCAATTTCACACTGATTCAAGGTACAGTCGTGCTCCTTACGCCTCTGATCCCAGTAGGATACTACACACTTGATTCCCATAGGTGATCTCACCCACAACTAAGAGTTGCTACAACCCAAAGTCAAAGACTTGATAAACAAATCTGTCTCACACAGAAAAGTCTATAGGAATAGATAAATCTATCTCCTACATAAATACCTACGAGTTTTGTTCCATATTTTGATAAATCAAGGTGCACAGGAACCACTTGATAACCCGGAATTGTATTCCCGAAGAACAGCCTAGTACTATCAATCACCTCACAATAATCTTAATCGTATGGAAGCGAAACAAGATATTGTGGAATCACAAATGATGAGACGAAGATGTTTGTGACTACTTTTTATCTTGCCTGTCGGAGAATCAATCTCGAGCGAATCTTGGAGAAGATATTACTCAATACGATAAAACATGGCAAGATCAGAGCACGCAACTACAGAGAAAATAGTTGGTCTGGCTTCACAATCCTCTTGAAGTCTTTAAGTCGTTAACCTACATGGTTTCGTTAACAAACCTAAGGTTAAAGGAGAATCGACTCTAGCTTACACAACTAGTATCACACATGAGGTATGGGGATTAGGTTTCCCAGTTGCTAGATTTATCCTTTATATAGATTTCAAATCAGGGTTTGCAATCTAAGTTACCTTGGTAACAAAGCATTCAATATTCACCGTTAGATGAAAACCTGATTAGATTCAAGCTAATATCTTTCAACCGTTAGATCGAACTTAGCTTGTTATGCACAAATGAAATGTACCTTCATTTAGATTTGAGTAACCGTACCTAAACGTGTACACTTAGTCGGTTCAACAATATATAACCAATGGTTAGTCATATGAACAATTTCATATCAACCTTATTATTCTTTACCATAACTAGTTCAAATGACTCAAAAGAACTAGTTAGAGAGTTGTTCAATTGCTTAGATCTCATAGAAGTATACAAGACACAATCGAAGAAAAAACGATTTTGATTCACTCGAAGCAATTCATGAACATTATAGCCACGGTTTGCAAAGATTGCAGTCCTTATTATATAAATATTTTAGTTCATGAACAATCCGATATTAGAAAGTAACCTTCTTAAGTATGCAAACGGGTATGCATACTTAAGTATCCAGATTGAGTTTGTTTTTACTTTCAAACTCCAGCAAAAATTCACGGACGTGAAACTTTCGCCAGTATGCGCACGCCAGTACGCATATGGGTACGCATACTTACCCGGACTTCCAACAACCGCCAGTACGCATATGGGTACGCATACTTTAGGTTCCCGGTTTTGGACTTTTACACAATGTGAAAACACACTATGTTTATATGTAAACATGGTTACTAGTTCAAAACTCTCATTTCAATGATTGAAACTTTCTTAGAGGATGTTAAAATAGTTGTTATGCACAAACTATTAGCATCAAAGCGAGTTTCAAGTATATTGAAATAATATGACTTTCGTCACGAGTAAAGATGAACTTGGATAAAGAGAAAGCTTACCAACACATATTTTGAGAAATAGATAAGCGAGAAAAACTCAGATCGAAATAGCAAATGTGTTTAATTGAAGTCTATATAGCAATACGACTTTTGTCTCAAATAGGATATATATAGTAGATAGACTTTTGAGTGATAGATAAGTTCAAGTATACACATACCTTTTTGTTGATGAAGTTCCACAAGTTCCCTTGAGTAGTTTTTCGTCTTCATTCGATGAACGCCATGGAGTCTAAAGCTCAACTACACTTACTATCCTAATCTGAAACTTAGGTATAAGTAGACTAGAAATCAAGACTTATAGTTTTGGCAACTAAACTTGACAAGCAAGCTTGAGATAACAACGCTTGCGAGTTCGACCGAGCAATGCCCTAACACTTACCAACACATATTTCGAGAAATATGTAAGCGAGTTAAACTAAACTCGAAATCTCAAATGTGCATAATGAAATACTATATAGTAATACGACTTTTGTCTCAATATAGGAGATATAGTAGAAATAGACTTTCCAAGTGATAGATGAGTTTTAGTGTCCACATACCTTTTGTTGATGAAGTTCCACAAGCTCTCTTTAGTAGTTCTTCGTCTTCAATTGATGAACGCCGTGAAATCTAATGCTCAACTACACAATCTATCTTAGTCTGAGACATCACTATAAGTAGACTAGAAATCAATAATTATAGTTTTGATCACTAAATTGACAAACAAGCTTGAGATAACAACGCTTGCGAGTTCAACCAAGCAGTGCTCTAACAGTAACAAATAATAGTTAAAGAGAATACAATGATTTAATAAGTCCTATAAGTGCTTAATAACATTTAATACTTGTAGTTGCAGGAATTCTCACACTACACCCTATTCAAGAATCTATCAATCTTTATGACATAATTTGAAGATTAAGAACACTTTTTCATTAATATGACCTTAAGGAATTACAGAAATCAAGAACACAGAACACTTAACAAAGATTTTTCTCTCTCCTAAAAACTTTCCTAACACTCAAAAATTCATCCCCTCTCTGGAACTATTCAACTCCTTTATATAGGTATTTACATAGTGGATTCCAGCTCATGACAACTCATTTACAGTTAAGATTCCCTTCAATTTCGGATCTGAGTTCTTGCAATAAATCGCAGCTGGCATCGCCTTTATCTTTCGCAGGTTTTATTGATATACCGCAAACATGTCACACTTTCTTCGTGTTTCTGTCGTTTTTAGTCATTACGTCATTGTTTAAGTCATCTTTGGATGAGTCACAGAATATCACTGATGTGCTGCAGAGTAATTCGTTTATTATCGATGCATCGCAGAACAGTTGTTTATTTCGCAAGAATATTGTCGTGACAATATTCTGCCCCTACATCTTGCCTCTTCTCATATCTTTTCTGCGAAGAAGACAAAGATCATGAGAAATTAAGCTTCTTGATTTGCCGCAACTCCTTATCTTTTACCCGACAAAGTTCCTTACTTTACGCTTTTACTATTGACACGCGTCGATCTTTATCGTTTTACCCGGTTACCCATCCTTCATCTATAAATACCATTCCACTCGAGTGTATTTATTTCTTCTTTCACCTTCTCTTTTTTCTTTAAAATCTTTTTGTCTGCAACTTTTTTCTTTCACACTCTTTTGCTTTAATGGAGACTCAAAGGTATGTTTCTTATTTTCCATCTTTTTTGTTATGTTTTCTTTATTGCCCTCTTTTCTTCATAATCCCCATATTCTATCATCTTTTTCGGTAACACCACTTCTCAAACCAAAATACTATCAAGAACACTAACCCTAAGGGTTCTCGGAAAAGCGCGTTGGGAAGACGAAGAGATCGAGAATGATAAGGTAGTAAGAAACACTTATTCTTTTGAAATAACAATATTGTTGCCTCTCTGTTTCTTACCTACATTATTATTCACAGAGACGAAGAGAATGTTCCCAAACCTCTTAAGCGTTCGCGTCAAGTTAAAACTCTTTCGGATAAGTGGATATTCTCGAATTTTTACACCGCAAACCTGTCCCATCGCAAGATAAATCTTCTTCTTCTCCTTGCGTGAATCTCAATACCCATATTATTTCTTCATCAACCTCTAATGAAGTTATCAATACTAACATTCCTATCTCTCGATAATCCCGACATTTTGGAAACTGCGATAGATGAATCTATGATAATTGGAAATAAATCTGCGACAAATGAAGCTACGGTGAATGTAACTAACGTAAATGAAACAACAGTTAACGAGGCTGCGGCAAATAAAGTCGTAGATAATGAAACTATGGTAAACAAAGCTGCAATAAAGGAGGTTGCGGTGGATGATGATGCGGTGAATGAAACTATAAATGCGACCAATCAAATTCCTTCTTCCACTCTTACTATTGCCAAATCCTCTTCTTCTACTTCTCTTCCTTCTTCCCAAGAAATAGCAACAAGTTGAAAGCTTCTTTTCAAGTATTATCTACGAAGTTTTGAACGATGCTATGAAATCTTCTTGAGATCTGCGGACAGGATATTTATATGATTCTAAGCAAGCATCTTGGGTCTTGCGGTTCTTCATCTTCGTTAACTGATTTAGAATATGAGGTTGAAATTTTGAAGA
>JAJJWX010000289.1:0-21228 GCA_023529315.1 Papaver bracteatum | reverse complement strand
TTTATAGCTTGATCTGGATTTATATATGTGTAGTGAATATGATTTGAATTCATGGTGGTTTAAGGCAATTGGTGAAGGCATGTACTTGTCAATGAATGGAATATAAAATAGTGATGTTTTTTCTGCGGTATTGGTGTGTACTGCGCCATATTGGTAGCTTTGGTTGGAAAATATGCAGCTGCAAAGGACTCAAGGTCATGGTGAATGAATGTGCTTTGTATGTTGTTTGACATTACAGGGGTGTGGTTATTGCAATATGTAGCAATGAACTTAGGTGCACCAAAGTAAGCAATGATTGGTGGTGTGTGGCGTCGTTTGGGTAATGTTTGAATCAAAGAAGCCTACAGGCCCATGAGATGAGCTATAGAATGACAAAGGTGGAGTTGAGTGGTTGCAGCTGCAATCTGTTGGTTCGTGAATGTCTGAAGTTAAAGATGGAGTGATGAATCAGAATTTGATTGGTATAGGTCAGGTCCGATGGCTTTGGTAGCATTGAGATATGCTTGGGTTTGAAGTAGAGAAGCGGAGCATGTGAGTTTAAATTGGTTGGACATGGAAGATATTATTGGTGATCGGTGATGGAACTGAAGCTTGATGATGAGCACTCGAGATAAAGGGATTTCCATGTAGGTCAAGTGATGGAATAGAGGAGAAGTTGCAGTGATTTATAAGCTACACTCACGACAAATGGATATTGGTTTAGCTGGTGAGATTTAAAGTAGTTGCTAATAGACTAAAACAACGGGGTTGTCATTGCAGTTGTTGGTGGTATTTGTGTCTGAGTTGCACTTGAGCATGGATTATGCAGATGGTGCGAGTGATGAGAGCCTGAGAAGATAAGATGAAGAGCTGCGATTACAAGTGGTCTTTGTAGATGGAAAGTGAAATACATTGGGAAGTGGTAGTGGAATTCAAGGGGATTTCATGAGGACATGATGTCGGGAACACAAGAAGCTGAAGCAATGGTGTTAATCAAGTTGGAAATCTTCTGTCTAGAACAACACACAGTATATGATTTGGTTGCGATTTGGTGGCCTAAGAGATGGATTCGGAAACAATGCTCGTAAAATAGTCGCAGCGGAGTAAAAATGGCGCGACGAAAGCATAGTTCCGGTAGGACCCGATTTGGAAGTTAAAAGTATGAATCGCAATATTTCCAGTGAATCGCGAGGTTTTGATCGGATGCAAAAGTCAACGCTAGGATATATGAGCTCACTATCGTGACTTTTGGGTATGTTTTAAAAAAACTAAGAATTTGGGTTGATGATTTTATGAATGATGGACTTTAGAGAAGCAGAGATGAGCTGCTGGGATGTGCACTTGCTGTGGAAATTTCATATGGATCAGTTAGTCGGAGAAAGTTTTCCGGTGTGGGATTAGGCCAAAAAACCCGTTTTAGAGAAGCGTTTTTGGGACAGATTTTCTACATGGGTTTCTCTCTCCACGTGGGCTTGTGGATTTCAACTAATGGACTTTGAAGACAAAACCTATTTTTGGAAGGAGAAAAGGCTATAAAAAGGAAGTTTTCTACACAATTTAAGATACAACGCTTTATTCTATTCTTGGAGCTTTTGCGAAGAACTACTTCTAGGGTTTGCTTTCTTTATGTTTCATCTTATTTCTTTGAATATTATGATGATGAACTCCATGAATATGAGTACCTAAATACAATAATTGGTTATGGGATAAAAGTTGATTTCTTCAAGCATGTTATTTAATTCTATGAATTAGTTTTGTCTCAATTTTATCGTTTATGATTCATCGTTTATATTATTATATGATTTGAATGCTAGTTTGGTTGAGTCCGGAATCAATTGGATTTGTTTTCATCTCTAAGCTATATTAGGGTTTTCAATACGTAAAAGTTGTTATCTCTGATTTTTAGTAGCATCTTGTGGTTAATACTTGTAGTGATACATCTTTTTAATCGCATATGAATCATAACCTTTGTTAAAACGCATTAGTGCTTTTACACGTTTGTTTTCATCGATTAGTCTTATTTCATAGAACTTATTGATCTTAGGGAGTTAAACTAATTTTGCTTTTACACTTTAGGTTGCTTTTTAAGAAGATTTCACAATAGCATCTTTTAATGTTGTTTGTGATAAAATCAGGAAATAAACGGGATACTCTTGCGATAAAGATATCCTAGGACTTTTGATAATTGAGAGATTAAATACCAATTCTAATCATAGATGAGAAATACATGTTTATGAATGATACTATCCCTTAACCAATATCTTCTCTTATTGATTATTCCAACTATTTACTTTGCTTTATTTAGTATTATTACTTTGATAAAAACAAAAACACATCTTAGGTTAATTGGTTACATAAGAATGAAAATTGCATAACAACAATCGCCTCTCTGTGGATACGAACTCTTTCTTATCGAATACTATATTTATATTTAGTTAAGTGAGGAAGTGAAATTATTTTTGACGCATACGACACGCATCACTCAACTTCATCATTCTTAGTTCTTATCAACGGGTCCTCTTTCGGGTATTTTTCAAGAGGAGTAAGACAAGGTTTTTCTAGATTCATGGATAGAGCATCTCGACCAAGGTATATTCAGTGGATTTTCTGTTTCTCCTACAAGTATTGTAGTCAATCATCTTCATTATGTGGATGATACAATCTTCTTTTTAAATAATAAAAATAAGAGCTACATAACTTGTTTTCAGCATTACATTGTTTCGAGTTCATAGCAGGACTAAAGGTAAATACTTCTAGAACCAGATTAATTGTCGTTGGAGAGGTTCCTGACTTCACTATATGGGCGGAAGAATTTGGTTGTTCAACTGATTTTCTATCTTTAATGTATTTGGGAATGCCTCTTGGTGCAAAAATCTGCTCATTCAGAATTTGGGATCAATTGTAGAAAGTTAGAAGCTAGACTTTCATTTTGGAGACGTATTTCCCTATCGAGAGGAGGTAAACTTGCTATCTTGAAGTGTATTTTATCCACTCTTCCCACCTATTATTTTTCTCTATTTAAGGCACTAATCCCGTTCATTAAGATTCTAGAAAGGAAGATGCACAATTTCTTATAGGAATATATAAAAGGTGCAAAAACTTCTCATTTAGTTAACTGGGATTTAGTTCGTGCAACTAAGAAAAGGGGCAGACTTGGTGTGTGTAATTTAAAACTTATGAATTTAGCAATGTTATCTAAATTGAGTTGGAGATATGGGATTGAAAAGAACAAGCTTTGGTATAAGATCATGGAAGACAAGTATGGAACTGAATTCTCCTACTGGATTCTGGGAAAATAAATCAAACATACGGTGTTTCTTGCTGGCGTGCTATCGCTGAATATGCAGGTCTAATCAGCGAATATTCAACACTTTTTCTTCGTCCAGGGACTTCTATTGCGTTTTGGAATGATATTTGGTGTGGTTTATCAATTACTTCACCTAATCTCTTCAAGCTATCAAGGGACTGGAACATCTCAATAGATGACATGATTTCTAATGAGCTAAATTGGAAGTTTAATTTTAGGCGTATGCTTATGAATGCAGAAGGTCAAGAATAATCTATTCTCCTTACATTCATTGGTGATAACCCCCCTTATAGAGATGGCCTGTCAGACACTAGAAGGTGGAAACTTCAACCCTCGGGTGTATTCACTGTTAAATCGCTCTACTTATAGCTGGTAGCGGAACATGGAGAGAATCACTTCCCTTATCAGTTCATCTGACAACCTGCAATTCCTCCTATAATTAATATATTGATGTGGTGTCTAGTTCATGGTAAGCTTAATACCATAGACATTCTATGGCAAAAAGTCATGAATCAGATACTTGATTGTGCTTTGTGTGGTAGTGGTGTTGAGTCGCAAGACCATATATCCTTGCATTGCGAAATTTCTTATAAGATTTGGTGTGCCTTACACCTAGTACAGGGTGGTGATGGGTATTTCCATGTTCAATGCGAATGTTAGCAGAGACTTGACATAATAATCGCCTCTCATTACTCGAAACTTTGTCTGAGGTTAATTCCATCTGTAATTGTAAATACCATCTCGGAAGGAAAGGGAATTGTAGGAAATTTTAAGAAGATTACCTGTTCAAGACAGATGATGATCTCATTCATGAAGCTAAATCATCCGTTTTGGCACGGGCTGCAGCTGTAGGACATCGAATTCATTTGAACTTCTCCAAAACGGTGATGTCTAATTGGAGTGCAATCTTTTTGTAATTTCATGTTTTTTGTTTTTACTTCCTTTTCTTTGTTTAATATACCACTGATAAAACTCGATGTACATTCCTTCATTCTATATTACATCTTCTCTTTGATCAAAAAAAATAAAAAAAAATAAACATCATCTTATGTTTATGGAGTTTAAGGATAATGGTCATAGGAAAATAATTAAAACTTTAGTTAATTTCATTTCTATTGACATTGTTGTGGAATTGTTTTAAGCGAACAATTAGAATATACACCCAATCAATTTTGGTGTAATCATGATTAAGAAAAATTTATTTTAGAGAAAATAAGAATTAGTGTTTATTTTGTTTTGGGGAAAAAGTAAGAATTATAATTAATCATAATTAATTAAAAGTATGATTCAATAAAATAAGGTTAGGGTTTATTTTGATTTTGAGTGAAGGATTTAAGTTTAATTGTTATCAAAAAAAATAAGACTTGTTTGGGTTTTCATTTTAACTTTTGGTTTTTCATTTTAATTTAAACTTTTTGGGTTATAGTTAATAAAAGTGTGGGATACATTTAAGAGAAGCCTTCTCTAATATAATATTTCTCTTCTCTTTTGATAAAAAAAGTTACCTGTTCGTAGCAATTTTTCTAAAGATATTCCATGTTGAATCAGAATATATTTCTTCAAAATACCCAGCACCAAGCTTTTTTTTTGAACGTAAAAATAGATTACCAAAAAAAAAAGGTTACAAAGGACCATCCCAATGTTGTCTTGCTATCATTTCAGGACATGCCCTGGTTTGATATTTGGACAAAAAACCGGTACAACCATCATTAAAAGAAATAACACTTTTATCTAAAACAATATACCTATTTAAGAAAGCTGGTAGTTCTTCTTTCCAAGAGCTGAAAATAGAAGATTTCCTCTCCTCCACCGCTAATTTATCAGCCCACAGAGTTTCCAGTTCTATGGATGAATTTGAATCCCAAAATATTGTTGCAATCTACCAGCATTTTCATTGCTTCCTTCACTATCTTTTGATTCTTCCAGTACATCATCGTATCCTTGCCTTCAATGTACCTTACCATTCTCTCACAGTCCCCCTCTATCCAGAAATTTTCCATACCTTCTTCCCTTGCCCATTTAGCTCCTTTTAGAAGAGCTAAGGCTTCTCAGCTTTTCCGCACTTGAAGCTTTGAATATTCCTGACTGAGCTCCTCTTCCATCACCTGCATCATCACGTAAAATCAGCCCGTAACCAGCATTCATTGTTTCAAAAACCCATGAAGCATCATAGTTTAGTTAAAGACAATGTAAGTCAGGTGATTTCAAGAAATATTAGGTCTAGGGATTATAACAATGCTACTTGAAACAGTGTTGACATCCCTAATAGACTTTTCCCAAAATTTAAGATGTCTTTGGATTATAATTGAAGTTTGTATAGTATAATTCTTCTTTTCTTCAAAAATTCCGTTACATCTCTCTTTCCAGATGTACCAACATTTGGTTGCCTGATTTCATTACCTTGGTACCTGCTGCCTTCCACATACCATAATTATTTTTGAAAGAGGTAGCCACCACATTGTTATTACTCAAGTCAGAGTTTGGTGGTAGCATCCATATTGTTTTAGCATACCAACATTCAAAAAATAAGTGCTGTAAGGAATCATTTCCATTATTACAAAAAATGCAATTGTTATCTTCATCTTGCATATATTTGCTAAGTATCTTAGTGACAGGTAAAGCATCATTCAAGCATTTCCAAAGAAAAAGTTTTATCCTTTGAGGCATATCCTCTTTCCAAAACTTTTTCCGAAATATTTCTTTTTCATTTTAACATTTTGAGTACCACACAATCTATCATATAAATACTTAACTGTAAATATGCCATTCCTAGTTAATTTCCATCTAGGTTTGTCTGTTCTAAGGTATCGTTCCTATTTGCATACAGTTTAATGTTTAAAATAGACTGAGAAATTATATGTGGGAAAGAATTTGTGATTAGTTCCTGGTTCCACTTATTTGTATCTGGATTAATCGGGTCGATACAAGTGTTAACATGTTGTTCTTTTCAGAACACAAAAGATCCAACGTAATATCTAGATCTGGTATCCATTGATCACTCCATATATTTATTGAGTTTCCATCTCCTACTTCCCAACAAATATATTTATGTATCATATTGATTGCCTGCAAAACACATTTCCACATCCAAGAAGAGTTAGTACTTTTTTTAGTTTGAAAACAGATTTTTTGTTGAAATATTTCTTCTTAAATATTTTTACCCACCATGAGTCTGGTTCAGAGATGATTCTCCAGGCTATTCTAGCCATCATAGCCTGGTTCATTTTATCCGCATCTCTGAAACCCAAACCTCCCATGGTCAAGGGTTTGCACATGAACTTCCAAGATTTTATATAGTGACCATTTTTATTAATTTCCTTGCCCCACGGAAATCACATTGGATGGCATCAATTTTAAATTTGTGATTTTCTTGGGTAGCTTGAAGCAACTCATTTGATACACAGATAGGCTTGCGAGAACTGATTTGTTTAGAATCAACTTACTAGGTTGATTTAAGATTTTACTTTTCCATCCTTTCACTCTTTCCTCCATTCTACTGACAATGAAATCGAATGTTTTGAGTTTCGATTTATCAATAAAAAGTGGTATTCCTAAGTAGGAATCTTTCATGTCAATTTTCTAAATTTTTAAAAGCTTAGACATCATCTTTTTTTAGTTTGTGATGAATTTTCTTTGAGAAAAAAATCCCTGATTTATCAAAGTTAACCATTTGACCTGAGACTAAGCTAAATTCTTGTAAAGCATTCAGCAAATTCTTGCAATTTTGCAGATTTTCCCTAGTAAAAATCAGACAATCGTCTGCAAAGAATAAGTGTGAGATTGGAGAACTATTATGACTTATTTTTAGGCCATGAATTTCTTTTGAGTTTTCTTTTGCAATTAAGAATCTTGAAAAAACCTTCGTACAAATTAGAAATAGATAGGGGGATATTGGATCCCCTGTCTTAATCCTCTTGTAGGCTTGAAATACTCTCCCGCATTTCCATTTAGTAAAACTGCAATGGATGCAGTTGAAATGCATTGGTGAATTAATTGACACCAATCTTTACAAAAACCTAGACTTTCCATAGCTTTTATTAAGAATTCCCAACTGACTCTGTTGAAAGCCTTCAACATATCAATTTTCACTCCTAGACCTCCCACTTTTGACTTTTTACGGTTCATTGTGTAGATTAGTTCATGGGCTACAATGACTATTGAGGTGGTTCATGTCAAAACAACTCCAGGCAAATTCGTGCAGTAAAACATCCATCAGATGTTTTTTTTTTTTGGGATCGGCAACATCCAACAGACGTTAACAAAGTTACCATGAAAGATGAAATATATAGCCTTAGTTCTGTAATTCTCCTTACTGTCGAGGGTAGTTTCATTCAATTGGAATTGGAACTCATGTAACAAAATATCCCAAACCCATGATACTCACTGCACCACCTACATTATTATTTCCCTACTATACCATTATTTAGCTTCACTGCACCACCTACATTATTATCTCCCTACTATAACATTATTTAGCTTTTAAAGGTGTGTGGTTGAGACATTGAATATATAAAACTATTTATTCAAGTGGCGTGGCCACTATAGATGGCTACCAGGAAATGATGAACCATTCGATCGATGGATATTTATTTAACGTTTTAGAGCGCGCATTACATGCAAGAAGCAAGATATGGATCATTTGGTAGGTGTGTTTCCTAACTGTTAGATATAGACATGCAATTATGATTGAATCTATTCTTGCATTCCATTTTAAGCAATATAGTTATTTCTAATTAAGGAACCAATTCATATACGCATTCATGAAAGATTTATCAAATCCTCCCGACTCGGATGATACTCAAATCCATCCCCTTCTCGAAAAACACATTGGAACCCTAGACGAGACGATTGAACGATTTATAGGAAGATTTGGTTGGGCTCAGTTACTACAAGCCATGGTTGTATCTTTTGCATGGGTTTTCGATGCACAACAAACTTTTATCAGTGTCTTCGCAGATGCAGAACCAACATGGCACTGTATAGATCCTAATAACAAATACTCATACTGCAACTCGACCATCATCACCAACTCGTGCAAATTTCCTAGAGATGCATGGACATGGAATGAACCTATGCAGACATCTACAGTTTCAGAATGGGACCTATCCTGTTCAGGTCCTGTTGCTGCTGGTTTACCAACTGCATCTTTCTTTTGTGGTTGTCTACTTGGTGGATTCGTTCTTGCTACGCTAGCCGACTCGTCACTCGGTAGGAAAAACTCATTAGTGATTTCATGTCTTATAATGTCTTTATCAGCTTTCTTAACTACATTTTCTCCTAATATTTGGATCTACTCAATTTTAAGATTCATAACCGGGTTCGGTCGATCCACAATTGGTACTTGCGCACTTGTTTTATCGTCTGAAATTGTTGGGAAAAGTCGCCGTGATAAGGTGGGTATTATTGGATTCATTTGTTTCACACTTGGATTCTTATCATTACCAGCCCTGGTTTATTTCACTAGAGGATCATCATGGAGAGTACTGTATCTCTTAACTTCCACTCCTGCAATAGTCTACTCCATAATTGTTCATTTCATGGTTCATGAATCACCAAGGTGGTTAATGGTGCAAGGAAGAAAAGAAGAAGCCATTAAGACTCTTAGGAGTATTGCTTCTCCCGATTCTTATGGGACTAATAATAACATAACTTTATGCGGTATATCTATTGAACTGGAACAGCAGTGCAATGCGGATTTGTACTCCGCCATCAAGATTTTATGGGATAAAAAATGGGCTTTCCGAAGATTATCAGCACTTATGGTAGTTTCTTTTGGAGTGGGAATGATGTATTATGGGATCCCGTTAGGTGCTGGAAATCTGGCTTCCAGTCTTTACTCAAGTATTACATTAAATGCATTATCAGAGCTACCATCATTGATGATCACCTATTTTCTAATAGGAAGATTGAAAAGGAGAAGTTCCATGTTTTTTTTTCACAATGTTGAGTGGTATTTGTAGCATTATGTGTGTGATAATCCACAAGGGACAGCAAGGATTGAGAATCGGCGTCGAGTTATTATCATTTTTCAGTGTGTGTACGGCGTTTGACGTACTATTGGTATATACGTTAGAATTGTTTCCAACTTGTGTGAGGAACTCAGCATTGTCAATGGTAAGACAAGCTCTTGTTTTGGGTGGTATTTTTAGTCCAATTCTGATTGCAGCTGAAGAGGAATTGATGATAATGGATTCTTATCATATGGAGTATTTGGATTTGTGATTTATGTATGTGGGTTCTTTATTGTTTATTTGCCGGAGACAAGAGGTGAGATCATTTGTGACACTATGGATGAAGAAGAACAAAAAGAAGCTGCTAGCATCTAATAATAAAACCCTGCAGGTACCTCATCTGTAGAATTGACCCCCTCTTTGTGTATGTTCATGTCTAAGATCAACCAATTTTAGCTTGACATGTTTTCCCATTCTTGTAATGTAATGGCTGTCTGTGGGTAAATTTCCTATTCAATATCCAATATCCAAAGACCCTATTCCAGTAGCAAGTACCGAGTTGGTAGGAGATAAAGCTCCGAAAAGTGTGACATAATTTTTACGTCAGCCTGCCAAAGCCTTGCACAACCCGTAGGCAAATTTCTATTCGTCAGAATAAAATTCTTCATCACTATGTAATTAATGGTAAATTCTTAAGTTCAAAACTCTTGGTCAAAACTTGTCAGAGTCAAATTCCTTACCACTTGTCATATATCGAAAATGATATATGGCCCCCAAGAAAAATGCACCCACTGCACCCAGTATGAGCTGGCGTGATAAAAGTGAAAAAAACTCTTATAAACTAACTAATCCCAAGTCACCCGACAGCATTTAAGAGTGAAAATTCTTTTCGATTTTTACTTAATGTCTTTTAGCCGTGGATCTGAATCGACGGCTTATATTTGATATGTAAATTTCTCAAATCTATGTCACTTACTACAAGTCCAAGATATCTTGATGAACTTACTACAAGTTATGCACGAGCTGAAAGAGTTTCACTTACTCGGGGCAACTTTACTTTTCTAATGCTTTAGTTGTTCGGTTTGCTTTCAAGCCAATTTCTTCCAAGTTATGGAACAACTGTACAAATGAGACAGAATGATATCTTAGATATCGTGTGCTATTTAAGCTCTTTATTATATCTATCTTAAGAATCCAATTGAGCAACGTAAGATTTCAAATGTAACCAGTTTACAAACACATAACACGGCCTACATAAACAGTCTATAAAACCAAGTCCATCTAATCTTTCTTTATAATAAGAGACCCCCAAATTGCCACATGTCATCACCATAGTAATTGGTTTGTAGTTAAGACACGTCATCGGATGTTGCCATGTCATCTTAGTCAATCATAATTGCTATAACCAACATAAAGTCTTGAGTAATAAGGTGATGATTTTCCAAAACACTAAATCTCGTTCTTTGTTTCCTTTTTTGGCTTTGAGTCTCATCCATTGATAAGCATAACAAAATTTACAAATATTAATTAAACAATAATAAAATTGGAAAGATTTTAGTGAAGAAATCAATTTGTGTAGGAAGAAGAAATTGATTTGGTGTGGTTTGAGTAGAAATTAGATTGGTATTTATAGGGGATTTTGAAAAAATGGCCGTTGGGATCAACGAGCGTACAAAATAGAGCCGTTATTAGTGATGGATGGTTAGGATCGGGTGTGAGAGAGGTGTAAACCAAAAGGTCAAACAAATATTATTTGTCGAAACGGGAACTGAGTCCGCGTACAGAATGCTACGCGTACTCAGTCCGCATAAAGTGAAAAAGCATACGCGGACTGAGTCCCCGTGTAATTTCCCTTCCCTACAAGGCTGAACAGATCTGTTCACCCATGTAGGGATGGTGGTCTCTATCCCTACTCGTGTAGGGATATGGGAGACCATAGTGGTTGTATTTTTGGCATTTTAAGGGAAATGGAGGGATAGGGAAGGGAAATGATGCACCATAGTGCTAGCTCTTAGTCACATTTGAAAAGGTACATATGTGATAAGTCACGCTTGAAAAAAGGTACATCCGTGAAAAGTTTTTGTGATCAAGTCGCATCATTACTTGCACCTTTTCAAGTCATTGCCATATCAGCCTAGCTAACCAAATGTACACAAAAGCTAATCAGTCACCTTCAAGAGTCACATGTTTACCGATACGTTCTCTTCCAAGAATCACCAGTAACTTAAGTGCATATTTATTTACACTAACCACCTTTTCTCTTAAAATTACATATTAATCGATTGCAATCGTAAACTATATATTCAGATTCAAGCTCCACAGAACATGCAAGTCAGGTTTCTTTGAAATCTAAGGATATAATGAAAAGAGGCTAACGTAAAAACTCATTCCTACATTTCAATCCATCTCAACTAATACTCATATAATCTAATTTATGGTTACTTTTTTACCTACAGCCATAACTCTTGGTCAATAGCCACAACTCTTCAAGCACTACTCATATATATTAAGGGTATACCGTTAAAAGGGAGCATTAGCCCAGTTTTATATGAAGGTTGGACTTGGACAACTTTTTCTTTTCTTAAAAAATTGAGATGCATGACATCAAATTTATGAACAGCAAGAAGATTCTATAATTCACCACATTGCCAGAGATATCAATGAGATACAGATTCAGAATTCATATAAAGTTTAAGAACAAAGTCCGTCTTTTGCAGCATTTCGTTTGGAAACGAAGAGACTAAAAAAGTTCAGGACCGTAGGGAACAACAAAAGTCAGATGAAACTTCATTATAAAGTTCTGAAAATTTGAGCACTTCTGCAGTCCTCGAGAGTCTTAATCTATCCATGTTGCCTCTTAATACTACACAGGTAAGAATCCTATTCCAGATTCTCTTCTTCTTTCTTCCTATCTAGGGTTTAACCAAGGAGAAGTGCCAAAAGGTATGGAAGATCGTTATAAATCTGACGTAAGATGCAATTGCCAGAGTGAGTGTTTTTGGATTATTTTGTACTCGTATTTCATACCAAGTTGAATTCATTATACTTTTTAAGTGAATAATCGATGCACTAACAAATAATACGAATAGAAATAGAATGTTGGGATTCAGAATTGTCGTGGTAACATTAGGGAAGAAACATTTGAATTTTCGGTTTCTCTCCGTTTTGGATTTGATTATTGCAGAAGAAGATCTACATGCTGCACGGCTTATGTGCTTTGGTAGGCAACGAAATAGATCTTCAGGAGAAACATCAAGTACATATTCAGGAATGTCAAGCTCCTCTTAGAAATATTATTTTACTTTTAATTAAATGGCTTATGAGTTCTTTAAAAAATTATTCCACCGGACCACCGATCGTGTATATATCAGATTTCACGCATATACACTAGCAGAAAAAAAGACACAAAGATGCCATATATTACAAAAGAGTCACCTATTTAAATAGGCCAATACAACGCCAACACAAAGTACTTGCTTCTAAAACACCATTTAATTTTTTTGAAGATACGAAAGAGTACTGCGATGAAAGTCGCTTTGAGAAGGATCAGTGGGGTGAAGTTTAATAATTTCCAATATAACGAAGAAAAAAGAGAATGTTTGACTGTGAAAGGGTTACTAGACATTGCTCTTTAGTAAGTTGAAGTATTTAACTTGCGATTCCTACTTTACAGTTACAGCGAAAACAAAATGGTCCTAGAAGAAGAACCTTGACAATAGTTTCAAAAATTCCAACACATACAAAAGCAATTAATTTACGTGTCGCCATATTTGGGTTAAACTCACATCTACACACCCTTATACACAAAGTATGTGGCACCTCATCGTGTAAAGGAAAAAGCAACATTTGAAAGGGGCATCTATGGATAAATAGAGATGAATATAGTATTAACATATGTTATATCAACGTAAATGTAAAATGACTCTAATCAGGATTAAGCCTTTTTTAATACGATTACTCCGGTGCGTATGCACCGATTAAACTTGTTAATTATAATAACAAACCAACTACTAACATTTTACAATTTCGCAGTTCCAACACCATATTTTTTGAATACAATCAACTTCTCCAGTAAAATGATGGCTCTCAACAAAACATTTAACATTTTATAATTTCTCACGCTACATTTGTCGAATACTATTAACTTCGCTAGCAAAAGAATGGCTATGACTCTGAATGACATTATATCTTCAAGGGTTTTAACTTAATCCTCCATCAAATATTCCCCGCAACGGTTAAACAACAACATGACCAGAAAAAATTCTTCTATCATCGTGTCCTCGAAGCTATAACATCTTCAGCAGCTTTTGGTTTCCTTGTGTAAGCCTTATATTTCAAGGTGCAGTGTCACTCGAGATTTGTCATCAGCTACAACCTATATTGTAAAAGGCTAGCGCCAAAGGCACACTAGGCGCAAGGCTGGCGCCTGGCAAAAAAAGGCGCTCAGGCGCCAAATTATACCTAATTGTAGTTTTTTCTAAAAAAAAGGCCCTCGCCTGGGGCGCCTTAGGCTCCAAAGGCGCTAGGCGCTGGGCTTGGCGCCTCGCCTTGCCTAGCACCTTTTACAACATAGGCACACAAGATCTTTCCTGCGAACTCAAAATGACAAGGGAAAGAGAAATTCAAAGCATTAAATGAGACCAAGAAGACAAAAAATATCAGTACAAAAGTAAATAAATTGTCTACTATTTGCTCACTGAATGCTGCTACAACAAAATAGGAAAATCCTATTCTCCGTCAAACAAGAAAAAAATTGTCTATTGTATAAAATACAGGGAGGTCCGCAAATTAATACATGAAGGCATGCAGGGTAGATTAATTCCAGGAGGCATCGAAAGAAAATCAATAGGCATGCGGGGAGTTATATGCGGGGAAATTAATGCATGTAGTATTAATTACTGAGGTTTCATGAAGAATTAATTTCAGGAGGTTTCATGCACAATTAAATCTAGGAGGTTTCATGCAATATTAATTCCATGAGGAAATAAATACAAATTTATGTTTACCTCATAATGAGGGTAAACAGATTCGAAATTGTATAAATATAGACAAATGTAATTAATAGGAGAGGAAAAAAGGGAGAGAAGGTAGCCAATACAAGAAAAGGGCATTGTAATATAAATATCAATAAAATATCACCCCCAGGTGATTCTTAGTGGATGTGGGCAAACTATTTCGGAACCACATTATTCTCGTGTCTCTTTAATCGTTCTTCAATTCATCTCCTAACCCTAAAAACACACCAAATCACCTATTCATCGTGTTTCGTGCCCAAAGTAATTTTTGGTACAAACATTGGATGCTCGACTAAGGGGATTCAAGTGAAAGAATCGTGTTTTATCATTGAGAGGTGCGAAAAAATTTGCACGAAATTCCATGCAAAAATCGGCGAAGAACATGAAAGCAAAAATTTATGTGTTCGAGAAACCTATATGTGCACTTGGAGCAACAACATGATCGTGTTCGAGGTCTTTGGATAACAACATGACCGAGTTCGAGGTTAGTGGAGATAAGGATTGCTTAAACCCTTCAATATTTAGCCTTGCATCACTTCGCAAGCACCTAAAGCCTCACCTTGCACGTGAGCACATAAGTCTTGCTTTATCGCAAGCATAAAATCTCGTCTTGCAGCAGTATGAAACACTTGACCTTGGAAAGCATAAAGTCTCGTCTCAACCACAAGCCCAACGCCTTATATTGGTCTAAAGACTCAACTTCAACACAAGTAATGACCCGCCTTCCCGAGAAGCAAGCGCTAGCCTTGCTACGTTACGAGAAAAAGCCTTTCCAAGCCGCAAGCACACACTACATTCTACTCAAGAACTCGACTAGATATCGAGCATCACAAGTCCACCACGTGGAAAAAAAGTCTCGCCTAGCACGTGAGCAAATTTTATTGCAGGTTATCACAATTGGGGGCGTCTTTGTAATGTCTCTACTCACGGCGTGGGCGACGGCGGGTTTCGTCATCGCAGATCGACGCGAAGGAAAAAAAATCTTAACCCCCAACAAGTTGGAGGTTAAGAGGGGCGATGTTTGTCCGTGTATAAAATACAACCGGAGAACCGCAAATCAATACAGGAAGGCATGCAGGGTAGATTAATGCCAGGAGGAATGCAAGGCAAATCAATAGGCATGCAGGGAGTTATATGCAGAATTAATTCATGCAGTATTAATTCTGGGAGGTTTCATGCAGAATTAATTTCGGGAGGTTTCATGCACAATTAAATCCAGGAGGTTTCATGCAACATTAATTCCATGAGGAAATAAATACAAATTTATGTTTACCTCATAATGAGGGTAATAGCAATAGTTCAGAATTGTATAAATATAGAGAAATGTAATTCTGATAGGGAGAGGAAAAAAATGGAGAGGTAGACAATACAAGAAAAGGGAATTGTAACACAAATATCAATAAAATATCACACCTAAGGGGATTAGTCAGTGGATGTAGGCAAACTATCCGAACCATGTTATTGTTTTGTCTATTTAATCGTTCTTCAATTCGTCTCCTAACCTAAAAACACACCAAATCACCTATTCATCGTGTTTCGTGCCCAAAAGTAATTTTGCGTACAAACATTGGCGACTAAGAGGGATTCGAGTGTAAGAATCGTGATTTTTATTGGGAGAGGTCAAATAAATTTGCCACGAAATTCCATGCAAAAATCAGCGAAGAACATGAAAGCAAAAATTTATGTGTTCGAGAAATTTTTATGTGCACTTGGAGCAGCAACATGATCGTATTCAAGGTCCCTAGATAACAACATGATCGAGTTCGAGGTTCGTGGAGATGAGGATTTCTTAGACACTTCAATATTTATCCTTGTATCACTTAAGCACCTAAAGCCTCACCTTGCACGTGAGCACATAAGTCTTGCTTTTTGTCGCAAGCATCAAATCTCGTCTTACGCGAGTATTAAAGACTTGCACCTTGGAAAGCATAAAGTCTTGTCTCAACCACGATCTCGATGCCCGATTTTGGTCTAAAGACTGTTACTCAACACAAGCAACAACCAAAAATGCCAGAAGCAGTGGCCAGCTAGCCCTGTTACATTGCGATCAAAAAAGCCTTGCTCCAGCCACAAGCACACTACATTCTACTTAATAATCGACTAGATATCGAGCATCACAAGTCTACCTCGTGGAAGAAAGTCTCGCCAAGCACGTGAGAAAATTTTATTGCGAGGTTATCACAATTGGGGGCGTCTTTTGTAATGTCTCTACTCACTCTTGGGGGCGAGTGGCGAGTTACGTCATCGACGATCGACGTGAAAAAAACAAAATTCTTAACTTGTTTAGGTGAAAAATGGTTTCACACTTTGGTAATTGTTTGTGTGAAAGTGAGAAACAGATTTAAATCCTAAACAATGGAATACTTTTAGATTCGAGAGATCAATCTGTACAAGTCCGTCCTAAACCAAGAAATGGACATTCGGACTTGCTTCGGTTACAAAGTGTAAGAGAAAGGTTGGTTTAGGGAGAAGCGATGAGAGTGTTGAGCCGAGAATAATTACCAAGAGAAGCGATTTACTTCTTGCATCAGAAGGTTAGAGATTTGAGAAAGCTAACAAGAGTTGCCTTTCTGAGTGTGGTATTTTCCCCTAACCAAGAACTTCGTGTCTCTGGTGGAAATAGGTGATCCTAATTATACAAGTCAAAAAGAAACATACTGCTCTAAAAAAAAGAAAACGGATGAGTTAAATAGGAAGAGGTGGTAGCGCCTTTGGTATTGATGGGATTTGATGGAATTGATGTCCCATAATGAAGGAGCGTTTCACCGTTTCTTCTTGCATTTACTAATCTCCTTAATCTTATTACACTATCTTGAAATGGGCAGTTGTATGCCGCACGCTATAGACCACAAAACCAAAACCCTAATGAGCGTCCCCCATTTTGTGTTGATGTCTCGAATGTTTTTAGGAAAACTTGGAGCATGTTGTTGTAACTTGGAAAGTCAAGATAGGGAGACTTACTATCCTGGTAACCTTCGAGCGGTCGAGATTTTGCATCTTGAGAGAGGGAAACCGTTGATCGTTGCGCGCCCTTTGTTTTTGGTATCCACATAGTGGTGGCGCGACTAGGTTGGCATGCCGTTGGCATGGCATGGTTTAAGAGGCCAAACTTAGGTTTTCGGGCCAAAGGTTACCATGTGTCGTCTGGTAATGTTGGATGGCTAGGATTTTCTCATGGGATTGAAGGGGCAACCGTTTGATTGTTGCACGCCTTCGTTTTGGTAGTCGCGTAGTGAGAGCCAACGAGTGGCGCGGCTAAGGTGTGTTTAGGATTGGGCGTGTGGGTCCAAGGGTTCTCCTTGGGCGTGGATAGCATTGGCAAGGTGCGATTTTGGCTTGGCCTATGGGGCCAAGGGTTTGCCATGGGCGTATGGCGTGGCGGGGCCAAAAAGGAAAGGGGCGCTTGGCAGCATGCGTGACTAGCATAACTAGGGCCAAGCCAAAGTGCGTTTTGCCTGGCATTGCTAGATTGGCTAGGTTTGGGTTGGCTTGGCATGTGTGGCCAAGGGTTTTCCATGGACGTATAGCATGGCTAATGCCAAGGAAAGAGCTCTTGGCTTGGCATGACGTGACTAGCGTAGCTAGGGCCAAGGAAGAGTGCGTTTTTCATGGCGCGTCTAGCTTGGGTAGGTTTTGTTTGGCTTGATGTGGGGCCAAGGGTTTTCCATGGACATATGGCATGGCTAGGGCCAAGGTAAGGGCGTTTTGGCATGGCGCGAATATCTTGGCTAGGTACATGACCAAGCTAGGGTTTTGGGCCAAAGGTCGTGAGGTGACCTTAAACGTCCGGGATTTTCTCCTGGATTGAAGAGCAACCGTTGATTATTGCATGCCTTCGTTTTGGTAGCAGCGTAGTGAGAGGCCAGCAGGGTAGCGCGGCTAGAGGGGCCATAGCGAGATGTATTCGGCATGGCGCAGCTGCTGGTAAGGTGCATGACCAAGCAAAGTTTTTGGGCCAAAGGTCGTGAGGTGACCTTAAACGCCCAGGATTTGCTCCTGGGATTGAAGGAAACTGTTTATTGTTGTACGCTTTAATTTTAGTAGTCGCGTAATGAGGGCCAACATGGTGGCGTGGCTAGAGGGGCCATGGAGAGATGTGTTTGGCATAGCGCAGCTTCAAGCTTTTGCCGTAACCAAGCTAGGTTTTGGGCCAGGTCCCGAGGTGACCTTAGACGTCCGGGATTTGCTCGAGTTGAAGGGAAACAATTGATTGTTGTACGCCTTCATTTTGGTAGTTGCGTAGTGAGGGCCAATAGGGTGGAGCGACTAGAGAACCCATGGGGAGATGTTTTTGGCATGGCACATTTAGATTGGCTAGATGCGTTGATATTTAGGGTTTTGGGCCAAAGGTCATGTGGTGACCCTAGGCGGCCTGGATTTTCTCCGGGATTGAAGGAAACCTTTGGTTGTTGCACGCCTTCATTTTGGTAGCAGCCGCGTAGTGAGGGCCAACGGGTGGCACGGCTAGAAGGGCCATGGGAGATGTTTTTGGAATTGCACGGTCGGTGTGGCTGGCATGATTTTCCATTATCACAGAGTGCGGCTAGCATTGTTGGCATGCTTTGGTGCGGTCGGTGTATGCGGCATGATTTTCCATTGGCACAAAGGTGCGGCTAGCATGGTTGGCATGCCTTGACGCGGTTGGTGTGGCTGGCATGATTTGCCCTTGGAGCAATGTGGCTAGCATGGTTGGCATGCTTTAGCATGGTTGGTGTTGGAATGATTTAACATTGGCACGAGAGGTGCGGATAGCATGGTTAGCATAATTTAGGCGTGGTTGGTGTTGCGACATGATTTTCCATTGGCAATGGTGCAGTGCGGCTAGCATGGTTGGCATGCTTTGGAGCGTTCGGTGTGGTTATATGATTTTCCATTGGCATAGAGGTACGGCTAGCATGCCTTGAAGGTTGGTATGGGTGTCATGATTTTTCATTGGCACATTGGTGTGGCTAGCATGGTTGGCATGCTTTAAGCTTGTGATCAATGTGCTTGGTATGATTTTCCATTGGCTGCGATGGGAATTAGGGTTTGTCTTGTCATAGCCCTAATTTGAAAAATATAATCCAGGTAATTATTTTAGAGATACATTAAAAGGTTTTAGTAAATGTGCCTAGTAAATGCTTGTTGCTTTAAATGTCGTGACATCACTTTGTCTACTAGGGTTTAGTGTTTTACTATTTTAACCCTAAACTAAAAACCACCATCAACATTAAGTCCCATGCTTATCTACGAACAATTGCCTTGTTGTGAGGTAAGCATATGATGGTGAAAGATAAGGATGAATCAAGGTGTAAATCATTGCAAAGATGGTTGTGGAGAATACGACTAACCTTTTTATGTGGTAAAGAGTTTTGGCTTCGTGGTTAAGGTCCTGCGTAATTTGTCACTTGGGAATGTAGACCGTGGAGTGGTGAGGCGAAAGTTACCATCTTGGTATGGTCATACATCTTTAAGTCAAATGGGGCGCGGTCTTGGGAGGGCAAACGCAAGTGGACAGCAGGATCGAGGGCCAAGAGGTGGCATGGTCGGTCATGAAATGGCATGGTGGAGCGTGCGAGGCGGCTGGCATCATGGGGGCGCGATGATGGAGCGAGGGCTTGGCAGGCCGCAGCAGAAGGCATACATGGGCGGTTGAGCGCGGTGGGCCCATGGTATGGCGTGAGTCACTACAAAAAACTTGGATTTAATTTATTTTCTTACCAACTACGGTTGGTGGAATTCTTAAACAACAATTTTTTGTAACTAAAAACAACTTTAGTGGTGAAATGTCTAACCACCGGTTTTCTAGCAACGATAGTGTGGGAACTCTTTAGTATGAACAACTTAACAACCTAAATATCGTATTTGTTGTTACTAGCCTCAAACCATCATGTTTGGGCAACCAAAACGTACCCTAAAGGGTACATATATTTTGCCACTCATATTACCCATGAAAACAAGTACATTGTGGAACATCTCCGACTGACCATCAAATTATTGGCGTTGTTAATAGCTTTTCAAATACAAGAATTTGACAACTACAAAGTACACTAGAAGGTAAATACTTCAAGTCACCATGTGTAGCCACAAGTTAATCTTTTGGTAGACACTTGTACCAAAACATTAGTTTTTTGGTGTGGTTATTAGATTTCAACCACCAGGATATGATAACTACCAAGTTTCACATATGGTTTATTAATTAAGCACGCAAAGATATTAAAGTTTGAAAAGTTTTTTCTTTTGAAACAATTAAAATTTGTCTTGGCCAGTTTATCGCTAGAGCATCATATCGTTTGGCGAGTTTATCGCTAGATCTATATGATATAAATGAATCACCTTACTCAGAACTTTACATATCGCATCTCGTCATATTCCTTTTCTGGTGTTTTTCATAATTCATTAAAAGCTATAGACTTTGATTTTGATTTTAATTTTTTATGATTCATAACGACCTTTTCGCTCAAGTCGAAATTCTCAATGAAACACCTCGTCGATGTTCATCGTGTTATCCTTGATGACTTCTTAACATAAGTCGATAAAAATATCCAAAATTGATACTAATATTCTTTCGATTTTTATATACGTGCTCGAAGGTTGATAAATAAACAAGAATGCACAAGTAAAATCTCAATCACTACAAGTATGTTTTAGCAATAACTAGAAAACACAAGCAGAAAAACATACTTCTCTCAATCCGTATGAAAGTCCCAAATAAAATCTCCAATCAATCTAAAACTTTTGTAATCCGTGTGACGTTGTGACTATCCATATGCACGTTCAAAATTTCAATAAGAAATCCTTCGTGTTATTCTTTATCCCTTACCATCAAGTGGTCCTGGTGGTTGGAATGCTCCCTCCACTAGTGGAAAATGAGTTTTTAAGTCTGATTAAGTTTTATAAATAAGATATACCCGGATTTCTTTATATATTGGGCTTCCATGGAAGTCCTTTTCCGAAAAAGCAAATTGATCCCGTAAAGAACCTTTAATACAAGAGG